>JAQPPZ010012958.1:0-588433 GCA_028583015.1 Wollemia nobilis
TGACCAAGGGATTGCAATAATCCTTGGAGCTTTTGGAGTGACCAAGAGATTGCGATAATCCTTGGAGCTTTTTGGTTTTGACCAAGTGATTGCGATAATCCTTGGAGATTTTTGGGTGACCAAGGGATTGCGATAATCCTTGGAGCTTTTTGGTTTGGATTATGGTTCTTCAGGGGATAGAGGTAACCCCATCTTGATGGTCTTTGCACTTCGGATCCAGCTCTAGAGGTATGGGCATGAATGGATCATCCCTATGCACAGAGATGAGGACAAGGTCCGCCCGCGGCACTGATGTTGCTATGATGTCTCTTGGTGGAAGTTGCTATTTGTGTGCCCAACGTGGCGGATGTAATGCTTGGTCCCACTATGGTGGGTTAACGTGCCACTCATGCCCTAGTATTATGTTTATCTGTTGACATGCTTCTTCAATTTTTATGGTATGTCGATGCTGTCTTATGTGATTGCTGTGTGCTATGTCTGTTTCATCCTCACCTTCGAACAATGTGTATAGCTCATCAGAATCTGTAGATTCTGAGACATGGAGGATTGCATCATCAGGTAGCCCTACGGTTAAAGGTTGATCTTCTTCGAAAGGAGCCTTATGTAAGTTGGGCCTTGGGAGCTCCAAAATCTTGGTCTCTACCAACTCTAAGTGCTCTAGTGCTTTGCATGTATCGGGAGATTTGAGTTCCTCCTCTTTGGTTGGTTCTTGTTGAGGAACTTGGGGCTTATGGAGGGGTAGCTGGATAGTACCCCCCATGCCTTGGTGGGGATTTTCATCTCGCTCTTCTTCTCGCTCTAATTCCTTAGAGGCTTCTTGATGAATTTCTAAGGGTGGCTCATAAGCCTGGGTGGATGTCTGAGGAAGGCACCCGTCATTGGTTATAGGAGCGGCCTCCCGTTCATGTCTAGGATGCGTCGGGGGTGGTGCTTCAGGAATCGAGATAGTAGCCTCCCGCTCCTATCTAGGAGGTGTTGGGGGTAGCGTTTGATGAGGTCGCGATGACCTGTCTTGCACCCAGGGGTTGTGCCTCTCATAATGTTTTGTATTATGTGTGTGAGGGGTTGGAGTCTCCTTAGGTAGTTTATAGCACAACTTATCTGCTTTGCACTGCATGTATAAGTCTTCTAACTCCTGACGACCTTGCTCTATGCGTAACTCATCCGCTTCACGTTGCATGCGCTCTCTATCCAAGCGGTGTCGATACTCTATCTCCTGATGACTTTGTTCAAGCCGCGTGATTTGGGCTTGACGGGTGGTATGTCTGGCGACTATCGGGTCAGTTCGGTCTACCCTATTTTGCTCAGGAGGCTCGAATATTTCTCTTATGTGTTGGCCTCGATCTTGATGATCTAAAATTTCAATGGGTCACTTCCCTCTATCGATGTAGGTGACATGTACTTGAGGTTGCACTGTTTGTTGTCCTCAAGGAATGCGATGATTTTCCTCGTACTCCCTTTTATGTTGGCTCTCCTACATAATGTGTTGGAACAACTCATCCTTCTGGTGCTGAAGGTGTTCTTTGTTAATATATTACAATTCCTCTAAATGTAGTCGCTCTAGTCGCTCTAGCTCAAGTTGCATGAATTGCATTTGACGTGCGACGTGCTTGACAGATTCTAAGATGGTTGGTCCTGTTGCCTCATGTCTAGAAGGCCTAGATGCCTCTCCTAGATATTTTTGATCGTAGTGATCCAAGATCTCTATAGGTGACCTCCCTTTGTTTGGGGTAGCAGCATTCCCTTGGGGCTTTGGCCTCAGTAAGTGGTCCTGATAGATAGCCGATGCAGAGGCATATTGCTCTCGCACTGTATATTGCTCTTGAGGAAGGTAGGGATCTTCCTCTTGATCTCTTTCATAAGTGAGAAAGGGATGGATGGAGCTAGCTCGCCCTACCTGAAGTGCCTTGTGCTCTAGATTTGTCCTTGTAGTCCTGACAACTAGAGGGGGTGAAGGAAGGATAGTGTAATCAATTGGTTCCTCCCATCGAACCCTATGTTGACCTAGCGCTTCATCGCGTAGTGACCGCTCATAGCGAGCATATAATGGATATCTCCTATGACTGTACCCATCATGGAAGGGTATGTGCTGAGTGCTTTGCTGAACAGGAGTGCCCTTAGAAGAGGTGCCCCTATAGTCCCTTTCCTTTAAGGTTTGGAGGGGACTGCCTTGTGTGTTAGGTCGCAAAGGTGGTATGACCAAATCCTTGGTATTGTAATGGATATGACTTGTTATTCCTTGGATATTCCCCATAGCATCCGCCCGTGATTGGGCTTGGCTATGGGTGAGCACCATGACGATGTCTCTCTAAAAACACTAAAAGTTGAAATGAGTCATATGGGGCCCAAAATTGGTGTGTGCATCCCTCTTATAGTAGATAAGACAAAAATGAAGTTTCAAGTCCTAGATCTGAATACATTAGGAGATATTGACATCCGAACAGCTCAAAAAGTGTAAAAAAATGCGTGCCCAATTTTAAAACCTAATTTTGGGGCACTAGATGATGGAATTTGGCCCTGAAAACTGACTTTTTTGGGCAAATAGGATTCCAAGGATTCATATTTGTTTAAAATTATCCCAACTAACTCCCTGTAAAATTTCAAGTCAATCGGAGCTACGGTTGAGAAGTTATGGCCCCGGCAAGATGCACTAAAATTTAGGGAAAAATGTAAGATTTTCCATATTTTGTTGGATGGTCCTGCATCACTTATGGGCACATTTGGGGTGCTCTTGGGTTGACCAAAGGGTTCATGGACACCTTTGGGGCATTTTGGAGTGACCAAGCGATTGCGGGAATCCTTGGAGCTTTTTGGAACAAGTGACAAAATGCGTAAATTTTTATCTTTTTGTTTATGATTATTTTTTTTTGTTACACTAAGCAGAAATGAACACACACATGCGCAAACCGTGATTATATCTTTTAAGAGTTTAAATAGTGTGTCCTAAACTGGTTTGGTGCATTTTGATGTTTTGTTTTGTTTTTGTAGGTTTTGAAGAACGTTTAAATACATTATGATGGCTCATATAACTCCCAAAACGGTCGCCCCTTCAATATACCAACCAGGCCAATATACCAACCTCTCTATATACCCGCCCTTACGAGAGGGAGACTATAGGTACGTGAGAGCAAAAGGTACGTGGTACGTAGGCGATACGAAATGGGGATTGTCCTGTTAATGGAACCTACCATAGAAAACTTATCCTCGCGCACATGGGAATCACCCCAGCGACACTCGGTCTGCTTTCGTCAATATTTACGCCTAACAACAGTTGAAAATCGGGAAAATGGATGCAAATCAAGCCAAGGTGGTGATGAAATCCACCAATGGTCTTGATAAAGGGCTGGGGTCTTACGACCAGCTCCTTGGTTTAAAATTGTTACGTGGAGTGTGTGAGGTTCATTTTATTTAGCGAAAATGAAACAAGCATGAATGATTTTCCCTAAGTATGCAGGATAAAATGAAAACAATCAAAGAAACAGAAAACATAAACAGAAAATTTAACAGAGATGATAAAATCCCTACCTCTTCTCTGCCTGCTCCAGTTGCCTCTTATTTTCTGCTCTGAAAATCTGCAGACAGAAAATCGTCCCCTGGTGAGACGATTTACAGAACAAAAATCGTCCCTGCCAGAGACGATTTTAAAATCGTCTCAGGGTGAGACGATTTCCAGTAAAGTAATTGTAACAGTTAGAGACGATTAACAGTCTGCAAAAAAAAAAATGTACCTATAAAACACAAAACACAAAAACCCGATTAGTTTTCTGTGATCTTAAAAAAATAGGGAACAGGTCCCACCGTGATCGCCACTGAAAGCATGAGATTCCGGGCAAAGGAAACACTAATTGCAATATAACCAAAACCAAATGCGCTTAAGTCCTAGAAACGTAAAGTGCATGAAATGGAAAAGAAACGCATTAGAAGAGACACAAGAAAATGGAGAAAACACAGCCCTTTCATTAATATCCCTTGATCTCTGTTACAATGACGTCTCCTCCCTTTTCGGGGGCTAGGAGCATTAAAAGAATTCGATTACAATCACTCAATGTTCCTCTTTCCACGTGCCCATGATTGCAATGGGCGGGCCAAGATGATGTCACCGCTGATTTCGATGAGTTCTTAACCTCTGCTGCTTCTCTTGTGAACAAAGAAACAACCAAGATGTCAATAGCACCTGCTGCAAATGAAAGGTGTTTGTTCTTTAAAATTAACGAAATATGCATGCAAACATCTATCTAAAATAGTAAACAAAATGATTCTAAACAGCCTGAAAACTAGCCAGAAGATAGAAAATGTTACCAACAGGCCATTGCCACTGAGACAGTCGGCCAATCTGCTTTCAACTAGAAATCATCCCTGGGTAGGACGATTTTTTACTGTAAATCGTCCCTGGGTGGGACGATTTCTTCTGTGTTGGGGAAACCAAACTGACACGCTCCAATGTTGACTCCCGAGGTCTCCAAAACACCTGTAGATAGGGGGGTTATGTAATTGGGGACATTTTGGGACGACCCAGATGGTCAGATTCTCTCAATTTGGCCTCTACCCTTGGGAATTTGATATCGCCTCCTACAAGTTAGTGAAACTACAAAACGCCACAAAACATACTAGAATCTGACCAAAGGTTACGAACTTGCAGCTATGAGTTAACAAAACATGATAACACAAAATGCAACCTAAAAAAGTAATCTAGAATGCTCTAAAACTTAGAAAGTGCGGGGGTGCCCAAGTGGGCCTCCCACCGTTGGCACTTGATTTCAGCGCCAATCCACTAGGGATGGGCCCAAAACCTCTTAAGATTGGGGGGGTCGGTGAATTGGTTGATTCAGGTGTCCATGTGTTGGATTTAGGTCCGATTCAAGCTTCCAAAATCCACCCAACAACCTCCCTTGCAAAAGAGATTGGTGGATGTGGGAAGGTGAACCAAAAGGGATGCAAGTGGGTCTTCAACTCAACAGCACTTCATTGCTTGAAAACTCCTTCAACCTGTATGTTTTGGGTGAGAAAAGTCCCACCTTTTATAGACCCATGGGGTCTCTTTTGGTAGGGAAGCACAAATGCCATGTGTTGGTCATAGGCACCATGTGGAAGTCTTGTCTTCCCATGAGGGAGGGGAGTCCTCCATTGACTTGGGCTTTCATAACTGCCCTTGTGACAGTCCTCAAACGGCCTATTTGTCCACTCACACATGCGTGCGAGGCAGGAGTCATCAACTGACTGTTCTGGGCTGCCACTTGGCCTCATTTGTCTTTTTTCCCATTAAACTTGGAAATCGTCTCACCCAGGGACGATTTCAGAAATCATCCCTGGGTGAGACGATTTCAAGTTAGCAATCGTCCCTGGGTGAGACGATTACTAGGCAAAGTGTCTAAGTGTGCCAAATTGCTTCTTGACCTCACAAAATTGCTATGAAAGTGGTTAAGACCACTGTTTGACCTCTAAGGGCTGCCCTGGGGGCTATGTTTGTCAAAGCAATTAGTGTTTGCAGTCACGTAATCGTATTGGTGCTATTTTGGTGTCTACAGCATACACATTGTTCTAACAAAAATATGTTCATAGTACAATTATGCTAAATAAATAAAAAAATTACATCATCCACACACATATATAATGGAAATTTAAAATAGTTCGATTGGAATGGACACTACATGAAGATTTGATCTAGAAGAAAAGTCCATATAATCTTTGATCCAAAATAAAAGGCCAAAGAAACCTTAATCCTAAATAAGACTCCATAGAAGAGTACTTGATCCAGAAAAAGAATCCAAAAAATAGTCCATGAGAAATAGAAAATAGGATATTGGTGATCTCTATTGAAGATTATGAATTTAATATTAGCTAGAGTCTTTCTACAATACTGTGAAGAGTAGGACTCAACACAAAACTCATACCACTAGTTTTAAGAATAACTAGTGAAGTTCAAAAGGTCAAAAAAATACCCCATTAAAAATAGCAAATAAAAGACTTGTTCTAGAAGAAGATGAAAAGATCTATAGAAAATATCATTGGAAAACTTCCAATATTAGAAGAGATAAAGAGAGACTAGCAAAGTCTTGTTCCTAATCAAAGAAGCAATAAAAGTCAGATATTTGATAAGAATATATCATTACCAAAAATTCTACAATGAGAATATTAAAGAAAATATCTCACTCAAAATACCAAAGAAGTTGCAAGAATGAAGACCTGTTGTGTGGTAATTTTACCCAATTGTGAAATTACACTCTCCCTTAGGATTTTTATCCCAAAACCCTCTCTTGAAAAGAATTTAAAATAAAAAAACTTCTCCAAGGTCTCCTCTATATTAGCATTTGTACATGTGTATTAGTAATCTCAATAAAAATATCAATGAAATGCTAGGAACACCTTAGTGATTGCAAGTAACTGTTAACAAGGGGCATGTGTTGGTTCATTTTACCATGCTATGTTAATGATTTTTCATAAAACTTAACAAAAAGCAAATGTGAATTGGCCCTCATATGACCATGATGTAGTGCTTTAATTCCTTTTATATTGAAAATTTTTAAGGTATATTTTATCTTCCTTTATTAAGTAGATTTTAAACAAGTTTTATCTTGCATTAAATTCTACTTTAAAACATGAAAAAGAAGATTAAATCAATATATGAATGTGAATTCAAAATAATGAAAAGGTCCATTAAATATAGCTTCTATCATGAAGATAAAAAAAAACCTTTGCTATAATTAACAAATTGTCCTTCTTTGATGAAATAAATTTTCATAAAGAGATGTCAATTTATTGCTTTAAAATAGTGGCCTCAAAATGTCATTATGAATTATCCCTCTTTAATAAAATTAATTTTCATAAAGAAGAAATAATTTAATGTTTAAAAACACTAGTCTTTGATGTGATGATAAATTACCTCTCTTTGATGAAATCAAAATTTTCATAAAGAAAGGTGCATTTATTGCTCCGAAAATGATAGCTTATGAAATACCATAAAATAAAACCTCATATCAATGAAATTGAAATTTTCATAAAGGAAAGGTCAAATTATGCTTGTAAATAAATATGTAAACAAAAAAAAAACTGATTTGCCTTGAAAATGTGAAAAAAAATGAAATTCCGAAATTATAAAAACACTTAAAAACAACAGTTTTCAAAAATATTTATAAAATCGAAATGGCCTCAGAATGAGTCCGAATCTATTACGTATGCAAGATTGAAGTTCATTCCTAGCACCCATGTAATTATTTTTGTCATTTTATTTATTTATTTATTTTTATTTTAATGTCCGAAGTATTAAAAAAAATCTGCAAAATGAAAGTTTAGAAAACAAAAAATAAAATCTGAAAATAAATTTAAATGCTGAAAACGTAAACATGCAAAGCCCTTTCAGTTTGATGGCACCCTATCTTGCAAAACTAAATATATGAGAAACACATGCATGCAACTTAATCTATTCCAACCTGCATTTGCACAATCAAAATAAATTAAGTGCTAGCTCCTAGGATACAAAAAATAAATTTCAGATTCCAAATATTCAATGATGTAACCAAAATAGCATTAAACATCATTTATAAATCCAAAATCTGAAAACAGAAAAATAAAACATGAAATCCATGCATGCAAAATTGTTCTCCTCCTTTTCTACAAATAAGATCCAAATTTCTGAAACAATCCTTGCATTGAAATAATATTTCCCATTTTACATTGAAATTTTAGTATCATTGGCCTTCCAAAGAAGAACCAACCCCTTTTCCTCTATTTAGTGGACTATTTAAAAGTTCCCATAACCTTTCATTTCCCCTAGTTTTGCTTCGCTTTGCTTCGCTTTGCTTTATTCTATATCATATTTTAGTGTCCTCTATTTTCTCCAATGCCATTGGGTCCCTTCCACTCCTATTTTGGTAACGTATTTTAATGAATATTCTATTTGCCCTCTATATGTTTAAGATTAGCTTTATTAATTGCTCAATGAAATCATCTTATATTTAGCCTTATTAAACTTACCACCGTGTGCTATCCTGAGGTGGACATGTGGCATCCATACTAAATATGATATTCAAATGCCTTGTAATGTCTATGTATATGACACCATCTAGTATTATGAACTCCTTAATCACTGTCATTGTGAGATTGTTGCCTTAATTGGTGTTTGTATATGACTTGTGTCACTGAGCTACTCTTCATATCCATTCAAGCTCTACACCTGCATTTCCCAAAATATCTACTATCATTGTATACCACATCGAACCTCTGCCTAGTTCCACATCGAAGCCATTCCTTTTCAATGCGTTGCTATATCATTACATCATATTATCAATAACGTGTATTATCATAATGCTGGATATTTTACTTTGCCATATTTAAGTGTCCCTCGGGTCGAGTAAATCCTTTGAAATGTGATATCCCGTCATTGATTTCGATCCTATTTTCCTTAGATATTAAATAAATACCCTTTTTCACTCAATTAATATCCATGCTATTAGTGTTGGGTGAATCCACCTTATCTACCTGTCGTGTCTAAATCTATCCACCTCGGTGACCTAAAGATGATGATAGCACCATTTACCTAACCAAATGAGTGATTCATCAATGGTCTCAACTAAAAGAGCCATCTATACTATCTAATGTAGCATGATGGCCCAACATGACAGAATCATCCATATGCCCTTCCTCTACACTACGTTGTGTCTTTTCCATGAAGTATGTTGGATGTTAATTAAATACACTATATTTATAGTACTAGCACCTCGGTAATTTACCAAATGTTGGAACTTCATTCTACTTTGATACATCCTTCTGTTCACTATCCAACATATAAATTTTTATCCCAACATCAAATTTTTACGTTCCACAACAATCCATGTTCGATACATGTATTCATGTTGTCGATGAGTAATTTGTGCCATGGCATTCAAACTAACGTGATTGGTGGCTCTATCTCGCTCTATCTATGATACGCATCTTGGATTCCTTGTATTGAATCCCATCCCTACAAGATTCATGTTATCACCACATGAATAACATGGGAATCCACTTTTAAATATTGCTGCATTCGACTACGTTACACACAATGTTTCTCTATTCGATAAAAACTCCCCATAATTCATGTCCATTATTTCAAAACCATTTTGTGTAGCTACCATAGATGAGTGAAGTATTTGGCTATTATCATACCAAATCAATGAATTATATAGACATCATGGGGTCCAATAATGTCTGCATAATCTATTATGGAGAACCTTTGTATTGCACAATCAACATGATCCCATTGTTTTTGTCTCACCTGCTCTAACTTTGTGAGTATATTTCCCTCTCACAGAGGATATTGCATCCTTTTACAATGATAAAAACCTAAAACTACCTCATGTCTATGCATTTGCCATGAAATCAATTTTTGGTATCCCCACACTATCCACGTAAGTCCCATTGTTGTCCAAATGGTCACCATAGGGTTTCATTGTGTCCACATCTAGTAATAATTATTTTCCCACTATTGTTTCCTGATGGTTAGCCGCTGCCACATCACCATACAACCACCTAGCTCTGGCTTCCTGATGATTTCATCCTATTTGACCATATAATACTGGTTGTGTGTTATCACAACCATGTCATCCTTTGCACTTTTCCTATTTGGAGGAGTGGATGCAGAGACTAATGAAAATTTTCTTGGCATCATTGAAACACATGGTATAATTTATCCTACATATTCATCTCTCAATAAAACTACACATTGCTCCATGTTGATGGGATTACTCAAACACACATCCTCATATATGTTGCTCACATTGGATTTATGTCATCGTCATTGTAATAAACCATATCTCATGCATTTTCCTAATTGTTTCATCTATTTCCATGATGCACCTCGATATACCATGTGTATATTTGTGTACACATCATCACAATATTCCTCCATTACCACTCGATGTATTCTACACATCATCATGATAAATAATACCTCTCTGGCCTGTGCATAGTCTAACCCTAGATATCCATAGGGCCACATGCACATTGATGCCAGATCATGTACAAATAAATCTCTCATCACTTGTCATGTAATACCACTATCGCCATTGATATGAGTCCACAGTGGTCTAGGGATGCACCATTGCAACATCACTTGAAACTTCCCTACGTGGCTCGATGTCGACTTATCATGTTAGATTTATTTTGTCGCTCCTATAAATCAATGTAAATCTTTAGTTACCTCTAGGTCGGGTCTCATTTTCACCTTGCCACCATATTATCGTGTCACAACTACCATTTAAAGGATACCCCATCATCTTCTACCAGAGCTCTGGCACCATGTCCTACATCAACTGCTGACTTAGACCGCTCATTCGATCCCTATTGGTCCATGTGATGCCTTCATGATATCATATCCAAACATCACCGCCTAAAAATAACAAACAACAATAAGATTATTTCTAGAAAATATTTCCAAATAAACTATAAAATTAATCTAAAATATCAAAGCTACAAACTAGACTATAATAAATATTAAATCGAAAAGAAGCATATGGTTTTCAAACGTTTTATTATTGTTATATTTATATATACTATATGTTTATATATATATATATATATATATTTATATTTTCATTATTTTTAATTATACTTTATTTAAATTTCATTTAATTAATTTAAATATTTGAATTTAAATTAACCAAATTTGAATGTTTATTTTAATTAAAATTTGAACACCAAAAAAATCAAACTACACTAAAACTTAAACGTAATATCAACACTATGAAATATATTAAGGTTGTCAACTTAATTCCAAGACACTAACCTAATGAAAACCATAAAAGCACTCCACCTCTATATTAATGGCCTTACAAGCAAATGGAGGTCTTGATTACTTCCACAAACATTGAAAGAAAATAATCTCACTAACATGCCAAAAAAAACCTTGGATGCAATGAAACTATCACTCCAATCCACTCACAATCCTATCAATAAATATTTAAAAAAGTGGATCCCCAAGTTTTGGGGCTAGTTGTGGAGTAGCCACAACAAATGGTAAATATGCTATAAAATGCTCCTGAGCATTTTGGGTGAAGAACCCAATATGAAACAAGAACACACAAGATCAATGAAACACAAAATATTTAGCAATGTACCAAGAAGGTGGGGGTAAACAACTTCAAACCGAACAACTAATCCATATGGATTTGCACAGTGTGTGCAAAAGTGATTCATTCCTCTTTCGATTTTCACCTAGGGTTGCAAATCAAGATAACTTCATCCTTCATAATCCTAGAAATAGCATTTAATGTGTGTGAGTTATATGTGGAGCTCTAGAAAAATCTTCCATTGTTCCACTTTCCACCATCTTAGTCCCAAAATATGAGCATGATCACCAGATAACTCATCCCCTTTTTCTTAGGTTCACCTATTTTTATATTAAATACTCCAACCTACTAAACAAATAAACCCCAAAATAGTCCAGATACCGTAAGTTAGTGACCACGAAACATGACCTCAAAACAAGGGTACAATACCAAAATACAAAATTAAAAACCAAAATGAAATCCAAACCCAAAATCAAGGACAAACCACAAAAAAAATGTAAAAACCAAAACTATATACAAATGTACAATATGGTACAAGATGGTGCAAAGTTTGGACTACCACTTCTCGAGATCCCAAACATGATTAGAACATTTTAAAAGATATATAGCATGATTAGCATGCCAAGTATTACATGATTCTAATAAAAATAATATTAAGCCAAACAATACAACAATATTCAACTTGCCTCTTTCACTCCACCAATTTTATTTGGTATCATTAATAATTCAATAGTGGAGTTTCAAATTATCAAATTGATTAGAAAATAATTGATCTTCAATTCTTTCATGTCTATTCTTTAATATGTCCACCTCATAATTCAATTTTTAGTTTAGAATTAGGCTATCCTTATCCAAAATAAGTTTTTTAAGCAAGAGCCTATTTCTAAAAGTTTCAAATTCAATTCTTTTTCCATGTTCATAGGGCAATCAAATTTGTACAAAAATTTGCAAGCATCTAGGATATCTACTAAATAAGAATCATTATAATATTTTATCCTAGATTCTATAATTAACTGATTATGAACTTGATTTAACACTTAAAGAACATAAACTTCTATTTCATTCAACAAAGCAGTATCATTAGTGGTGTGAGAAGAAATTAATCCAAATTCTTTATCAACCACAAATGGCATTTCATCATAAACATTATTCAAATCTAATAAATGGTTATACAAATTTTTACCCGAAGCTTCAATATTTGGATGCAAAAGGTTAGATTTTACCTTTTGCACATTTTCATTTATTGAAACTTGGTGAGGATTTGCAATTCCCTCTTTTACCTCATGGTCTTTATCATTTTCATCATCTTGTAGTCTTTCATCTTTATTGATTACCTTTTCATCAGACATACCAAAATTAGGCTCCCAATTAAAAATATGCCCATCCTTTTCAACTATTACATCTTGTTTGTCAAAGTGTTTGTCAAATAAACCATTACCATAATCAATCACTTGAGTTGCTACAAATAAATCAACCTCTTTTTTATTTGATTCTAAATTCTTGCTAACCACCCATGATATCTCTTCATTTGAATCCTCAAAATGAAAGAGAAGGTTTTACCTCTTTCTCATATAAAATAGATGATTCATAAGAAACTTTTACCATTTCTTCCCTTTCTATTTCAACTACAAGATCTTCAATAAATTCATATCCAAAATGATCAAATTTTTTAACCTTCTCTATTCTTGTAAATGTAAGATCTTCATATGAAGTAGAAGTTTCGACATCCTGCATATCAAGTGGAATATAAGTTACATCAATAGGAGTGTGATAAAATAACACATCTTCATATGTTCCCCAACCATTGTAAAAAGTATCACTTAAATTCATGGGATGAAACTCCATTGTATCATTGACATGATCTTTTGATTCATCTATCGATTATTTTTCTTCTTTATGCATGGTAGTATGATCATCATCATCTTCTAATACTTGATGAGATTCCAAGCCTTTTTCCAAAACATCCTTAAATTATATAGGACTTATAATATCTTCTTACGAGAAAGCAATTGTGTTATCATGTATGTCAATTGACACAAAGGGTTCATTAGAAGGTTTAGAGTGAGGATATTCATCCAATTTATTCCAATAATTATATTAATCGTCTTCCAAAATTGAGTTGTGATTATCAACTACTTCTTCAACATCTTCCAATTCATCAACGTGTTTCTCATCAAATTTACCTTCACCTTCATTAGATGGTTTGATGATTTACAAAATTGGGATAATTTTTATATTCAATTTTGTAAGGCTATCACAATCCACCGTTGTAACCCATGAGTCGATTTTATCACAATTTGGAAGGTGTGGATTTTATTGACCATCAATTTCAAGAATCTCATCCAAAGTGTCTTTCGAGAACTAGTGGTGAAATTCTATTATGTCTTCAAATTTATTTATTGATTTTCTTTCAATTTTACTTTCAACCCCTTTAGTCAATTCTATGGTAGATTCTACCCTATCACATATCTCAAAAATAATTAGATTTAGGACACCTCCATTATCTGAATACTCATGCACTTCTAGAAATGAACCCATATCTACACAATTCTCATTAATGGATATTGGATTGGCAACTTGCACCTCCTCTTAGACTACATCTAATGTGGTTATAATATTTGGAAATTCAAATTAATCCTCTTGATCATTCACCTTAGGTATCATTGGAGTGGAAGGTGCTATCTTAAATGGTTGGTATAGGTTGTCATCAATAACTCCAGAAGAACAATCTCTCATGGGAACATGTTTTGCATCCACTTGCCCTTGTTCTACCATTATTGTGACCTCATAGATTCTATGCAAATATGGATCATCAATATTTTTCTTAATAAATGTAACAAGTACGGGGGGTATGGCTGCCATGTATACTTTAATAGCTTACTCTTCTGGTATGTCAAAACATTCCTACATTTGAGAGTGTAACTCTTGAAATCTCTCATTGAATTGACTCATGGACTCATTAGGCTCTTTACAAATAGAGGGAAACTAATTTCACAATATAGTTAAGTCCACCTTATTACAAAAATTATAAAGATATGCTACTTCCAGTCAGACCCATGAATTCCTAACCTCCATGGGTAGGCCATACCAAAAGAATGATCTGTCATCCAAAATATATGAGAATAAACTAAAAGCAACACCCTCACAGTAAATTTGGCATTGAAATAACATGCTATTGTAGACAAGAAATTTTTGTAGGTATCTTAATGTCTCATTTTGATTAAACTATCGTAGAAACTCCAATAAAATTTTAGGAATTTGATGGGGTGTTCCAAACATAGGAAAATACTCATAATACTTCCCTAACACTGATACCTTTTCTTCTCTTAAAGATACCACTTCAGCTCTTATATCACATGTCTCCATTAGTGAAACTCAAAGAATAACTTTAAAATCAATTTTTTTAGTCAAATAAAAATATCTTGCAAAGAAGCATAAAATGACTAACAATTTTCAAATTAGTAAACCACAAAGATCACCATGTTACTATTATCTAAAACATATGTATCAATTAAACCATAACATGAAAGAACATTTTCAAATTTGAAAAACGGTTAGTATTAACACATCATCAAATAGAGAATGTTAGAATCAATGAAAATGATCAACAAAATTTCATTAGTCAAGACCAATGTCTTTAGATAAATATTTCAAGTAACATGAACAATCTTGCATCTAAATAGCAATTTAGATAAATCAATTTAGACCTTTTAGCTTCCAAAGTGTTGAGTGCTAAAGAGACCAAATATGCTAATAAAATGTACTTGAAATATTTAGCAATTCACAACCTTATAATTATAATAAATCACATTATTTCTTGTATAAAAAATCCAAAAGTGTTAGATCAATGAATACCAATTCATGCCCTCCTTCTAGCACCAAAATGTTGTGGTAATTTTACGCAATCGTGAAATTACACTCTCCCTTAGAATTTTTATCCCAAAACCCTCTCTTGCAAATAAGTTAAAACAAAACAACTTCTCCAAGGTCTCCACTATATTAGAATTTGCACATGTGTATTAGTAATTCAATAAAAATATCAATGACTTGCTAGAAATATCTTAGTGATTGCATGTAACTGTTAACAAGGGATATGTGTCAGTTCATTTTACAATGCTATGTTAATGATTGCTCATAAAAATTAACAAAAAGTAAATGTTAATTGGCCCTCATATTACAACAATGTAGTGTTTTAATTACTTTTATCTTAAAATGTTTTAAGGTAGATTTTATCTTCATTTATTAAGTATATTTTAAATAAGTTTTTATCTTGCATTAAATCCTACATTAAAGCATGAAATAGAAGATGAAATATATCTATCAATGTGAATTCAAAATGTTGAAAATATCCATTAAATGTAGCTTCTATCATGAATATAAATAAAGTCTTTACTATAATTAATAAATTATCCCTCATTGATGAAATTAATTTTCATAGACATCAATTTATTGCTTTAAAATAGTGGCCTCAAAATGTCATTATGAATTATTCCTCTTTAATGAAATCAATGTTCATAAAGAAGATATAATTTAATGTTTAAAAAACATTAGCCTTTGATGTAATGGTAAATTACTTCTCTTTGATGAAATTAAAATTTTCATAAAGAAAGATGTATTTATTGCTCCAAAAATGATAGCTTATAAAATAGCATAAAATGAACCCCCCTTCAACGAAATTGATTTTTTTCATAAAGAAAAGGTCATCTTATGCTTTCAAATAAATATATAAAGCAGAAAAAAACTTATTTTCTTTGAAAATGTAAAAAAATAAATTCCGAATTTATAAAAACCCTTAAAAATAATAGTTTTAAAAAATATTTATAAAATTGAAATGGCCTCAGAATGAGTCTTAATCTATTGTGTGTTCAATATTGAAGTTTATTCCCCACATCAATGTAATTATCTTTATCATTTTATTTTTATTTTATTTATTTTTAATGTCCGAAGTATTAAAAAAAATTGCAAAATAAAAGTTTAGAAAACAGAAAATAAAATCTGAAAATAAATTTAAATGCTGAAAACGTAAACATGCAAAGCCCTTTCAGTTTTATGGCACCCTATCCTTCAAAACCGAAGATATGAAAAATACATTTATGCAACTTAATCTATTCCAACCTGCATTTGCACAATCAAAATAAATTAAGTGCTAGCTCCTAAGATATAGAAAAAAATTAGATTCCAAATATTCAATGATGTAACCAAAATAGCATTAAATATCATTTATAAATCTAAAATACGAAAACAAAAAATAAAACATGGAAACCATCCATGCAAAAATTTTCCACTCCTTTTCTACAAACAAGATCCAAATTTTTAAAACAGTCCTTGTATTGAAATAATATTTCCCATTTTACATTGAAATTCCACCAACCCCTTTTCCCCCTTTGGTGGACTATTTAAAACTTTCCATGACCTTTTGTTTCCCTTGGTTTTGCTTCATTTTGATTTGTTTTACTTCATCTTTTAGTGTCCGCCGTTTTCTTCAACGTTGTTGGGTCCCTTCCACTCCTCTATTGGTAAGATATTTTGATGAAGATTATATTTACCCTCAATACTTTGGAGATTAGCTTTATTATGGGCATAATAAAATTGACTTATATTTAGCCTTATTAAACTTACCGTCATGCGCTATTCTTGAGGTGGACGTGTAGCCTGCATACTAAATATGATATTCAAATGCCCCGTAACATCTACGTATATGACACCATTCAGTATTATGGTCTCCTTAATCACTATCATCGTGATATTGTTGTATTTGTCGGTGTTTGTATCTGATCTGTGTCACTGAGCTACTCTTCGTATCCATCCAAGCTCTACACCTATTGTCATGGGGCTAGCCAGCGCGGAATCGACTTAGCCACCGGCGGCACCCCAAACGCCACGGAACTCTCAAAGCACGGGGACTACGCCTCCCTTCGGACCTTCGTCACACAACACGTCTTCATCGAGCGCAGCACGTTGCCAAGGACCCAGTCTTAGTCTTTAGCGGCGGACGGGAAACATAGAGTTAGTCTTGCGGACAAGCGACATCGTTAGCCATCTACTTAACCAAGCAAACACACAGCATGGTTTAACACGGTCATGGCGACGGAAAAGGGAACACATTGCATTATCATGTAAAAGCCATTACATAAGGCCACAGCCTTCGATAACCAACAATCAACAGCCCGTCGATTGTTTACAATGCCGACCAAGAGATCCCTCTTACAATAGGCACGTCGGCCATTTATACAGCACGTGGCTAAGCCAGCCACTTACAAAAACGCCCGCCCGAGCTACACAACGGACACCTTCCTAACGGCTACAGCCGCCAACCCCCATTAACTGCTGTACGGCAAATTTACACGCGGCACATCCGCCGCCAAAGCATTTCAAACGGGAACAAGCATTAACTGCTTTGATCCTTCCCGCCCACGCCTTGCCAAGTGCGTTAACCTCCCAGGTCGCTGTTGCCATTAAGACACTCCGTACAGCTCCCGCCAAAGCCATCCGTCTAAAGGATAAGGTTTGCTTCATTACCGAGAAGCTAGGCTGGCAAGGTCCTTGCCAGCGTACTTGGCAGCATGTTGCCATAAACCATGGCAACTGCCCATCCGCACATGGCACAGCCACTTGGCAAACAAGACAGGGTCAAGTTCACCGTCAACGCCGCCCACGGAGATCCGCTCTGCCGCCGCATCCCATACTACCGCCGCATCGCACTCCGTCCAGGGCAAACGTCTTCGCCGAATCACCAGCTTCGCCAAAACGGACTAAGTCCCCACGGCACGCCGGCCGCCCCTTGGCTTGGGACTTCACCACGCCACCCGGCCCATTACGGCACCGAGACCCACGGATTACCAAACGGTCGCGGCAGGGCCATCAGACCGACGCCCTTCCCACACCTACATTTCCCAAAACATCTACTATAAGTGTCTATCCCATTTAACCTTTGCCTAGTTCCACATCGGAGCCATTGTTGTTCATTGTGTTGTTGTATTATTACGTCGTATTACCGGTAATGTGTGTTATCATTATGCTAGATATTCTACTTTGCCATATATAGGTGTACCTCGGGTTGAGTAAATCCTTTGAAGCATGACATCCCACCACTGATTCTGAGCCTTTTTGCCACAAATATTAAATAAATGCTCTTCTTCGATCAATTAATCTCCATGCAGTCAGTGCGGAGTGAATCCACCTCATGTATCCACCGTGTCTAAATCTGTCCACCTCGTAACTTGAAGATTATGAAAACATTTTTTACCTAACCAAGTGATTCATCCCTGGGCTCAACTGAAACGACCATCTATGCTATCAGTCGTAGCACGATAGGCCAGCATGATAGAATCATCTATACGCCCTTCCTCTACACTATGCTGTGTCTTTTCCATGAAGTGTGGTGGATGTTAATGAAATGCAGTCTTCACAGTGCTGGCACCTTAGCAATTTACCTAATGTTGGAAATTCATTTTACTTTGATACATCCTTCTGTTCACTATCCAGCATATAACTTTACATCTAAACATCAAATTGCTACGTTCCACAACAATCCATGTTTAGTATATGTATTCATGTTACCAATGAGAAATATGTGCCATGGCACTCAAAATAGCATGATTGGTGATCCTCATATCACTCTGTCTGTGATACACATCTTGGATTCCCTGTATTGAATCCCATCCCTGTGAGATTCATGCAATCACCACATGAATAACATGGGAATCTGCTTATGAAGATTACTATGTTTGGCTAAGTTACATGCACAGTGTTTCTCTACTAAGCAAAACCTCCCCGTAATTTACATTTTTTCTTTCAAAACCATTCTGCATAGCTGCTACAGATGAGTGAAGTATCCACTAATTATCATACCAAATGAATGCCTTATATAGATGTCATGGGGTCCAATAATTTCCACATCATCTATTGTGGAGAACCTTTGCACTGCCCAATCAACATGATCCCATTGCTGCTGTCACAAAATTTTGTCTGATCTCTAGGCTACATTGACTCTGTGGGTATATTTACCCATGGTCAAAGATATTGCATCCTTTTGCAATGATGAAAACCTGTGTCCACCTCATTTCTATGCATATGCCATGAAATCGATTTTTTGTATCCCCACACTATCCATGTAAGCACCATTGTTGTCCAAACGGTCATCGGGGGGTCTGATTATGTCCACATCTGGTAATGATTGTTTTTCCACTATTGTTTCCTAATGGATGCTCACTACCACATCACCATCCGACCACCCGACTCTAGCTGCCTAATGCTTTTATCCTCTGTAACCGTCTAATGCTGGTTGTGCACTATCATGGCCATGTCATCCTTTGCACTTTCCTTGTTCGAAGGAGTGGATGTAGAGATCGATGAAAATTTTCTCGACATCATCAAAATGCATGATATATTTCATCCTACATATTTGTTTCTCAATAGAATTACGCATTGGTCCACATCGATAGGATTCCTCAAATGCAAATCCTCATCTACATCGCTCACATTGGATTCATGTCACCATCACTATAATAAATCATATTTCATACATTTTTTTGGTTGTTTCATCCACTGCCATGATGCACCTCGATATACTATGTGTATCTTTGTGTACACGTCATCATGGTATTCCTCCATTGCCGCTCAATGTATTCTATCCATCATCATGACAAACCACACCTATCTATCCTACGCATAGTCTAACCCTAGCTGTCTATGGGGCCACATGCACGTCGATGCCAGATCATGTACAAATCAACCTCTCATCACCCATCGCATCAGAACGCTATCACTATTTATTTGAGTCCACTTTGGTCTAGGGATGAACCATTACAACTAATACTGCCTGACACTTCCTTACATGGCTCGATGTTGACTTATCATGCTAGATTCATTTTGTCACTCCCAGCAATCCACGTAACTCTCTGGTTACCTCCAAGTAGGGTCTCGTCTTCACCTTACCACAACGTTACCATATCATGTCCACCGTTGAAAGGATACCCCATCATCTTCTACAAGAGATGGTTGTCACCACGTCCTACGTCAGCTACTGACTTGGATCGCTCGTTCGCTTCCTATTGGTCCAAGTGATGCCTCTCTGCTATCATATCCAAACATCATTGTTTGCCAATAACAAATAACAATGAGATTACTTCTAGCAAATATATCAAAAGAATACTATCAAATTAATCTAAAATATCAAATCTACAAACTAGATTATACTAAATATTAAATCGGAAGGAAGCATATGGCTTTCAAACGTTTTATTATCATCATTTTTTTTGTTATATTTATATATATACTATATGTTAAGATATATATATATATATGTATTCTTTTAATTTTTATATTATTTTTAATTATACTTTATTTTAATTTAAATATTTGAATTTAAACTAACCAAATTTGAATGTTTATTTTAATTAAAATTTGAACACCAAACAAATCAAACCATACTAAAACTTAAACACAATATCAACACTATGAAATATATTAAGGTTGTCAACCCAATTCCAAGACATTAACCTAATGAAAACCACAAAAGCAATCCACATCTATATTAATGTCCTTACAAGCAAATGACGTAGCTCTCAATTACTTCCACAAATATTGAAAGAAAACAATCTCACTACCATGCTAAAACAAACCTTGGAGAAAATGAAACTATCACTCCAATCTACTCACAATCCCATCAATCAAAATTTAAAAAGGTGGATCCCCAAGTTTTGGGGCTAGTTTTGGAGCAGCCACAATAAGACCTTGGAGAGGTATCTAGGAGAAACAAGAAAATGGTATGGAGAGCCTTATTATAGAACTTATAGAAGAATCATCAAAGAAGTTCCTAGAAGAACTCATTGGAGAAATCCACTACTAAGGAGAATCTCCTGATAGTGAAGAGCTTGGGACAATTGTCACCATATGACAACAAGCCCAAGAGAGAAGGAAGAGTCCAGTGAAGACCTCAAGATATTTAGAATATTGAGAAGATCTTATTTAAAGTTAGAATTCAACAAGAATATTGAAGGAAAATTCAAATAAAATATAAGATATTTTGAGATTACCTCTTACACGAAGAAGGTACATTTTAGAGATAAGAGTTTTTTGAATCTATAGTAGAAAATAGAAGGTCACTTGAAGGATCAAGCCACAAAACCCTAGGCTCAAGAGAGAAGGTTTGAGACCATATTTTGGTGAAGCAAGAAGATGTTCTGGACAACCAAAAAGAAGTTGCATAATTCATTCATCACAAGGAAACAATTTGGTGAATCTAAACATCAAGATCTACATCATCTACATAAGTCATTAAAGGTAAACAACTTTGGTGCAATTATTTGAACTTTAAATTAGGATTAATTATCAAGTCTTATTAAGTACCATATTTGGATTAGAGTTGCAAAAATAAGGGCTCATATTACAGTATTCAAGAAGGTGCAAAAGATACTTCTTTTAAGAGATTTATTTGCACATTAAAATAGGAGCTATATGTATTTTGAAAGAAATAAATATATCATGTACCTATTATCTATTTAGAAAGCAAGAATACTACATCCTACAAACTAATTGTAGTTAAGAATTGCATATTATTTAAGGGTTATTTATAACTACTTTTAAAATTTTGTAGAGATCAGGGTTATGCATAGTGGCTATTTTCACAAAATTGGCTAAAATTAGGATTTTTAAAATTTAGAATTGACTAATATTTTGGACCCTTGACTAGGGTCCATTATCCAAAAAATTCTTGGTGCAAATTTTGTTTTTGGTCTATTAACCCCAATTTTATAATAATTTGACCATTTTAAGTTTAAATTTTCAACATTGCCCTAATAATAGTGAACCTTCTACATGTGTTTCGAAACTATTCACCTGGATTTTGAAAAATATCACCAAATTTTTATAAAAAAAATTTGGGTATGACCCCTTACGCATAACCCTGTCAAAGATTATTAAGTGCATTTGAAACTACTTTGAGAGTATATTTATAGGATAAATAAGGTGATAATTAAAGTACATTAAATTAGAAGGACTATTTTGTGTTTTTTTATTGTTAGGATCAAGGGCAAACAAATGAGCATACTATCAAAGTGTCAAGAGACACTATTTTATGCACAAAATATGCAATATGTTGTGGCCAAAGGAAGCCATCAATACAAATCAAAGAGTGGAAAAACAATCCACCATTAAAACCCTTGAAGGAAGCTATAAATCAAGTCTTGGTGAATCTCAGATTCAAGGTACACTTAGGGTTTCATTAAAAGTGTAAGTGCAGAAATTTCTACTTCCAAAGAGGGATATTAGCTTGGATCTATTCTTATTATATTATCCAAGTGAAAAATTTAGATATTAGTGTTATCTAATAAGAAAGACAACAATAAAATGCTCTCAAAAGAATAAGAGCAAGTAGAGGCCATATTCAAGAAGCAAGAAGAAAACATCAAGTCCTCAAGCTATATAGAGAGGATCCTTCATTACAGAGAACGAATAGTGTCTAAAAGAGATAAAGAATACACTAAAATTTGGTGCAAAATGAGGTCTTTTATTCATAATACATTGGAGCACCATATACCTCTAAAGAGGTAAGAGTATTGAGTGTCTCAAAAAACCAAAATAACAAGTGTTCTATATTGCTTGTTAATCAACAGAGGTAGAAGAGAAGACATTTTAGGGTTCACAAGCACCATCGTCATCTTAGCCGGTATAAAGGTAAATTTCAAGTGAAAAAAAAGGCCATTGAAGAGATCATGTTTCTCAATATTCGAGGTTCCTAGAGCAAGCGTCCACCTATAGCATTAAGGCCAGTATAAGAAGGTCATTATTTATTGGTATCTATGAGAAAATGAGATAATATTAAGGGTGTTTATCACCTACATTTCTACAACATAGCTATCAATGTAGATAGAACAACACTATCAATAAGGGAACAAGGAGTAATTATAACATATTTAAAGCATAGGAGAACAAAGCTAAAAGGTGCTATACCTAAGATGTAGCTTGGATAAGACATCTACCAAAAGAAGCACTCAAATCAGCCCTTATTTTTGTAAGACCAACATTGGAGTGCCATAAGATAATTCCTCATCACTATAGCTAGAGCCACCCATACAACAAATATGTTGGCTTGAAAAGAAAGTGTTACCAAAATTACTTGCTGGTAAGGAATATATGAGGTATAAAATGTTGGAGTAAAGTGTGCATGTATAAAACCTATGTGCCACTTGGTAGGAGCACACCAAGTGCCACTTCATTTCTCAATTCTAAAAGAATAATTGAATGCCTTCCTTCAAGTGAGTATAAATTCATTAAGAGGTTAAATATACTTGCTATCATTACATAAGGGAATGAGCATTGGAAGAATCTCAACGTCCATATTTATTGTAAATTGTAACTGCCACTTGTCCAAAATTTGAAGAGGCATTCATTCTATTTGAAGCATTCATCTTGGAGGAGGAAATAATGCAGTGAAATCATGCTAAAATCATCGAAAGGTGTGGAATAAAATTCATAATTCAAGCCTATGCACCATTCAAAGGAGTGAAATTTTGCATTAAAGAGCTATCATAAACCAAAAACTCCAACACTCTTCTATTGGAGAATATTTTTAGTGTCCAAGCACCATTCAAGGAGGAAACCAGTGCCAGTTCCATCTAAAAAAAACATTAAATTCTCATCCACACCAGCTACCAATGGATACGTTGAGCCACAAGGATTACTAAGGTAAATTTCATATTAAATTTGCTTGCTTTAAGTCTAAGTGACATTGGAGTTATAAGGATATAATTCATTTACTATTGCAAAGCATTCATCAAAGCATTAGTAATATATTAACCAAGCCCATTTTATAAACATATACACATTTGCAAACAATAATGTAGAATATATAAAGGTATCTACATGGAAACTTAAAACCCTATTATTGAAAATATTATTGTTTTCTAATATTCCAAATTAGGGAGTTATAAGGGATACTACATAAAAATAAATTATTGGAATTTAGAAACATTAAACTATTAAATATCAAGGGATATAGAAAGAGGTTGATTAAAATTATTAGGGGTTGGAATCATTTGATATAATTGTCTCATAAACACATCAAAGGGGCAAAGGAAAATCCAACTTTGAGAAGTTATTCAAATTAAAAAATGCTTAGTTCAATAGGATTAATAAGGTGTAATAAAATTTGATTTTTGGTATCTACAAAAATTTACAAAACCAACCTAATATTGAACTGCTATTCCAAAAAGCACTTTATCAATCATATTGCATGATCTAACTACTAGGGAGACATAGGAAAACCTACAAAGCATAATTCTAAGTAAGGTTTTATCAAATTAGTTCACATCTCTTAACTAGGGAGATATAAGGAATCTTACAAAATCTAAGCATTGGATAGGTTCATCAAATTGAATCATATACTATAAAAAGATATAGTATGCTACATATATTAAAGAAAAAAGAAGAATGCTACACTTCATATACTAAAATTATTCATAATTCAATGGAAATATAAATATACCATCTCACAAAGATACAAGTATAAGGGAGACATAATACATCATGCCACAAATGGAAAAATAATTCTAGCATAAACAATTCTAAGTAGAAGAATATGTGGTGCATTGACTCAGGATCTACTCATCATATTACAAGAAATCTACAATGGTTTTGCTATTTTGAAATTACTAATGGTTATAGATTAAGAATTGTAGACAACAAGACTTATCCTATACATGGTTATGGATGTGTAGCACCAAGCAAACCATTTGCAAAATTTATGCTACACAATGTATTATATGTTTTTGGATTAACATTCAATTTCATTTCAGTAAGAAAGTTAGTAGAAATCAATTGGATGATCAATTTCATATATATGAATGGAATAAATGCATGTCTTATCATGAACTAAAGTGAGATAGAAGCTACAGGAACAATCCATGGAAATACATATATCCTAGATTTAACCTCACAAGAGATTTTTGTATTTCAAAATAATAATAACATACATCTTGAGAAACATGTTGGAGGTAATGAAGAGCTTTTACATCATAAAAGAAAGCATAAAAAAATTAAAGTAAAAAATATGAGAGGACAATGCTCTACTCATCCATATATAATCTTAGAAATAAATATAACCAAATGAAGAAACTCATAAATAAGGATGGATAGAAGAGGATTATGTCCTTGATCAAGTTGAATACCACACGTAGGAAGAAGATCCATATTGAAGACTAAAGTTTTTAATATCCAAATAATGTAATATAGGGGTGTGTAAGAGTATATTACATCATTTGGATCATGCAAATGTACCACCTTTGGTACATAGTTAGAGTAGGAGATTACTTTAGGGTGAAGTTAGCTAGTTACTTCAAGCAATGTAATAAATTCACAAGTATCATTGTGTAAGTTATAAATGTCCAAGGTGTCCCCTTGTAAAACTAGGTAGAGTGTTGGCCAAGGAACCTATATTCCTATATAAAAGGGCCTCGTAGTAAGTGATTAAATATCATCATGAGTAGTAGGAATGTAGAAGGTAAAATCCATTGTTTATGTAGTACAATGTAGCCCTTTAACATATATTCATGGATTGTTCATTTCATCCTTAGCTACATTGTATTATTTTCATCATTTCTATTTATAGTATACTTCAATCATATTGTAGAATTACTTTCCTTCATATTTTTTGCATCTAGATATTATTATCTCCCATAGCACACTTCATCAAAAGATAACACATAGTATATCCATATATAATATAACCAATATCTTATGGGTGACATTTATCAAATCTAGAAGCCAACGTCTAGGATTACTCATCCTCCTCATCCCTATGTTAGTCGTATTTTCATGGACTATAGTGACTATTGAGTCTATGTATGGGCTTGAAACCTCCACCTTAACTATGTTGTGATGTATATACATGAAGGTAACAATCAGTTATCTAGGATTGATGCATTATATGTAGTTTGGTATAGTGCCAATCATTCCCCTTCTATTTTTAGGTCCTCATATAGATGCACCATATTTGACTATAATAGTACAATATTATTGGTTTATCAAATTTATTTTGATATATGAATAACTACATTAGTTAGATGTCATAATTTTTTGTATAATCATAATTCATGAATTTTACCATAAGAACATCCAACTTAGCTTTGAGGATGAGGACCATCAACTACAATGTAGTAGTAGGTCCCAAATTGAGTATACACTACTACATACACTCATTCTTAGTCATTCTAAATGATCAATATTACCACTTTAGACTATAATATAATAATATACTGGTCTAATCTATCCTTTGATATCCACCTCCATAGTTTATTAGGATAATAGGTTAGGACTAGACTCCCTAATAGTGGTGGAGGATATGACTACTATGACTTTTGACCAATGGTAGCATTTGACACTATGCTTACCTCATCCTCCTACCTAGTCTCATCCTATTTACTACATAAAACCTAACCATAATGATATTATAAGAACTATAAGCCTAGTACCAACACTAATACCTATCACTCACCTCAATGTCATCCATCACTAGATCAGGGATAATCAAATAATCCATATTATGATCTAGATAAGAGTCTAGATCTAGTGGTTCCAAAACCAAAACTCTCTATATAACCATTGGTACCATACTAAATCTAGTAGGATGTCTTATCATAGACCAAACTATTATACCATGTGCTTAAAATGGAATTTCTTCCTCTTCATACATGGTATAATAATCCACCTTTAATATCAATTTTAAGTTACATAGAATGCATACTTTAACCACTTTAGATGACCCTTATAGGGATATTATATAATATCTTGGTAGCACAAGTTATTGATATATGACCTTTGTTGATCCAAAAAACCCTTATGTGGATACCATATTTGATCTCAAAATGGTGGGACCACTTGTAAGCCCATGACACAAGAGCATCATCAATATATGTTTGGAACTCTAGAGGCCATGTAACCGTGATGTGTTCTCATGCCCATACCCAAAATAAAATGCAATAGGATAAGCCCTTATCACCTTTGTAGGTAACATGATGCAATGTGTGATAGACCCACACCAAAATCATTGCCCTCTCCCACCCCCCTTCAAAATAAAAAATTTATCTAGTGGTTGATTATGTCACCTACCACCTCCTCCATCCCCCACTAGAATATATATTTATGAGTTTTTAAGAGTAAAACCCATAATAATAGTATTTCAATAATGTTTCTTGTCTATCAAGGAAACCTCCCTATAAAATTTGGGCAACCTTTCATTCTCTTTAGGGGCTATAACTAAAAATTATTAGTGCATATTATGGCACCATGAATTAATACCTATAGGATCCTCCATGCATCCTCTATGGTAATTTTTTCTTCTCCATAAGGTATCTAAAAGGATTTATATCAAAAGATCATCTCTTTATTGGTGTTGTGAGCAACATTTAGTCAAACTCCATGTTGGACATTAGGTCTACATGGTATAACACTATTGATATCAAAACAACATGATCCTCCATCCACATCAAGGTTAGTATGGTATCTACACTACACTCTTGGCACTCTTGGTAGTAGTATAATTATTAAAACCTAATTCAATTATCCTAAAAATTCAACAATATCCTAAGTGTAATGAAAGCACAATAGTTATGGAAAAATTTCTAGTACATGTTGCTTTTAGTGGCATTAGTTTTTGTGAAAGCACCACACACTCATAATAAAAATATAAATGGAAGTACCACTATATTTTAAAATAAGTATCAATAGCATTATCATGTGCAATAACGCTATGGAATAGTGTCAATGTGTAATAAAGACACTCTAATTAGTTTTGGGTTTTAATTTATATAAATAAATAATAAAATATGATCAATTTTAGTAACCTTACCTAAGGATGGTCTCCCCTCTAAATGCTTATGACCTCATCCCATCATTGTGATGTAATAGTCTTGCTTACTAAACCATTGAATATTAGGGTAGTAAAACAATATAGAGATCCTTTTTCACCATAACTAATGATTATATTGAATTTTCTACCATTTTCATTTTTAACTCATTTATATCCATAATTATTTATCAAAAAAATACTTTTATTTCATCACTTTGCTTATGTGTATGCTAGTTATGTTGATTTTTCTCATCCAACCTAATTTTTCCCTTCAAAACGTGATGGGTAAAACATAGTAATGGAAATATTTAATTCTAGCATAAAGTCCAATTTTTCATGATAAACAATTAAATTTTAAAATTCATCAACCAATATAAAATATAAAAATAATTTAATAAACATAGAACTCACCATAAATACGGGGTATGAAAGCTAGTTTTTGATACATTCATCATTTTATGAATTTATGAAATGGGGTGAATTTAGACATCCAATTTTGAGTAGTTAGTCTACAAAATAATGAAAAAAACCTATATCCTCTCAAATACATAAAAAATAACGAGTGAAATACTAAATGGAAATTGATCAAAGATAACCTAGGTGCCTCATATTAGAAGAGTTGTCCTAGAAGTAATAGTGGTTAACAATTTTTGTTATATGGAAATGTATTATTATTCAAAATTTTAACATGATTAATTCATCTAACAACCCACCAACTTTCCTCTTTTGCACTATTTATAAGTTTACATTAGAGCCATAGTATTTTTAAGACCAACACTATTGTAAAAATTAAATTAAAAAAGAACATAGATAGCTAATTGATGTGAGTCACCTATCCAATGATATCTAACTATTTACCATGCACATATTTTAATTTCTAATAATATCCAATGATCCACTATGAACTCTCTTAAATAATAATTATATCTAGTCATCCATCATGTAAAACTTATAAATAAAAAATTCTAGAACTTGTAACTTTCATGTAAGCCAATTAAATCACTTTGAATTAGATATCACCATGGTATATTTTATAGCTATAACTAATCGTACAAATCATAAGTTTATCAAATATAATATACCAACCAATGAGTGTCTTCATTAGTGAATGTTCTAAAACAAATTCTAATCCAGATTTAAGTTCTATAAAATTGGAAACTTTAGGGTATCAAAATAACAACAATAATCCACAAAATAACTTTGTCAAAATTTCTAAGTATTTACAAGAACTTTTGAAGAATATTACTGAAGCGAAATCAAAATGACTATAGGTCAATATATAGAGATCATCGTAGCTTGTAAACTAAAGTATAAATATATTTCACCACGATGATCAATCTTCATGTATTTATTACTAGATTGCACATTTATATTAGTACTAGTACCTCTAATATTTATCTCTTTATTATATTAATATTATCTCATTTTTCATACTTAATTAATCTTTCATATTTTAATATACTTTTATTTTTATCTTAAATTTTATTAGCATTAGGGTATATTATTCCTTTTGTTTATTTAACCCTTGCATAACCCTCTTTTCATAATTTTATAAGAAACATAATCTATTTTTTTTATAAAATTTGGATTGATATCACTTTTACTAGAAGTTGTAAGTGATACTACTAGAAGTGATACGTGCTCTTATTAGTGCCATCATGCTATTGTCAGAATTGGACCTATAATAACACTTTTGTAGATCAAATAATCAAATATATTTTCACCAAAATAGTATTTTTTTATGCTTGAGAAGAACCTCTTTGAGTAAGTGATATTATCCTTACTAATTCCCTCTTCTTAATTATTGTTCAGTGTTTTCTTGTTTTTATATTTAGCTTAATTCCAATGATTTCTATCTCTATTTTTGTCTTATCTTATTATTTCTTGAATTTTATTAGTATTATGATAGATCATTGTTCTATATTTGTCAATCTACTCTATCACAATCCATATTTAGATCAAATTATAAGATCTATATTACCACTTTTCTTATACATTTTAGATAAAAATCCTTTCTATAGAAGTTGTAGGTAGTATCACTCTAGTGAAAGTGC
The DNA here is from genome assembly GCA_028583015.1 of Wollemia nobilis. NCBI lineage: Eukaryota > Viridiplantae > Streptophyta > Pinopsida > Araucariales > Araucariaceae > Wollemia > Wollemia nobilis. The sequence continues at coordinate 29,943 of JAQPPZ010012958.1, forward strand.
ATTGTTACTAGTGCTATTGTTTTATCGTTAGAATTATATATTATGTAATAATTCTATAATAATTCTATAGGTATGATCTAGAAACATAATTATTTCACATATTTTAATAGGTATACATTTGGTATTTTATTGCTAAATAGGAATTTGACTAAGGAAGAGATCTAAAAATGTAACTAGTTTTTATGTATGTTTTGTTGGAATTTTTCTCACATGAAGTGGTAACCTAAGGGAGAGAAATCAAGGTCAATGTGTTCATATATTTGACATCAACCCTATTAGGAGAACAAATGGGTTCCTACTAAACTCTACTCTTTTTTCTACAATTAGAATTTATCTATCCTATTTATTTATTTTATGTTTATTTGTTAAATTCCAATTAAATTTGAATCCATGCACAAAAATGCTCTATTATAGTACCTTCGAAAGTATCATAGTAATTTTTAAATATTTGTTATACTTTTGTATCCTCGAAAATAGAGGTGCATTTCTATTAGGTATCTACTTGCTTTAATTATTTTTTAAAAATCAGATTTTAATTAGTTAGTGAAAGTGGTTAGGTAGATGATTAGGATTGCATTTGCAAGAAATAAAAATGCATGTATAATATAATATTTTATGCTCTATAATATCCCTTGAACCCTTTTATTAATAAGAAAAATGATAAATTCTTTACTTATTAAAATTAAAACTAAAGTGTATGTATCATAGGAATATGTCTTCCTACACCTTACATCTTTCTATGTTCCTAATGTTAATTAGATTTTTATTATTATTTTGGATTTATATAAAAGAGGTATAAGTAGACATGGATATAGGAATAATATCTAGGTTTTATTCATTTAATCCATCAACCATAGTCATTCTCCTTGAATAAAAATACCCTCCAATCACTTGAAAATAACTTAGGATTCTAAGCGTGGATGAGATAGCTCATGTATGTGAAATCACACAATGTACCTCTTATAATATTATCACATAAAATAATAAGCTATTATTTTATCATTTAAAAATAATAATTCCTTGAAATAAAGCTTCAAAATCACCCGTGAGAATAAAAAAGGCTTGAAGAAAAAATCCAAATTCAACCTTTGAATAATTTATGCATTATTTTTTGAATCATAAAATTATTATTATACATTAGTGGATATATTGAAAAAGATACAATATTAATTCAATAAAGTCATCATAATAATCATAATGGTAAGAAACAAGAATTTTGATTCATATCTTAGTTATGCATATATACAATTGTTCATCATGTTTGGCTATATTCTTTAATTTCATATTTATAATAAAATCCACATGGTAAATACATTTCACTCATATTTAATAATTATTTCACATAAATATAGTGTTAAGTTTGGATTTATTACATTTACTCTCATGTTTACAAAATAATAAAAGTCCATCTATTCATGTCTAGAGTGAGTCTTTTGTGACTGGATAAGAATAAAGCATTACAAATATTTAGATCAATGTACTTCATATGTTGTGATAATTGATGTTGTTCTATGAAACCATCATTATATCCATAATAAATTCAAGGATCCAAATTTATATACCACATGCCTAATTTTGCTAAATTTATAATTCATACCCACAAAATACCATCCAATCATAACATAAGTTTGTAGTGGTCCATATATGATTAAAATGATCCCTAACCATATTACATCATGACCACATTACCGTGGTATTATAGAAATAAACATTGTAGTATTTTTCCAATTACACATTTATCACCTAACAAGATTTTATCTCATGTCTCCACATTCAAATCCCATATTTTTAACCACTTGATTTCATGACATTTGATACCATCTTAATGCAAGTTATTTCATGTGGTACATTATAATTTATCTATCCATAGATATTCTTTGTACAATTACAACAATGAATAAAGTGTGCTAGTGAAAGCATGAGATTCCGAAAGTTTTGGAAAGGAAAACTATTTCGATGCATTCAAAATTAAACTAACGCTTAAGTCCTAACATGTGAAGTGCATTGAACAAAAGAGGCAAATTGATTGAAATGAGATACAAGAATTTAGAGAAGTCACAGCCCTTTTATTAAACTCTTTAACCTCGGTTACAAAATCGCCTCCTCCCTTCTTAGGGGTTAGGAGCGTTAAATAAATTTGGTTACAATCGTGATCAATAATCCTTCTTCCGCATGCCCACATTTGAAATGGGCGGGCCAAAGTGTTGCCGTCGCTTATGCTGATAAATCCTTGCTTCTCGCTGCTTATCCTGCGTTCAGAGACACAATGACGTTGTTAGTAGCACCTGTTGCAAAGAAGAAGAACTTGTTCTCTAAAAACGATAAAAGATACATGTAAAATATTAGCTAAATCGGTGAGTAAAATGATTTTAAACGACCTGCACGTTTGACAAAAACCAGAAAACTTTACCAGAGGGCCACTGCCATTGAAACAGTCAGCCAATCTGCATTCAACTAACAAAAAGCGTAGAACGTAAAGCATGATAATATTCGATAAATGTCTTCAAATCAGTTGAGCCTATAATAAATGCATGAGCTATCTAAAAGCGTAGAACATAAAGCATGATAATATTCGATAAATGTCTACTGCAATCTAGATTGTGAGCTATCTAAACAACGTAGAACGTAAAGCATGATAATATTCGATAAATGTCTACTGCAATCCAGATTGTGAGCTATCTAAACAACATAGAACGTAATGCAGGATAATCAAGCAATAATAGAATAGACTAAAATGAAACTAACAAAAAGTGTGGGGTGCCCAAGCGGGCCGCCCCCATTAGAACGTGATTTCGGCGCCAATCCACTAGGGATAGGCCCAAAAACTCTTAGGTTGAATTGTCGGAAAATTGATGGATTAATGTGGTCAAATGTCTGGTTCTAAGGTCCGGATTCACCCTTCCAATATCCACCCGATAACCTCTCTTGCGAAAGAGATTAAGGATGTAAAAGAGATGAATCGAAAAGAGGTGCAATAGGGTGTTCAATTTGGCAGCACTTCGTTGCTTGAAAATGTCTACCAACTTCTCTCCTTTTGGGTGGGAAAGTCCACCATTTTATAGACCCAGGGGGTCTCTTTGGAGGGGCATGCAAGGATGCCACGTGGCGGCCATGCCTTCCCAAGAGGGAGGAGACTCCTCCTTGACTTGTGCTTCCATGACTGCCTTTGTGACAGTCCTCTAACTGCCAATCTGCCCACCTACACGCGCATGCACGGCAAGAGGCAATAATTGACTGTCTCTCGGCTACTCACTTATTTAATGTCTACTTTTATTGGTTTAAAGTCCGCCTTTGATTGGTTTAAAGTCCACTTTATTGGTTGATGTCTGCCCAAGCGCAAAGACGGGAGTTTGTCATGATATCGCGACGTCACGATATCGTGACACCTAAGCCTTAGGTTTCCTTTTGGCCAGAAGTGTCACGATTTTGCGACGTCAAATCATGACGTCACGATTTCATGACACTTCTGGCAAAGGCTCTCTTTTGGCCTTTGGTGTCACGATTTCAGCATCACATCTGACGTCACGATTTCATGACACTTCTGGCAAAGGCTCTCTTTTGGCCTTTGGTGTCACGATTTCATGACATCACGAAATCACGATGTCACGATTTCATGACACTTCTGGCAAAGGCTCTCTTTTGGCCTTTGGTGTCGCGATTTCGCGACGTCGCGAAATCGACGTCGCGATTTCGTGACACTTCTGGCAAAGGCTTTCTTTTGATTTTTGCCTTGTTTAAAACGACCAACTTCTATCCGGAAATAAAACAATATTGCGACACCAAGAAGAAGCCAGGCAAAGGCGGATTTGAAGCAGAATGTCTGGAGGTGCCAAATTACTTTTTGACCTTCTAAAACTGCTGTGAAAGTGGCTAGGACCACTGTTTGACCTCTGAGGGCTGCCCTGAAGGCTGTGTGTGTCAATGCGATCAGTGTTTGTAGTCACATAATCGGATTGGTGCTGTTTTGGTGTCTACAGATGCCCCTTTTTGGGAAGCGCTACGGGTGACGCAGTGCTGAGCAAAAATAGATAACCAAAGCACTAATGATTAGGGTTTCTCAGTAACCCGACCAACTTGTGATGCCCCAAGTATGGAAAGGGCATGCATTCTTGAATCCTTGCTTCTGACGAGCTAAGGAATTTGATTTCAAGTATTAACCTATTTTGGTGAGGTGTGACTTGAGCTTGAACATTGATCAGTCATGAATAGGCAAAGGGCGCAACCTTTTGTCCCTGGGGGAACCTTGTGTTCATGCTTCGGGAATGCCAAGTGTTTGATCAATTTGTGATTATTGCTTGTTTACTGCCCCAAGCAGGAGCGTAATTGTCTTTGTCAATGATTCTTCGAATGCATGTCATTTCCTTGATTGGGTATGTGTTTGTTGATTGGTGACTAAGTGTGACTACCCCCTCAAGCGACGAATCGATGAGGGAATGACCTTCGTGAGAAAAGCGACGAGTCGCTTGACCCGAGGTGACTTAGGTTAGGGTGCCTTCAGATGTTTAGCATTGAATGTGTGTGCAGTTTTTTGACATTTAGACCTATTTTTGGTGGGTGTTAACCCTTTTGGTGATGCCATAATGGGGTGAAATCGTCGAAAACCCGTCTTCCCGTGGAGCGGTCCGGCTATGGTAGCCTTCTTGGGGAAGTAGGAGAGTGACAATTTGAGCCCCGACATCGATTTTCTATGCCAAGAGGTTAAGTGCAAGAGCACTTGTGTCCGGCAATGCTTATTGCTATGTTTTTGTGTTGCATTTTTGTGATGTTTTTGTTGTTTTGATTTTCTTGCTTTGTGTATATGTCATGATTTTATGTTATGCACAATGATTGATGTTGATGGATGCATGCTACTTTATATTGATGTATGCACATGGTATGATAAATACGAATGTTTTTGATATATATGTGATATGCAAAATGTAATGGATGAAATGAATTTGTGTTGTTTGGTTAGGGCACCATAGACTTGTTTAGGACTTTGTGATTTTGTTTTTATGCGATTGCTGTAGTGGATGACTTTGCTTTTGTGCATGCGGTATTTTGTGTATTTCCTGATGATAATGTGATGATGAAAAGTAGCGCAGTGGGTTAAAAAATGTAGCTAAGGTTTTCTGAGACTCAGACGGTTTTAACTCACTAGCCACGATTGTACTTTATCTTACAAGACTTTTGAACAAGGTATGAATCGGACTTGTTTTTGACCAAGCTATTTCACATCCCTGTGTGTGCAATTGAGTTCATTTATGTGGTATTTGTCAGGATACCGCCAGTGCCAGATGGGCTTTCAACCGAACCTGTACTGAGGATCACCTAATTAGCTCCACTAACTCCTTTGTTGTATTTAGTTAGATTAATCTGCAGTGTTATCCAGGATACCATAAGCTAGCTCATCCTTATGCAAACATTGGTCTGCACACACGCAAAGCGAATGTGACAGACATATCGTCATGCGGGTAGGATACCACCATTGCCAGATAGGTTGTCAACCAAACCTGTAATGAGGATCACCTAGATGGTTTTCGAATGCTGAGAATTCCAGGGATTCAAGTTCAGGATATTTGTTGGCTGAATGATTTAGAAAGTTGCTCGTCTATATAGTGATGAAAATCACTATTTATTTTCTATTAATTCTTTTTGAGCGAGGATTTTGAATAGTGGTGATAACCACTGTTATTTGATTTTGTGTTTTGAGTATTGTGAGTTTGGGCTGGTGAGTGGCCTTGATCCTTGTGGCCTTGGGGACGACTACGCATCCTTTGCAGGGACGTGTAGTACGAATCCTTACGACGTTGGGAACCAAGGGGGTGATGGAGATTATGGAGTAAGGGCATTGATCTTTTAGGCCTTGGGGATGACTACCCATCCTGGTTAGGGGCGGATAGTACGAATCCTTACAACTTGGAGACCAAAGGTGAATGGAAAGTGTTAGGATGATGATTTGTTGGAATTTTGTTTGTGAATGGCGTTGATCCCTTTTGGGTCTTGGGGATGACTACCCATCCTTTGCAGGGACGTGTAGTACAAATCCTTACAACTTTGGGAACCAACTATGATTGGGATTTGGTAGTGGTAAAAACCACTGTTTATTAAGGTGAATGGATAGGAAAGAGCTCGTCCTTTTGTCAATTCTCAGCATTCTGGAACCATTCGCACAGGGGGATGAGCAAGATAACCGTTTCACTTATGGTGACCTGGATTACTACGCAGGTTTCATCTTTCGTTCACACAACTTGGGAATTTTTATGTGTTTTAATTTGTGTTGGGATGTTACGTAACAAGGTGTATTTCAAGTGTAACTCTACCTTCGTAAAATCTATCTGACTCGGTACATTACGTAGCTAAAGAGCAAAATGATGACTGAATTACGAAAACTCTTGATACATTAAAAGACCACTGACTCTAGTGTGGTAAAAAGCAATGCATGGTGTTTTTGTTGTTTTTGTAAAATGGAACAATGTGGAACAAGATGGACTAGCAGAGCAATTACAGCCTATGGTGCCTTTGACCTGTACGACCACAAATATGCAATGTATGGATGCAATGCTTTAATGCAGCTATGTATTTTTGTATTTTTGATGGATTGATTTTTGTGAATATGAAGATGAGGTGCGAGAAGAGCTCTCTATTGATGAATTTGAGTATGCCTAGAAATGAGATGCAAATTTTTTTTTTGTTGTTTTTGATGATTTTTGAATTTTAACTTTTCTTATTTTTGACCAAGCGATTGTGGAAATCCTTGGAGCATTTTGGGATTGACCAAGCGATTTTAGGGATCCTTGGAGCATTTTTGGGATTGACCAAGCGATTATAGAATCCTTGGAGCATTTTTGGGATTTGACCAAGCGATTATAGAATCCTTGGAGCATTTTTGGGATTTGACCAAGCGATTATAGAATCCTTGGAGCATTTTTGGATTGACCAAGCGATTATAATCCTTGGAGCATTTTTGGTTGCCCAGGTAATATCCTTGGAGCATATTGGGATTGACCAACATTGATAATCCTTGGAGCATTTTTGGGATTTGACCAAGCGATTCCGAGAATCCTTGGAGCATTTTTGGGATTTGACCAAGCGATTTTGCGATAATCCTTGGAGCATTTTTGGGATATGGCTCTCTTAGATATGAAATGGTCGCAAATGACTGATATTCAAGGGTTCTGTTTCCTTGATACCGTCAAGAGAAGCTAGCCGGTACGTCCCGGGTCCTATTTTGCTATCAATGACATATGGACCTAACCAATTTGCCACAAATTTGTCCCTTAGGTGGGATGGCAAACTGGAGTTCTATTGGTTTTCCTTCAAAACCAAATCACCAACCCGAAAGTCCCTCAGGTGAACTTTCATGTTGTAAGCTTTCTTAAGTCGCTCTTGATAAATACGTAAATGCTCGAGAGCATTAACGCGTCGTTCATCAAGCAACGTAAGCTGGTCTAACCGGGCCTACCACGCAGAGTCATCATCGATGAACTCCTGCATTGATATGCGTAGGGAAGGAATCTCCAACTCTAGAGGCATGACTGCCTCGGAGCCATACACGAGCGAAAATGGAGTGGCCCCAGTGGGCGTCCGAATGCTAGTGCGATAAGCCCATAGGGCAAGTGGGATTTGAATGTGCCAATCCTTATGACTGTCTACGATGGTCTTTTTAAGGATGGCAACTAGCATTTTGTTTGACGCTTCTGCTTGCCCATTCGCCTGCGGATAATAGGGTGTCAAAAAACTGTGCTGAATTTTGTACTTTGTGGTCAAAGCATGCACGTCTTTGTTCTTGAAAGGCGTCCCATTATCCGAGACTATTTTGGATGGAATACCAAAATGACATATGATGTTATGCAAAATGAACTCCACAATGCGGGGTCCTGTCGTAGAGGTAAGCGGAATTGCTTCCACCCACTTGGTAAAATACTCTGTGGCCATTATGATAAACGTGTGATGGCCTGACGATGCAGGGGAGATCTTTCCAATTAGATCGAAGCCCCACTATGAGAATGGCCAAGCAGACTGGACTGTCTGCAAGGCCTGGGAAGGTACGTGCATCAAATTGGCATGATGTTGACACTTCACGCACTTCTTGACATATGCGCAACAATCTCGCTCTAAAGATGGCCAATAATAGCCCATGCGAAGAATGCGCTTTGCGATGGCCATACCACTAAAGTGGCCACCACATGTACCATCATGCGCTTGGGCGACTGCCCAAGTGGACTCTTGTTGGTCCAAGCAACGAAGAAGGATTCCTTCATAGCTGCGACGATACAAAATGTCTCCTATCAAGACATACTTAGCCGCTTTCTGCTTGAATGCTCATTTTGCGGCATGCGTCAATCCAAGCGGGAGATTACCTAACTTGAGGTAGTCTCTAATGGGTAAATACCAGTCCTGTTGATCAGAAACCTCGACGGTATGAACAACCAATCCCTCTTGAAGTTCATCCCTAGCAAACGCTGAACGGGATAGAACTTGTAAGAATAGCATTGTGTTGCTATTAATGGGAGTAGGGGAGAACAAGGACCCCCAGTTGGCATGTTTCAAATGGTCGTGGATTCGAAAGAACTTATCCGAGGATGGTTCAATCTGGATCATGTGGATTCCTGACGTCAAGTCAGAGCTTGCACGCTCCATCACGGATTGCGATAAGGTTTTGACTTGAATGGTTGTCATATCACCGGAAAGGTCTTGCGAGATTAGTGACCCCAAGGAGGCCATTGTGTCCGCAAAGTGATTCGATGATCGAGGGAGTGCCTCGATGTCATACCACTCAAGTTTTGCCAAGAATTTGTCCACAAGGGCTTTATAAGCCTGTAGAACTGGGCATTTGCATTGATATACCCCTTTGACTTGATTGACAATTAACAGCGAATCACCAAAGATGTTCAGTCATTTGATGTTCATGGCGATTGTTGTCTGAAGACCTATGAGCAAGGCTTCATACTCTGCATTATTGTTGGTGCACGGGAAGTTTAATTTAAATGACAGGGGCATTGGAGCACCCTACGGTGTGAAGAATACAATTCCCATGCCACCACCTTGCTCACATTTAGAACCATCGAAGAATAGGGTTATGTCGGCTTGTGACTCAAGCTCATCAGAATCTAGCGATTCTGAGACATGGAAGACCCCATCATCGGGTAGTTCTATGACTAGAGGCTGATCGTCTTCAAGAGGAGCCTCTGCTAGTTGATCGGCTATGACTTGTCCTTTGATAGATTTTTGTCCAATAAACTCTATGTCAAATTCCGTCAACAACATGATCCATTTTGCCGTGCGACTACTATGATAAGTACGACTCATCATGTATCGCAATGGATTCTCCTTAGACACAACATACGTAGTGTTGCTCAGCATGTAGTGGCATAGCTTTTTGGTAGCAAACACCACTGCCAAGCAGAGTTTCTCAACGTATGCATAGTTAAGTTCATAACTGACCAGGGTGCGGCTAAGATAGTAAGTAGCCTGTTCCTTGTGAAGTTCATTCTTCTGGGCTAACATGGCACCCAGTGCCACCTCAGTAGCTGAGATGTATAAGTAGAATGACACTCCTGGTCTAGGTGGTGCCAATACTAGCGGTGAAGCCAGGTATTGTTTGATGTCGTCAAAGGTTGATTGGCACTCGTCATCCCAATGAAATGTAACCCCCTTGTGCAATAATTTGTTCATGGGTCGGCACTTGTCAGATAATTGTGCTATAAAGCATTTAATCGATGCGACCTTTCCCTGTAGACTTCTGAGCTGCTTGATAGTAGTTGGGGGAACCATTTCAAGGATTGCCTTGACTTTCTTTGGGTCCACCTCGATGCCTCGCTTTGAGACTATGAAACCCAAGAGTTTTCCAGATGTGACGCCAAATACGCACTTCTTGGGGTTTAGTCTAACTTTATGCTCCATGAGGCGATCGAGGATTTTGCTTAAGTCATCGATATGATTTGAGCGCAAAAGAGACTTGGCTAACAAATCATCCATGTAATCTTCCAAAGTTTTATGCATGTAGTCATGGAAGATGTACGTCATGGCACGTTGGTAGGTGGCACCAGCATTTTTAAGGCCAAAAGGCATGACCTTATAACAAAATGTCCCCCAAGGCGTTGTGAACGCCATTTTTAGTTGGTCTTCAGGATTGATACGAATCTGATTGTATCCTGAGAAACCATCCATGAGGGAGAGCATTTCGTGACCTGTTGTAGCGTCTACCAACGCGTCGATGCTCGGCAAGGGGAAATCATCCTTAGGACTCGCTTTGTTTAGATCTCAAAAATTGGTGCATATGCGAATCCTCCCGTCGGGCTTCTTGACGGGAACCATGTTGGACAGCCATGGCGGATAATCCACGCAGATGACAAACTGTGCATCCAAAAGCTTTTGCAATTCATCTTTGACCATCAAGGCCACTGTTGGGTGCATCTTACGTAGTTTTTGCTTTACGGGCTTGATTGTCGGATCAAGCGTTAAATTATGCGTGACTAGCTATGGGTCTAGTCCTGGCATATCCCTGTATGACCATGCAAAAACCTCCTTCTTCTCTTTGAGAAGGGCAATGTAGTCGGCTTGCTCTTCGGGGGAAAGACTTACCCCCAACTTGAGAATCTATGGATTCATTGGATCTGTGCCGATATCTACGTCAGTCGTCTCCTCGACTGACATGTGGGATCCGTCCTCCAACTGATGTGGAGTCGGGATCAAATGGATATCATTAGCTGAATTTAGATCTGCGTTGGGAACCTCGGGTTCCTCTTCAGCCTAAAAAATATCCTGAGTTGTCCCTGGGGTAAAATGAGGCATCTTACCGAAAGGCCAGTACTTTGATGGTGATAAAGGTGAATTGACGCGATCCCAGTCGATGGCATCTGTGTCTAGATGCAATGACCATGCTGGATCGGCCGGATTGCGGATGGGTGCGGTCAAATCAATGGAGATCATGTGGATGGAATGAATTTGGTCTCCATTACCATGGGTATGATAACTTGAACATTCTGGATGCTCCCTATACTCTGGATCTGGCTCTAGGGGAACGGGCACGAACGGATCGGCCCTATGTGCTAATAGGAGGACAGGGTCTTCTCTCGGCACTGATGTCATGATAGGGTCTCGGGGTGGACGGTGCTCATCATAGATTTGGAGCCATGGATCCAACACTTGGTCCCACCCTGCTGGGTCTACATACCATTCATGCCCTAACCTTATGCCTAATTGTCCCATCAGATCTTCATGAGTTAAAGGGCGATTGTGCCGTCGCGCATGATTAAGATAGTCCATCTCAGTCTCATCTTCTGAATCACCGTCGAAGATCCAAAAATGTTCATTTTCTTCAACCATTGCTTGCGACATTAAGGGTTCACCTTGTTCCAGCAAATTAATCTGGTCCCATTGCGGTTGTTCCACTCTTGGTGGAGGGACCTGATTCTCTTGACACTGTATTGGCTCAACTGGAACCTCTAAAGGGAATAGTTTCAAAAAGATTTTTGGACACCGTTTATGTTCTCTTTGGGAATTAGTGTCCGAACTTTCACCTCTCTCTAGCAAAGGAGAGGGATTACTGATGTTGCCAAGGGTGTTTGTTGACCATGGGAGGTAATCTCCCAATGTATATTCTGTATTTGGGTTGGCATAAGGATCTGATGCCAATCCACCCTTGTTGCCTATTTCTAGGCCTTGCATGTTTTCCACCAAGATGTCTAAGGGCAGGGGGTGGTTGAACCCTACTCCCGACTTATCATATGGCATTTGGTATCTTGGTTGGCAAAGGACACGCATCCCTTGCTCATATCTGCCTAACCCGTATCCATGCCAATTGCATTGGCCGAGATATCTCAGAGCGAAGTTCGGGTTTGACAGATAATTGATATTTTTAGCAAAAGGCTCTTCGTCTTCGTCCTTTTGCTTGCATGGTTCAACACCATGATCAAGGCCCCCATACACAAAATTTGTCTGGTTTGGTGGGTAGCCTAGAGGAACAACTGTTCCTATGGGAAGGCGAGGTCTCCCCATGTCCTGTACTGATTCTAATGCGGGCGTTGCCACAACATTCTGCACTAGATACTCCCCCAGGCCCGTACTGGCCATTTCAACAATGATTGTTGATGCTTGGGAGGGAGGGAACGGGAGTCCTTCCTGAGTCCATTCCATGTTTGGTGGGTTAGGAGTCTCAGCTTCCGTTGTGCTAGGTGTTTCTTCTGTTGATACTGTTGATATTGTTGGCAACCCCTCTTCTAGGGGCTGAGCCTCTTCCAGGATCTGTTTTCCCTTGTCCTTCTGTTTAGCCATGACAGGTGGCATTGGTAGTGAAGGAGCAGATGATGAAGACTCACCTGGCTAGGATTTTGATGTTTTGGTCACCAGGTGGTGCCTACGGTATTGGACCCTGTTTAGATGGATTTAACCGGAAATCCAAATGCGTTGAAGGGAGGGTCGATTGAGGCATTAATTGCACCGCATTGCAATACTTGAAGGGTTCTAAGTCCATCGGGACTACATGAACTTCTCCTTAAAATGCATACTTTAGACACTGGTGAGCGATCGAAGGGACACACTTCATGTCCCTGATCCATGGCCGCCCTAGCAGTATGTTATAAGCCATCTCGCCTTCCAAAACATGGCACAATGTTGGTATTGTCTTTTGTCCTACCTGGATAGGCAGAACAATTGTGCCGACTGTCGAGCATATTGCATCGTTGAAAGCTCGTAGTGTGTATGTGGAAGCTGTGATATGAGAGGCTGGCAGCTTCAGATGTTTTAAGGCTGCAGTGGTAATGATGTTACTGGACGAGCCAGTATCTACCAACACTCTCTTGTACGGGATCCCGTTGACCCGTGCGATAACGTGCAGGGGTGGATCTGCCATGTCATTCGATATTGTTTTAACTTCATCCTCTCTGAAGGTAATGACCGGCTCCATACATCATTTCACATGTCCCACGAAGTTATTGAAAGAATTTGCTTCGTGAGGTTGTAACTCGATGGCTTTCAGAATTTCCATGAGAGCTTCTCTATGGGGTGTTGACTGTTGAATAAGCTCGTAAATGGAAAGCCTAGCCGATGTGGTCCGCAAACTCTGCGTGAGTTTGGTCCGTATCGTGACCTCGGGTCTAGGCGGAGGCAACTGCACAGGGCGTTGTTGAGGCTGCGACGTTGTTGGAACTTCCCTTGTAGCTACCTCGGGGGCAACTCCTGGGTACTTTTTGTTCCTGGTCACTATGCTGATCATTCCCACAAATCCTTGCATGGGAAGATTCTGTCGCACCTCATTGACCTAAAGAGGTTTTGCCTGTGCCTCGTGGGTAGGCAAAGGGTCCTTGAATACCCCCATCTGTTGATTATTTGGCGCTATGGGGTTGTCCACGGCCAATGTTTTGTTATCGATCAAATCTTGGATTAATCCCTTGAATTTCCAACATCCATTCAGGTCATGTCCCCTTCGCCTATGGAATCTACAATATAATTCCTCTCTGTATCCCTTAGGCTTGGGAGCATTAGGATCTACAGTTTGGATTTCTGGAAGGGTGACTAAATTTGCCATTGACAAGCGGTCAAATAGGGAGTCCCTAGACTCCGCATAAGGGGTGAATTGTCGCCTAGGGTGACGCTGCTGATTTTGCTCCTATTTTTTATTATCTCTTTCATAACTAGGAGGCACTGCATGATAATTAGCCTTTTGGGGCTGTATTTCTTGTACAGGCTTGGGGACATTTATCGCAACTTGATTAACCGTAGCGGGTTGTGATTGCGTAGTCCCGGTCTTAGTGGTTTTATTCCACTCTTTCTTTTTAGGCTTGGTGATTGTGCCCTCACCTATTTTGATCTCTTCTATAACTCTGGCTTGCGCCAAAGCTTCTTCTAGGCTGGCGTATTGTTGCAGCAAGCAATAGCCCAGAGATTGATTTTAGACAACTCCATGCAAACATCTGTGTGAGGTCAAACATAGGGGGAAGGTAGGGTAGCTTAGAAAGCAAAGCCCTCCATCGATTCCCGTATGCTGCCATTGTCTCTTCCTCATATTGCTTGAGGCTGGCCAGATCACTCAGTGATGCCTTCTTCTTTGTGTTGAAGGCAAAGCGTTCAAGAAACGCATCTACTAATTGATCTAGGTTGTTTATGCTGTGTTTTGGTAACTGTGTGAACCAATCCGAGGTAGGGCCCATGAATGTGGTTATGAATGTCCTAAGCAACAATGCATCATTATCTTGAATGCCGAAGCATTGGCTCAGGAATCTTGTGACATGTTCTTGTGCATCCTCTTCACCTTTAAAGACTGCCAATTGAGGCAACTTGAAATGTTCGGGGTAAAGAGGTGTGGGCACTGAGGGATGCACTGGATGACTACGGAGTTGACGTAACGTGGGCTTTTGATGCCCAGAAGCTTTTGTCTCCACGGACTCCAAACGCTCTAATAGCGCTTTGTATGCATCGAAAGATTTTATTTCTTCCTCTTTTGTTTGCTCCCGTTGTGAGTTATGGGAGACTGGAGGCCTATGGGGGGGTGGCCGAATGGCAGCCCTCCCGCCTTGATAGGGCATTTTGGCCCATTCTATTTTTGGTTCATATTCCTCATGAACTTCCCGAGGAGTCTCTGGGCGAGACCTATGACCCTGAGTGAATCCCTGCTGAGGGTATCCATCATTGTTTCGGGGAGTGGCCTCCCTCTCGGGTCTATAAGGTCTCGGAGGCAAAGCTTGACGAGGTCGCGGAGACCTGTCCTGCACCAAAGGGTTATGCCTCTCATATTGTTCTGCTTTTTGGGTGCGAGGGGTTGGCACCCTCTCAGGGAGTTTATAGCGCAACTCATCCGCTTCACGCTGCATGCGCTCTTTATTAAGGCGGTATAAGTACTCTAACTCCTGATGACCTTGCTCAAGCTGCGTGATTCGGGCTTGGCGGGCGGCATGTCTGGCGACTGTCGGGTCAATTTGGTCTGCCCTCTTTTTCTCAGGAGGTTTGAATGTTTCTCCTATGTGTTTGCCTCGATCTTGATGATCTAAAATTTCAATGGGTCGCTTCCCTCTATCGAGGTAGGCGGCATTTACTTGAGGCTCTGGCCTCGATGGGTGACCATGATATCTAGCAGGTGCAGAAATGCAAGGTTCCCATGCTGTATGTTGTTCTCGAGGAATGCGATGGTCTTCCTCGTACTCCCTTTCATGGGTGTGAAAGGGGCGGGCGGAGTGAGCTCGCCCTGTGTGGAGAGCCCTGCGCTCTGGGTTTTGTCTTTCTATTCTAATGGGAGGCAAAGGAGAGGTACCGTATTCACGTTGTCTCTCCTCATGGACACTGTGCCTCTCTAGCGCTTCATCGCACTGTGGCCACTCATGTCTAGCCTCAAAAGGCGATTTTCTATTTACATCGAGTGCCACATGTAAAGCTTCTTCCCGAAAGGGGCTGTGTTGAATGGGCAAACTCCACAGAGGAGGGTCCCAATAATTCCTTCTTGATGTGGCCTGATGTGGACTCTCTTGTAGGCCAGACCGCCAAGGCGGTATGGCCAAGTCCTCAGGGCTAAAGCGAAGGCGACCAACGCCCTCTCTTTGTGCACCTTCCGTAGCGTCCGCCCTTGATTGGGCTTGGCTACGGGTGTACACCATTGTGGTGCTTCTCTACTAGCTAAGCAGATTTTTATCTCGTTTATGATGATTTTTCTTTTTGTTACACTAAGCAGAAATGAACACACACATACACAAACAGTGATTATCTCTTTTAAGGATTAATAGTGTGTCCTAAACTGGTTTAGTGCATTTTGATGTTTTGTTTTGTTTTTGCAAGTTTTGAAGAACGTTTAAATGCATAATGTTGGCTCATATGACTCCCATAAATGGTCGCCCCTTCAATATACCATTGTCGGACCGATATACCAACCTCTCTATATACCCGCCCTTACGAGAGGGAAACTATAGGTACGTGAGAGCAGATGGTACATGGAACATAGGCGGTACAGAAGGGGGATTGTCCTGTTAATGACACCTACCATAGAAGACTTATCCTCGCATGCATGGGAATCACCCCAGTGACACTCGGTCAGCTTTCATCAGGATTTACGCCTAACAATAGTGACAATCGAGGAAATGGATGCAAAGCTAAGCCAAGGTGGTGATGAACCCACCGTTGGTCTTGCTCAAGGGCTGGGGTCTTACGACCAGCTCCTTGGTTAAAAAAAGTGCCACGTGATGTGTGTGTGGTTTATTTTACTTAAAATTGAAACATGCAAGCAACCACTATTTTCTTTAAGCACGCAAGAATTAACGAAAAATGAAAGCAAAAAATCAAAAAATGACAAAGACAGTTTGGAACCCTTACCTCTTTTCTCTGCCTAGACTTGCTATTTTTGATCCTCGGCTCTAAAAATTTACAGACAAAAATTTGTCCAGGAAAAGACGAATTACAGTCTGCTTTTAAAAAAATGGTACCTGTCAAGCACAGAACAAAAAAAAATCTGATCAGTTTCTTGATCTTAAAACCAGGGAACGGTCCCACCGTGATCGCCACTGAAAGCATGAGATTTCGAAAGTTTTGGAAAGGAAAACTATTTCAATGCATTCAAAATTAAACTAACGCTTAAGTCCTAACATGTGAAGTGCATTGAACAAAAGAGGCAAATTGATTGAAATGAGATACAAGAATTTAGAGAAGTCACAGCCCTTTTATTAAACTCTTTAACCTCGGTTACAAAATCGCCTCCTCCCTTCTTAGGGGTTAGGAGCGTTAAATAAATTTGGTTACAATCATGATCAATAATCCTTCTTCCGCATGCCCACATTTGAAATGGGCGGGCCAAAGTGTTGCCGCCGCTTATGCTGATAAATCCTTGCTTCTCGCTGCTTATCCTACGTTCAGAGACACAATGACGTTGTTAGTAGCACCTGTTGCAAAGAAGAAGAACTTGTTCTCTAAAAACGATAAAAGATACATGTAAAATATTAGCTAAATCGATGAGTAAAATGATTTTAAACGACCTGCACGTTTGACAAAAACCAAAAAACTTTACCAGAGGGCCACTGCCATTGAAACAGTCAGCCAATCTGCATTCAACTAACAAAAAGCGTAGAACGTAAAGCATGATAATATTCGATAAATGTCTTCTGAAATCCAGATTGTGAGCTATCTAAACAACGTAGAACGTAAAGCATGATAATATTCGATAAATGTCTTCTCAATTGTAAGCTATAATTGTGAGCTATCTAAACAACGTAGAACGTAATGCAGGATAATCAAGCAATAACAGAATAGACTAAAATGAAACTAACAAAAAGTGTGGGGTGCCCAAGTGGGCCGCCCCCGTTAGAACGTGATTTCGATGCCAATCCACTAGGGATAGGCCCAAAAACTCTTAGGTTGAATTGTCGACAAATTGATGGATTAATGTGGTCAAATGTCTGGTTCTAAGGTCCGGATTCACCCTTCCAATATCCACCCGATAACCTCTCTTGCGAAAGAGATTAAGGATGTAAAAGAGATGAATCGAAAAGAGGTGCAATAGGGTGTTCAGTTTGGCAGCACTTCGTTGCTTGAAAATGTCTACCAACTTCTCTCTTTTGGGTGGGAAAAGTCCACCATTTTATAGACCCATGGGGTCTCTTTGGAGGGGCATGCAAGGATGCCACGTGGCGGCCATGCCTTCCCAAGAGGGAGGAGACTCCTCCTTGACTTGGGCTTCCATGACTGCCTTTGTGACAGTCCTCTAACTGCCAATCTGCCCACCTACGCGTGCATGCACGGAAGAGGCAATAATTGACTGTCTTTGGCTACCACTCATTTAATGTCTGCTTTTATTGGTTTAAAGTCTGCCTTTGATTGGTTTAAAGTCCGCCTTTATTGGTTAATGTCTGCCCAGGCGTAAAGATGGGAGTTTGTCATGATATCGTGACACCTAAGCCTTAGGTTTCCTTTTGGCCTTAAGTGTCACGATTTCATGACGTCGCGATTTCATGACACTTCTAGCAAAGGCTCTCTTTTGGCCTTTGGTGTCACGATTTCGCGACGTCGTGATTTCATGACACTTCTGGCAAAGGCTCCCTTTTGGCCTTTGGTGTCATGATTTCAGACGTCAAATACATTTCTGACACTTCAGCAAAGGCTCTCTTTTGGCCTTTGGTGTCACATTCGCAAAATCACGACGTCGTGATTTCGTGACACTTTGGCAAAGGCTCCCTTTTGGCCTTTGGTGTCGCGATTTCACGACGTCGCAAAATTGCTATGTCATGATTTCGTGACACTTCTGGCAAAGGCTCCCTTTTGGCCTTTGGTGTCACGATTTCGCGACGTCGCGATTTCGTGACACTTCTGGCAAAGGCTTTCTTTTGATTTTTGCCTTGTTTAAAATGACCAACTTCTGTCCGGAAATAAAACAATATTGCGACACCAAGAAGAAGCCAGGGCGCAAAGGCGGATTTGAAGCAGAATGTCTAGAGGTGCCAAATTACTTTTCGACCTTCTAAAATTGTTGTGAAAGTGGCTAGGACCACTGTTTGACCTCTGAGGGCTGCCCTGAAGGCTGTGTGTGTCAATGCGATCAGTGTTTGTAGTCACATAATCGGATTGGTGCTGTTTTGGTGTCTACAGATGCCCCTTTTTGGGAAGCGCTACGGGTGACGTAGTGCTGAGCAAAAATAGATAACCAAAGCACTAATGATTAGGGTTTCTTAGTAACCCGACCAACTTGTGATGCCCCAAGTATGGAAAGGGCATGCATTCTTGAATCCTTGCTTCTGATGAGCTAAGGAATTTGATTTCAAGTATTAACCTATTTTGGTGAGGTGTGACTTGAGCTTGAACATTGATCAGTCATGAATAGGCAAAGGGTGCAACCTTTTGTCCCTGGGGTAACCTTGTGTTCATGCTTTGGGAATGCCAAGTGTTTGATCAATTTGTGATTATTTCTTGTTTACTGCCCCAAGCAGGAGCGTAATTGTCTTTGTCAATGATTCTTTGAATGCATGTCATTTCCTTGATTGGGTATGTGTTTGTTGATTGGTGACTAAGTGTGACTACCCCCTCAAGCGGCGAATCGATGAGGGAATGACCTTTGTGAGAAAATCGATGAGTCACTTGACCCGAGGTGACTTAGGTTAGGGTGCCTTTAGATGTTTAGCATTGAATGTGTGTGCAGTTTTTCGACATTTAGACCTATTTTTGGTGGGTGTTAACCCTTTTGGTGATGCCATAATGGGGTGAAATCGTCGAAAACCCGTCTTCCCGTGGAGCGGTCCGACTATGGTAGCCTTCTTGGGGAAGTAGGAGAGTGACAATTTGAGCCCCGACATCGATTTTCTATGCCAAGAGGTTAAGTGCAAGAGCACTTGTGTCCGACAATGCTTATTGCTATGTTTTTGTGTTGCATTTTTGTGATGTTTTTGTTGTTTTGATTTTCTTGCTTTGTGTATATGTCATGATTTTATGTTATGCACAATGATTGATGTTGATGGATGCATGCTACTTTATATTGATGTATGCACATGGTATGATAAATACGAATGTTTTTGATATATATGTGATATGCAAAATGTAATGGATGAAATGAATTTGTGTTGTTTGGTTAGGGTACCATAGACTGTTTAGGACTTTGTGATTTTGTTTTTATGCGATTGCTGTAGTGGATGACTTTGCTTTTGTGCATGTGGTATTTTGTGTATTTCTTGATGATAATGTGATGATGAAAAGTAGCGCAGTGGGTTAAAAAAATGTAGCTAAGGTTTTTTGAGACTCAGATGGTTTTAACTCACTAGCCATGATTGTACTTTATCTTACAAGACTTTTGAACAAGGTATGAATCGAACTTGTTTTTGACCAAGCTATTTCACATCCCTATGTGTGCAATTGAGTTCATTTATGTGGTATTTGTTAGGATACCGCTAGTGCCAAATGGGCTTTCAACCGAACCTGTACTGAGGATCACCTAATTAGCTCCACTAACTCCTTTGTTGTATTTAGTTAGATTAATTTGCGGTGTTATCCAGGATACCATAAGCTAGCTCATCCTTATGCAAACATTGGTCTGCACACATGCAAAGCGAATGTGACGGACATATCGTCATGCGGGTAGGATACCACCATTGCTAGATAGGCTATCAACCAAACCTCGTAATGAGGATCACCTAGATGGTTTTCGAATGCTGAGAATTCCAAGGATTCAAGTTTAGGATATTTTTTGGCTGAATGATTTAGAAAGTTGCTCGTCTATATAGTGATGAAAATCACTGTTTATTTTCTATTAATTCTTTTTGAGCGAGGATTTTGAATAGTGGTGATAACCACTGTTATTTGATTTTGTGTTTTGAGTATTGTGAGTTTGGGTTAGTGAGTGGCCTTGATCCTTGTGGCCTTGGGGACGACTACGCATCCTTTGCAGGGACGTGTAGTATGAATCCTTACGACATTGGGAACCAAGGGGGTGATGGAGATTATGGAGTAAGGGCATTGATCTTTTAGGCCTTGGGGATGACTACCCATCCTGGTTAGGGGCGGATAGTATGAATCCTTACAACTTGGAGACCAAAGGTGAATGGAAAGTGTTAGGATGATGATTTGTTGGAATTTTGTTTGTGAATGGCGTTGATCCCTTTTGGGTCTTGGGGATGACTACCCATCCTTTGTAGGGACGTGTAGTACAAATCCTTACAACTTTGGGAACCAACTATGATTGGGATTTGGTAGTGGTAAAAACCACTATTTATTAAGGTGAATGGATAGGAAAGAGCTTGTCCTTTTGTCAATTCTCAGCATTCTGGAACCATTCATACAAGAACATGTCACAAGATTTTTGAGCCAATGCTTCGAAATTCAATATAATGATGCATTGTTTCTTAGGACATTCATAACCACATTCACATGCCCTACCTCGGATTGATTCACACAGTTACCAAAACACAATATAAACAACTTAGATCAATTAGTAGATGTGTTTCTTGAATGCTTTGCCTTCAACACAAAGAAGAAGGCATCACTGAGTGATCTGGCCAGCCTTAGGCAATATAAGGAAGAGACAATGGTAGCATACGAGAATCGATGGAGGGCTTTGATTTCTAAGCTACCCTACCTTCCCCCTATGTCTGACCTCACACAAATGTTTGCATGGAGTTGTCTAAAATCAATCTCTGGGCTATTGCTACTGTAGCAATACGCCAGCCTAGAAGAAGCTTTGGCGCAAGCCAGAGTTATAGAAGAGATCAAAATAGGTGAGGGTGCAATTGCCAAGCCTAAAAAGAAAGAGTGAAACAAAACCACTAAGACCAGGACTACGTAATCACAACCTGCTACGGTTAATCAAGTTGTGATAAATGTTCCCAAGCCTGTACAAGAAATACAGCCCCAAAAGGCTAATTATCAGGTAGTGCCTCCTAGTTATGAAAGAGATAATAAAAAATAGGAGAAAAATCAGTAGCGTCGCCCTAGGCAACAATTCACCCCTTATGCGGAGTCTAGGGACTCCATATTTGACCAGTTGTCAGCGGCAAATTTAGTCACCCTTCCAAAAATACAAACTGTAGATCCTAATGCTCCCAAGCCTAAGGGATACAGAGAGGAATTATATTGTAGATTCCATAGGTGAAGGGGACATGACCTGAATGGATGTTGGAAATTCAAGGGATTAATCCAAGATTTGATCGATAATAAAACATTGGCCGTGGACAACCCCATAGTGCCAAATAATCAACAGATGGGGTATTCAAGGACCCTTTGCTTGCCCACGAGGCACAGGAAAAACCTCTTTAGGTCAATGAGGTGCGAAAAAATCTTCCCATGCAAGGATTTGTGGGAATGATCAGCATAGTGACCAGGAACAAAAAGTACCCAGGAGTTGCCCCCGAGGTAACTACAAGGGAAGTTCCAACAATGTCATAGCCTCAAAAACACCCTGTGCAGTTGCCTCTGCCTAGACCCGAGGTCACAATACGAACCAAACTCACATAGAGTTTGCGGACCACATCAGCTAGGCTTTCCATTTACTAGCTTATTCAATAGTCAACACCCCATAGAGAAGCTCTCATGGAAATTCTGAAAGCCATCGAGTTATAGCCTCATGAAGTAGATTCTTTCAATAACTTCATGGGACATGTGAAATGATGTACGAAGCCGATCATTACCTTCAAAGATGATGAAGTTAAAACAATATCGAATGACATGGCAGATCCACCCCTACACGTTATCATGCTGGTCAACGGGATCCCATACAAGAGAGTGTTGGTAGATACTGGTTCATCCAGTAACATCATTACCACTGTAGCCTTAAAACATCTAAAGCTGCCAGCATCTCATATCACAGCTTCCACATACACTGCGAGCTTTCAACGATGCAATATGCTCGATAGTCGACACAATTGTTCTGCCTGTCTAGGTAGGACAAAAGACAATACCAACATTGTGCCATATTTTGGAAGGCAATATGGCTTATAACATATTGCTAGGGCAGCCATGGATCAGGGACATGAAGTGTTTCCCTTCGATCGCTCAGCAGTGTCTAAAGTATGCATTTGAAGGAGAAGTTCATGTAGTCTCGATGGACTTAGAACCCTTCAAGTATTGTAATGCGATGCAATTAATGCCTCAATAGACCCTCCCTTCAACACATTTGGATTTACAGTTAAATCCATCTAAACAAGGTCTAATATCGTAGGCACCACTAGTGACCAAAACATCAAAATCCCAGCCAGGTGAGTTTTCATCATCTGCTCCTTCACTGCCAATGCCACCTATCATGGCTAAATAGAAGGACAAGGGAAAATAGATCCTATAAGAGGCTCAGCCCCTAGAAGAGGGGTTGCCAACAATATTAACAATATCAATAGAAGAAACACCTAGCACAACGAAAGCTGAGACTCCTCACCCACTAAACATGGAATGGACTCAGGAAGGACTCCCATTCCCTCCATCCCAAGCATCAAAAATCACTGTTGAAATGGACAGTACAGGCCTAGGGGAGTATCTAGTGCAGAATGTTGTGGCAACGCCCGCATTAGAATCAATACAGGACATGGGGAGACCTCGCCTTCCCATAGGAATAGTTGTTCGTCTAGGTTACCCACCAAACCAAACTAATTTTGTGTATGGGGGCCTTGATAATGGTGTTGAACCATGCAAGCAAAATGATGAAGACGAAGAGACTTTTGCTAAAAATATCAATTATCTGTCAAACCCAGACTTCGCTCTGAGATATCTCGGCCAATGCAATTGGCATGGATACGGGTTAGGCATATATGAGCAAGGGATACGTGTCCTTTGCTAGCCAAGATACCAAATTCCATATGATAAGTCAAGAGTAGGGTTCAACCACCCCCTGCCCTTAGACATCTTGGTAGAAAATATGCAAGGCCTAGAAATAGGCAACAAGGGTGGATTGACATTAGATCCTTATGCCAACACAAAAATAGAATATACATTGGGAGATTACCTCCCATGGTCAACAAACACCCTTGGTAACATCAGTAATCCCTCTCCTTTGCTAGAGAGAGGTGAAAGTTTGGACAGTAATTTCCAAAGAGAACATAAATGGTGTCCATAAATATTTCTGAAACTATTCCCTTTAGAGGTTCTAGTTGAGCCAATACAGTGTCAAGAGAATCAGGTCCCTCCACCAAAAGTAGAACAACTACAATGGGACCAAATTAATTTGCTGGAACAAGGTGAACCCTTAATATCGTAAGTAGTTGTGGAAGAAAATGAACATGTTCGGATCTCTGATGATGATTCAGAAGATGAGACTGAGATGGATTATCTTAATCATGCGCGACGGCACAATCACCCTTTAACTCATGAAGATCTGATGGGACAATTAGGCATAAGGTTAGGGCATGAATGGTATGTAGACCCAACAGGGTGGGACCAAGTGTTGGATTTGTGGCTCCAAATCTATGATGAGCACCGTCTACCCCGAGACCCTATCATGACATCAGGGCCGAGAGAAGACCCTGTCTTCCTATCAGCACATAGGGCCGATCCATTCGTGACCATTCCCCTAGAGCCAGATCCAGAGTATATGGAGCATCCAAAATGTTCACGTTATCATACCCATGGTAATGGAGACCAAATTCATTCCATCCACATGATCTCCATTGATTTGACCGCACCCATCCACAATCCGGCTGATCTAGCACGGTCATTGCATCTAGACATAGATGCCATCGACTGGGATCACGTCAATTCACCTTTATCACCATCAAAGTACTGGCCTTTCGGTAAGATGCCTTATTTTACCCCAAGGACAACTCAAGATATTTTTTAGGCTGAAGAGGAACCCGAGGTTCCCAATGCAGATTTAAATTCAGCTAATGATATCCATTTGATCCCGACTCCACATCAATTGGAGGACGGATCCCACATGTCAGTCGAGGAGACGACTGACGTAGATATCGGCACAGATCCAATGAATCCACAGATTCTCAAGCTGGAGGTAAGTATTTCCCCCAAAGAGCAAGCTGACTACATTGCCCTTCTCAAAGAGAAGAAGGAGGTTTTTGCATGGTCGTACAGAGATATGCCAGGACTAGACCCATAGCTAGTCACGCATAATCTAACGCTTGATCCAACAATCAAGCCAGTTAAGAAAAAACTATGTAAGATGCACCCAACAGTGGCCTTGATGGTCAAAGACAAATTGCAAAAGATGTTGGATGCACAGTTTGTCATCTGCGTGGATTATCTACCATGGTTGTCCAACATGGCTCTCGTCAAGAAGCCTGATGGGAGGATTCGCATATGCATTGATTTTCAATATCTCAACAAAGTGAGTCCTAAGGATGATTTCCCTTTGCTGAGCATCGATGCGTTGGTAGATGCTACAACAGGTCATGAAATGCTCTCCCTCATGATTGGTTTCTCAGGATACAATCAGATTCATATCAATCTTGAAGACCAACTAAAAACGGTGTTCACAATGCCTTGGGGGACATTTTGTTATAAGGTCATGCCTTTTGGCCTTAAAAATGTTGGCGCCACCTACCAACGTGCCATGACATACATCTTCCATGACTACATGCATAAAACTTTGGAAGATTACATGGATGATTTGTTAGCCAAGTCTCTTTTGTGCTCAAATCATATCGATGACTTAAGCAAAATCCTTGATCGCCTCATGGAGCATAAAATTAGACTAAACCCCAAGAAGTGCGTATTTGGCGTCACATCTGGAAAACTCTTGGGTTTCATAGTCTCAAAGCGAGGCATCAAGGTGGACCCAAAGAAAGTCAAGGCAATCCTTGAAATGGTTCCCCCAACTACTATCAAGTAGCTCAGAAGTCTGTAGGGAAAGGTCATGTCGATTAAACGCTTTATAGAATAATTATCTGACAAGTTCCGACCCATGAAAAAATTATTGCATAAGGGGGTTACATTTCATTGGGATGACGAGTGCCAGTCAGCTTTTGACGACATCAAACAATACCTGACTTCGTCGCCAGTATTGGCACCACCTAGACTAGGAGTGTCGATCTACTTATACATCTCAGCTACTGAGGTGGCACTGGGTGCCATGTTAGCCTAGAAGAATGAACTTCACAAGGAATAGGCTACTTACTATCTTAATTGCACCTTGGTCAGTTATGAACTTAACTATGCATACGTTGAGAAACTCTGCTTGGCAGTGGTGTTTGCTACCAAAGAGCTATGCCACTACATGCTGAGCAACACTATGTATGTTTTCTCTAAGGAGAATCCATTGCGATACATGATGAGTCATACTTATCATAGTAGTCGCACGATGAAATGGATCATGTTGTTGACAGAATTTGACATAGATTTTATTGGACAAAAATCTATCAAAGGACAAGTCATAGCCGATCAACTAGCAGAGGCTCCTCTTGAAGACGATCAGCCTCTATTCATAGAACTACCCGATGATGGGGTCTTCCATGTCTCAAAATTGCCAGATTCTGATGAGCCTGAGTCACAGGCTGACATAACCCTATTATTTGATGGTTCTAAATGTGAGCAAGGTGGTGGCACGAGAATTGTATTCTTCACACCACAGGGTGATCCAATGCCCCAGTCATTTAAATTAAACTTCCTGTGCACCAACAATAATGTAGAGTATGAAGCCTTGCTCATAGGTCTTAAGACAATAATTGCCATGAACATCAAATGACTGAACATCTTTGGTGATTCACTTTTAATTATCAATCAAGTCAAAGGGGTATATCAATGTAAATGCCCAGTTCCACAGGCTTATAAAGCCCTTGTGGACAAATTCCTGGCAAAACTTGAGTGGTATGACATCGAGGCACTCCCTCAATCATTGAATCGCTTTGAAGACATAATGGCCTCCTTGGGGTCACTAATCCCGCAAGACCTTTCCGATGATATGACAACCATTCAAGTCAAAACCTTATCACAATCTACGATGGAGCATGCAAGCTCTGACTTGACGTCAAAAATCCACATGATCCAGATTGAACCATCCTTAGATAAGTTCTTTCAAATCCATGACCATTTGAAACATGCCAACTGGGGGTCCTTATTCTTCCCTACTCCCATTAATAGCAACACAATGCTATTTTTATAGGTTCTATCCCGTTCAGCGTTCGCTAGGGATGAACTTCAAGAGGGATTGGCTATTCATACCGTCGAGGTTTTCGATCAATAGGACTGGTATTTACCCATTAGAGACTACCTCAAGTTAGGTAATCTCCCGCTTGGATTGACACATGCCGCAAAATGAGCATTCAAGTAGAAAGCGGCTAAGTATGTCTTGATAGGAGACATTTTGTATCATCGTAGCTATGAAGGAATCCTTCTTCGTTGCTTGGACCAGCAAGAGTCCACTTGGGCAGTTGCCCAAGTGCACGATGGTACATGTGGTGGCCACTTTAGTGGTATGGCCATTGCAAAGTGCATTCTTTGCATGGGCTATTATTGGCCATCTTTAGGGTGATATTGTTGCACCTATGTCAAGAAGTGCGTGAAGTGTCAACATCATGCCAATTTGATGCACTTACCTTCCCAAGACTTGCAAACAGTCCAGTCTGCTTGGTCGTTTTTGTAGTGGGGCTTCGATCTAATTGGAAAGATCTCCCCTACATCATCAGGCCATCACACGTTTATCATAACGGCCACAGAGTATTTTACCAAGTGGGTGGAAGCAATTTCGCTTACGTATACAACAGGACCCCGCATTGTGGATTTCATTTTGCATATCATATGTCGTTTTGGTATTCCATCCAAAATAGTCTTGGATAATGGGACGCCTTTCAAGAACAAATACGTGCGTGCTTTGACCACAAAGTACAAAATTTAGCACAGCTTTTTGACACCCTATTATCCATAGGCGAATGGGTAAGCAAAAGCGTCAAACAAAATGCTAGTTGCCATCCTTAAAATGATCATCGTAGACAGTCATAAGGATTGGCACATTCAAATCCCACTTGCTTTATGGGCCTATCACACTAGCATTCGAACGCCCACTGGGGCCACTCTATTTTTGCTCGTGTATGGCTCTGAGGTAGTCATGCCTCTAGAGTTGGAGATTCCCTCCCTGCGCATATCAATGCAAGAGTTCATCGATGATGACTCTACGCAGCAGGCCCGATTAGACCAGCTTACGTTGCTTGATGAACGACGCGTTAATGCTCTTGAGCATTTACGTATTTATCAAGAGTGACTTAAGAAAGCTTACAACATGAAAGTTCACCTGAGGGACTTTCGGGTTGGGGATTTGGTTTTGAAGGAAAACCAATAGAACTCCAGTTTGCCATCCCACCTAAGGTAAAAATTTGTGGCAAATTGGTTAGGTCCATATGTCATTGATAGAAAAATAGGTCCCGAGACGTACCGACTAGCTTCTCTTGACGGTATCAAGGAAACAGAACCCTTGAATATCAGTCATTTGTGACCATTTCATATCTAAGAGAGCCATATCCCAAAAATGCTCCAAGGATCCATCAGATCGCTTGGTCAATCCCAAAAATTCTCTAAGGATCCATAAAATTGCTTGGTCAATCCAAAAAATGCTCCAAGGATTATCGCAATCGCTTGGTCAATCCCAAAATGCTCCAAGGATTATCGCAATCACTTGGTCAATCCCAAAATTCTCCAAGGATTATCGCAATCGCTTGGTCAATCCCAAAATGCTCCAAGGATTCTATAATCGCTTGGTCAAATCCCAAAAATGCTCCAAGGATTCTATAATCGCTTGGTCAAATCCCAAAAATGCTCCAAGGATTATATAATCACTTGGTCAATCCCAAAAATGCTCCAAGGATTCTATAATCGCTTGGTCAATCCCAAAAATGCTCCAAGGATTCTATAATCGCTTGGTCAATCGTAAAATGCTCCAAGGATCCCTAAAATTGCTTGGTCAATCCCAAAATGCTCCAAGGATTTCCACAATCGCTTGGTCAAAAATAAGAAAAGTTAAAATTCAAAAATCATCAAAAACAACAAAAAAATTTTGCATCTCATTTCTAGGCATACTCAAATTCATCAATAGAGAGCTCTTCTCACACGTCATCTTCATATTCACAAAAATCAATCCATCAAAAATACAAAAATACATAGCTGCATTAAAGCATTGCATCCATACATTGCATATTTGTGGTCGTACAGGTCAAAGGCACCATAGGCTATAATTGCTCTGCTAGTCCATCTTGTTCCACACTGTTCCATTTTACAAAAACAACAAAAACACCATGCATTGCTTTTTACCACACTAGAGTTAGTGGTCTTTTAAATGTGTCAACAGTTTTCATAATTCAGTCATCATTTTACTCTTTAGCCATGTAATGTACCGAGTCAGACAAACTTTACGAAGGTAGAGTTACACTTGAAATACGCCTTGTTACATAACATCCCAACACAAATTAAAACACATAAAAATTCCCAAGTTGTGTGAATGAAAGATGAAACCTGCGCAGTAATCCAGGTCACCATAAGTGAAATGGTTATCTTGCTCATCCCCCTATGCGAATGGTTCCAGAATGCTAAGAATTGACAAAAGGACGAGCTCTTTCCTATCCATTCACCTTAATAAATAGTGGTTTTTACCACTACCGAATCCCAATCATAGTTGGTTCCCAAAGTTGTAAGGATTTGTACTACACGTCCCTACAAAGGATGGGTAGTCATCTCCAAGATCCAAAAGGGATCAACGCCATTCACAAACAAAATTCCAACAAATCATCATCCTAACACTTTCCATTCACCTTTGGTCTCCAAGTTGTAAGGATTCGTACTATCCGCCCCTAACCAGGATGGGTAGTCATCCCCAAGGCCTAAAATATCAATGCCCTTACTACATAATCTCCATCAACCCCTTGGTTCCCAATGTCATAAGGATTTGTACTACACGTCCCTACAAAGGATGCGTAGTCGTCCCCAAGGCCATAAGAGGCAAATTAAAAGTTAAACTAACGCTTAAGTCCTAACATGTGAAGTGCATTGAACAAAAGAGGCAAATTGATTGAAATGAGATACAAGAATTTAGAGAAGTCATAGCCATTTTATTAAACTCTTTAACCTCGGTTACAAAATTGCCTCCTCCCTTCTTAGGGGTTAGGAGCGTTAAATAAATTTGGTTACAATCATGATCAATAATCCTTCTTTCGCATGCCCACATTTGAAATGGGCGGGCCAAAGTGTTGCCACCGCTTATGCTGATAAATCCTTGCTTCTCGTTGCTTATCCTGCGTTCAGAGACACAATGACGTTGTTAGTAGCACCTATTGCAAAGAAGAACTTGTTCTCTAAAAACGATAAAAGATACATGTAAAATATTAGCTAAATCGATGAGTAGAATTATTTTAAACAACCTGCATGTTTGACAAAAACCAAAAAACTTTACCAGAGGGCCACTACCATTGAAACAGTCAGCCAATCTGCATTCAACTAACAAAAGCATAGAACGTAAAGCATGATAATATTTGATAAATGTCTACTGCAATCCAGATTGTGAGCTATCTAAACAACGTAGAACATAAAGCATGATAATATTCGATAAATGTCTTTTGCAATCCAGATTGTGAGCTATCTAAATAGTGTAGAACGTAAAGCATGATAATATTCGATAAATGTCTACTGCAATCCAGATTGTGAGCTATCTAAACAACATAGAACGTAAAGCATGATAATATTCGATAAATGTCTACTGCAATCCAGATTGTGAGCTATCTAAACAACATAGAATGTAAAGCATGATAATATTCAATAAATGTCTACTGCAATCTAGATTGTGAGCTATCTAAACAACATAGAACGTAATGCAGGATAATCAAGCAATAATAGAATAGACTAAAATGAAACTAACAAAAAGTGTGGGGTGCCCAAACGGGCTGCCCCCGTTAGAACTTGATTTTTGATGCCAATCCACTAGGGATGGGCCCAAAATCTCTTGGGATTGTGTTGTCGGCAAATTGATGGATTAATGTGGTCAAATGTCAGGTTCTAAGGTCCGGATTCACCCTTCCAATATCCACCCAATAACCTCTCCTGCGAAAGAGATTAAGGATGTAGAAGAGATGAATCGAAAAGGGGTGCAATAGGGTGTTCAATTTGGTAGCACTTCGTTGCTTGAAAAATGCCTACCAACTTCTCCTCATTTTGGGTGGGAAAAATCCACCATTTTATAGACCCATGGGGTCTCTTTAGAGGGGCATGCAGGGATGCCACATGGTGGCCATGCCTTCCCAAGAGGGAGGAGACTCCTCCCTGAATTGGGCTTACATGACTGCCATTGTGACAGTCCTCTAACTGCCAATCTGCCCACCTACGTGCATGCACGGCAAGAGGAAATGATTGACTGTCTTCGACTGCCACTCGTTTAATGTCTGCTTGAATGTCTGATTTTATTGGTTTAAAGTTTGCCTTTGATTGGTTTAAATTCTGCATTTATTTGTTTAATGTCTACCCAGGCGTAAATATGGGAGTTTGTCACGATATCACGACGTCGCGATATTGCGACACCTAAGCATTAGGTTTCCTTTTGGCCTTTAGTGTCACGATTTCACGATGTCGTGAAATTGCGACATCACAATTTCATGACACTTCTGGCAAAGGCTCTCTTTCGGCCTTTGCTGTCACGATTTCGTGACGTCACGAAATTGTGATGTCGTGATTTCATGACACTTTTGGCAAAGGCTCTCTTTTGGCCTTTGGTGTCGCAATTTCATGACATCGCGAAATCGTGACATCGTGATTTCGTGACACTTCTGGCAAAGGCTCTCTTTTGGCCTTTGGTGTCACAATTTTGCGACATCGTGAAATCACGATGTCATAATTCGTAACACTTCTGGCAAAAGGCTTTCTTCTGGCCTTTGGTGTCGTGATTTCATGACGTCACGAAATCAAAGGCTTTCTTCTGGCCTTTGGTGTCATGATTTCGTGAAACTTCTGGCAAAGGCTTTCTTTTGATTTTTCCTTGTTAAAACAACCAACTTCTGCCCAAAAATAAAACAATATTGCGACTCCAAGGCAGAAAGGCAGATTTGAAGCAGAATGTCTGGAGGTGCCAAATTACTTTTTGACCTTCTAAAACTGCTATGAAAGTGGCTAGGACCACTGTTTGACCTCTGAGGGCTGCCTTGAAGGCTGTGTGTGTCAATGCGATCAGTTTTTGTAGTCACATAATCAAATTGGTGCTATTTTGGTGTCTACAGCTAGAATTCATTCATTAATATTAATGTATTTGTTGAAAATATTACATCATAGTTAGGATATACTTAATAGTAAAACTTCTTATAGGAAGTTTGTTAAGGAAGTTGGTAGACATTGATAGTTACACATAAGTAACTATATCTTCAAAGTATATATATCATTTCAATAATATAATATTTCTCATACTCCTCAAGTTATTAAAACATATGGTATTAGAGCAGACATTAGATATGAGAAGAATATTTGTGAGGAAAATATAAGATTCTTTACATAGGCATTATAGAAAGCCATTATTGCTAGCCATATTGAGACCTTACAATAAACACAAAATGGTGTGGTTGTGGATATGCTATTTCATTAAAATTAAATCAGTGTTACAGTATGATTTACAAATTTTTCTTGGGCTACAAATGGGGGTCTTCCAATGATGAAGCCCTTTTAAATACATTTTATGCCACTCTCACTTTCTTTGACCACCTCAAGAGGGATGGGTTTATGTATACCACCATTAGTTGAGTAGAGTCTCTAAAATTAAAACAACCAAAATACTAGTTAGTAGCACTTATTGGGCCCACCTAAGTTGGATCCAAGTTTATGAAATGGGAAAACAAACAAAACTTAAATTAATGTAATAAATAGAGATTAAAATAATATAAAATACAATAAAACTATCTTACTCACATCTATGACTAATTTGTTGGTTTGCATCTAACTAAAATTGAATCACAAGAACCATACCTATCAAGATGATTTTGGTTGTAAACCATCCCTATCTGGATGATATCTGTTGTGCTGAGCCTTTTAAAAATTTGTTAAGTGGAAATATTCTATAGGTTATCTGGTGGTTTTTCTTCAAGTCTAGTGGCTATTTGAATCTAAATTTACAATCTATTTACAAAATAAGTGTATAAAAGGAGAGGCACCAAACAGTATCCATGTGGTTATCACAATAAAATATGGGTTATCTCAATGCATACAAGTGGGGGCTAGAGTGATTTTGGTAGAGTTTTTATAAGCATCTATCTCATTCACACAAATGAAAGAAATTGGGGAGTTATTTATATATTTTTCTAAATAAAATAGGGGCTATTTATATATTTTTTCTAAGTGTTAAAGGGATGGTGAGGTGAAGGTGATGTGGCATGGGTGCACCATGCCTCATCAATGCTTTTGGGTGGAGGAAAGTCCTCACTGCACCCATATACAATAAATGGGCATGGGCACACCATACCCCATTAATGCATAGGTGTGGAGAAAGTCTCCATACCATTAAGGCATATGGATGGAGAAATTCCTCATCCCATAAATGCATATGAGTCAATAAAATATCCATCCCATGGCATTGAATGAGCATGGGTATGTGGAGTGTATAAGGTAATATAGATTAGGGTCAAAAGGTATACTAGGGTGAGGTGGACCTAGGCTAGGTGAATGGTATGGTCACATGGTGACCATGGACTAGGTGTAAGATGGGTCTTAGAGGGGAAAATGGGCTAAGATGGATAATTAATATTTTAATACAAAATAATTGGATTTTTAAAGCATTTTACAAAAAAATTAAACACTAGAACTACACATGGGATAATATGATATTTTTAGGTCTCTATAGGGGCATAAAATATTTTAGAAAGAGCATCCATTGAGAGGATGTAGTTTGTTAAATAATTTGCTTTTTTATTTATTATTGTGTATTTAT
Organism: Wollemia nobilis; assembly: GCA_028583015.1. Classification (NCBI taxonomy): domain Eukaryota; kingdom Viridiplantae; phylum Streptophyta; class Pinopsida; order Araucariales; family Araucariaceae; genus Wollemia; species Wollemia nobilis. The sequence goes on from JAQPPZ010012958.1 coordinate 63,190, forward strand.
TGATTATTATACATACATTTTGCATTGAACAATCACTAATTAGCATCAATATAACAATATATATTGTATATTAAATAATTAATAAGACCACACTAAGGACAAAATGTTCATTATCTTAGAGAAAAAAGAAATTCAAGAATGATGATGAGGTTTTGCCCACATGAAGGTTTAATTTTATGTCATTTGTTATTATTTATGATGTTTTCATTATTCTCTAATAAGAAGAGTTTCATTACATTCCTATATATTCCTACATGTTTATTATATTATTGGAGTGAAGAAGAAGAAGAAAGGAGCTTCACATAAAATTTGTGTGGAAAAGAAGATGTGAGTTATTTTGATTGCTTATAGTGTATGTTCTCAAATGGAAGATAGAGCTAACAAGGGGAGCTAACATTAAAAATATCAGTGAGATAAAAAAAAAATATCAATTAAGAAGTCACAAAAAATGAATTTTGAGTTGATAAGCAAGCAAAGTGATTGTCTTCAAAGATCACCAACAATAGTAAATATATTAAGTACCAACATGGATATAAGTTATTATTTATAATGATGAAATATTTTTCTTGAGGTAGGTGTTCTATACATGTTTAAGTAATTAGAATATCTTGATAGTAATAAATGTTACAAATATTTTATTTTTGACTACATTAAACTTGTTTCTACATCTACAATAAGGGTAATGTTGTAACCTGATTGCCTATCAAGTTCATACACAACACTAAATATATATCTACCAAATTTTAATGTGTGTTCAAAATGCATTATGAATTTGTTTTTCATGATTGTGTGATGAGATTATAGGCATAGTACTTACTCATTAGTAATATCTAGAAGCCTAGGATGGGAATGGATATATTTCCTTAAAGTTAAGAAACACCTTTAAGAAGTAAATTCAAGGTATGGTTGTATATTGTGAAAAAGGAAAGCAAATTTGTTGATTATTTTATTTTAAACTATTTTCTAATTTTTTTGGTTACATAGGAAGTGAGTTGGTCACAACCACACTATATTTAGTCAGTGATAAGTGCAGGGTTCAAACCAAATGGGTTGCTCCCACAAAACCTATTTTTTTGGGGTCCACTTGTCACTCAATATGTGTACCATCATCATCAGTCTGGCATACACTCAAAGTATTAATATCATACTACTATATTTGAAAACAAGTAGCTCTCAAGGTTTAAAATTGGGTGTCTTCTTGTTAGGTATCTAGCCATACAAGCACTTACCAATCCACCTAACCCTCAGGGGGTAAACTATTTTCTAAGTTATCAATTACCTTTTATAGAGACATCCTAAACTACTAAAATAAATTATATTTTGGTATAATTGCTATTAAATAATGTTATTTTTTAATCTTAAATTTGTATGGTTGAATTTGGTTGATCACCACATCTTATCTAATGTAATAATAATTTTAAAATATAGTAGAAATATAATTTTAAAAATGAAAATGAAAAATTATATTATAAAAAAGTTTCAGTGCTAAATCCATTAATTTTATAAGAATGCTTAACATATTCATTCAAAGAATAAAATTAAAAATCAATAGAGATTAATAGTAATCCATCCTGGCTAAAATTTCCAACCATATTTATATTTTTTATTTATATTAATGTAATTGAACAAATTATAATTCAATATTTGTAGTACCATCTAAACAACATCTATCAACTCATATAACACATTACTTCAAAGGAAGACATATCAAGAAATAATAATAATATCATTACATTATTTCATATGATAAAGATAAATGTGTCTCTATAGACCATATACATAATGTCCAAGACAAATATCTTTTAAAATCAAGAGCATATTAAACATATAACTAACCCATGAACCATTTATGAGCTTCTTCCATATTCCAAACATCATATAATTCAATCAAATAAACCTCCTATATCTATTTATCCAAATATATATATATATATATATATATATATATATATATATATATATATATATATATATATATATATATATTGGATCTAAAATAATAGTGAAAGTTAAATTATAAAAAAGCTTTTTTTATTCTCTTTAGAGTTCAACAATAATTTAAGTATTATTATTATAATAATCTATAGAGGTCTTGCATGCATTTTTATGTGATGTTTAAAAATAAAGTTTATATACACTCTTATTCGTATGGATGGCAAACTTGATATATTGTATAGACAAGTCAATCCTTCATGTTCTAATAAGTGTTTTTATTGTAGATATTGATATGTATGACAATAACATGAAATATTTACATCCATAAATTACACTTGCTTATATAATATATAATTGTGCTCTTACCAATTAATACTTTTTATCCTCTTGATTCAATTTTAGGTTGGCTTATATATTTTTTAAATTAAACTTTTTTCTTGAAGGTGACTTTGTTTTTTATAGGTAATCAATGAATTGATCTACTATTTGTAAAATATCATGTTTTTAGTATGATATTATCAAATAATATATATTATTATTTTATGGATTCTCTAATTCTTAATGACTCTTAGTATATCATTTTCATAAATTTTTAATATTTTAATCTATTTTATGTTTTCTTCATATTATTCAAATTTTTATGCAAATTGATTTCTTCACAATAACACTAAAAATAATTAAAGCTAGTATAAGTAAATAATTGATTCATATCAATATGGTTTTTCATATGTGGTAATAAAAATATTTAGCACCATTAATTATTTATAGTAAATTCAATTTCACATTAAATGCATAAAAAGTAATTTGAAAATATATTTTATATAAAATCAAAAGTATTAAAAAATTAATGATTGATATTGTTAGAAACTATCTAAACTTTATATCAAATCTATAGTTGTCATCATAGACCAAAAACTAGCAATAACAAACTACCAATAACACAAGATTGTGAGAAATATCATGAAGTTATTAGGTTAGCTACTTATCCCATATAGAGACATGCTTATACTAAATAAAGACCATCCTTATTATTATTATTTTACTTTTGATATAATTTTTTTAATATATGAATGTGCACTATTTAGGTTCTCATACCCATATTCATATATGGGATATGAGGACATTATTGTACTGAATAAAGGATATTCTTATTTTTTTACTTTTGTCATCATTTTTTATTAGATGAATGTGCATTATTTAGGTTTTTACATCTATATTTAATCAATAATGAATTCAAAATTTAATATCAAAAAAATTAAAACTAGATTTAGAATAGGATAAATGAAATATTTGAGACTTAGATTTTTGTATTAAAGAATACTAATAAGAAGTGCAATTTAAAAATAACATAGTATAATATATTAGAATGTACAAATATTAGCAAAATGACAATAATTTAATTTCTTAGAAAATAGAGTACAATGCAAGCAATCACTAAGCATAAATGTGAGGTTATGATATTGCATCCATTACTCATGCTTCTATAATCATAGATGCATCTCTCTTTACACAATATTTTGGTGTGTTAAAAATATATCATATTTAACATCGAAGTTCAACCACATGATAATATCATGGTTCATCTTCCATGAGTTAGAAGGTCACCAATATGTAAATATGGTGGTTCACCTTCCATGTGTTATAAAGTATATATTATATATATATATATATATATATATATATATATATATATATATATATATATATATATATATATATTATCAAGGTCATCCACATTAAAATGGTGTGTTCACCTTCCATGATTTAGAAGGTCACCCATATAATGATGTTGTGGCTCATCTTCTATGAGTTGCGAAGTGTATATTAAATGAAAGTAACACATATATACTTGTTATTTTATGTTTAGTATTATACTAATATTTTCAACATGGATAGAGATTCATTTTAGCTATAAAAATCTAAAATAGCTAATTACTATTTTTAGCTAATATTTCGTTTTTACATTTTTAAAGGCCTCTAGAGCATTTTTCCATTCATTTGTTGACAACTTATCTATGATAAAATTAGTCACTAGAATTATTATCCTCCATCTCTAATATTTGCAATGCTTCTTGAATGGATTAAAATTTAGTTCACAATAAAAAGTAGTGCTCTTCACAATGATTAGAACTTGAAACAGATATTTTCATACTCTTTTAGGAATAAATAATATATTATTATTTTTAATAAATCATTTATTATACAATTTAAAAAATAAATATTTAATTATATAAGAGAATACCTTATTTTCATACAAAATTATAAAAATCAAAACTCATGATGTATTTATAAAAAATATAAATTATTTTTATTATACAATCATAAAAAGACGAGTAATTAAACTTTTAAATAATCATTATATTTACCAATATATATATATATATATATATATATATATATATATATATATATATATTTCTCTTAAGAAAAATAAGAAATAAAATTCTCCCTCTAAATATACTTGCTAAACAAAATAAAAACTTTAAAGTTAGTAAATATAGATTTAGTTTTAAATTTTGAATATCAAATTGTACTTTAATTCCTTTAAAATAATAAAATATAATATTTAATTTTAAATTTTAAATATTAAATTATACTTTGATTCCTTCAAAATAATGAGATTAACACAATTAACAAATAACCTTAAAAAGTTTAAAACCTATTCAATGTCAGGAACCTAAATTTATATAAAAAAAATATTAAAAAATATTAAAATAATAAAATTTTTAAAAATTAGGAGGAAAAAATCTTTTTATTAATAAAGGTTTGTTGAAGGGCCTTTATTGTATTGAATTTACTTTTAAGAGTGAGGAGAGCGAGGAAGGTATTTTGCGTCCATATACAATAACTATTTAGTAATACAAGAATTACTAGGACAAAATAAAACTATGAAATAAGTTTAAGTATGAAAAAATACCACTTTAAACCTATAATTATATATTTTAATTTTTAGAATAAAAAAATATTATATTTAAACTTATAATTATATTGCCTCCTTCAAAGGTTAGGTGGATTGATAGTTGTTTGTTTGGTTAGGCATTTACCAAAAATAAACTTAGATTCAAACCTTAGAGGCATGCTTATTTGTTTACAAAGGTAGTAGTCTAATCTGAAATCCTCTAAGGTCATGTTAGAATGACCGCGATTATATAAATTCTGACATTCTCGAATGATCAGTGGTTCTTCTCATGTTGGATCAATAATAACTAAGTGATGTAGGCTTGTTGGGAGTAGCTCATTTGGTTTGAACCTTGAACTTAAAAGTTACTAAAAATAGTGTAGATGTAACGAACTCCCTTATGTATCCCAAAAGTTAAAAATATTAATTATATTATTTAAAATTGGGATTGAGATGGGTCTTACTTATATTAAGTCATCACAACCTCTCTATATATAGGTTTAACACACAACCTACACTATATTTTTTACATTTACAATCATTTTCTTGTACATCATAGAGAATCACTAGAATGATATTATAATAAATTAACTATTTAAAAAAATATCTTTGATAAAATAGCATGGATGTAACCAATTCCCCTATATATCTCGAATATAAAAAATATTAATTATATTATATAAAAATAAGATTGATATGGGTCTTAATATATCATTAAATTAATTATTTAAAAATATATCCTAGTGTGGATGTAACCAATGTGGATGTAACCAACTCTCCTATGTATCCCAAAAAATAAAAAATATTAATTATTTTATTTAAAAATGAGATTGAGATGGGTCTTACTTATATTAAGTCATCACCTCTCTTTATATATAAGGTTATAACACACAACACACTATGATTTTATTATTTTTTAACATCTACTATCGTTTCAAAAATATTTACAAGGGTTCCCGTGTATATATCATCAAGAATTGCTAAAATGATATTACAATAAATTGATTATTAAAAAATATATCCTTACGTTAATTTATTTAAAAAAAAAACTAAACCATTCAATTAATACCATTAAATAATTATATCAATTTATTTTTGAGTACCTGTCATGTACAGGGTTCAAACCGAAAATGTTGTTCTCAACAAGCTTATATAACCTTGTGGTTGATGACTTTTAGTACCTACCAAGTACATAATTTCTTTAAAAAAAAAAAAATTAAACCATTCAATTAATACCATTAAATAATTATATCAATTTATTTTTGAATACCTGCCATGTACAAGGTTCAAACCAAAAAGTTTTTTCCCAACAAGCTTATATAACCTTGTTGTTGATGACTTTTAGTACCTACCAAGTACAGGGTTCACACCACCTTGTTGTTAATGCCTTTTAGTACCTTCCAAGTTGTTGGTTGTTCCCAATAAGTTTATATAACCTTGTTGTTTATGACTTTTAGTAGTTACCAAGTTGTTGGTTGTTCCCAACAAGATTATATAACCTTGTTGATGATGACTTTTAGTACCTACAAAGTACAGGGTTTGCACCACCTTGTTGTTGATGACCTTTAGTACCTTCTAAATCATCAACAACGAGGTGGTATAGGTTTTTTGGAGCAGCCTTTTTGATTTGAACCTTGTACTTGGCATGTAGTAAAAATAGTGTAAAGAAGTTGGTTACATTTAAACTATTTTTAGTGTGTCAAGTACAAGGTTCAAACCAAAAAGGTTGTTCTAACAATCCTATACCACCTTGTTTTTGATGAATTTTAAATTTTAATACCTACCATATACAAGGTTTAAACCAAAAGGGTTGCTCCCAACAAGCCTATATAACCTTGTTTTTTATGACTTTTTATACCTACCAAGTGGAGGGTTCACACCACCTTGTTGTTGATGGCCTTTAGTACCTCCCAAGTATAGGGTTCAAACCAAAAGAGCTGCTCCCAAAAAATCTATACCACCTCATTGTTGATGACCTCCCAACAAGTTTATACCACATCCACCTAGTTGTTGATGACCTTCCAACAAGTTTATACCACCTCGTTGTTGATGATTTTTAGTATGCCCAGTACAGGGTTCAAACTAAAAAGGTTGCTTCCAACAAACCTATACCACCTGGTTGTTGATGACCCAGGGTGATAGGAGATCACTCATGATTGATACAGTTATTGTTCATCTGGCCCACATTCAAAGGATTTAGATCAAACTATTACCTTTGCAAGAGGCATGCTCCCAAAGTTTTAACCTAAATCTTTTTTTATAAGTGTCTAGAAAACCTAAATTTCTTCTTGATAAGTGATCTCTTCTTAATAAATGTCTAACGAGACAAACAATTATCAATCCATTGAAGGCGATTCAATATGCATACAAGGGTGTACGAGGAGTTACAAGTTCAAAAGGAAATGATAACCATAGTTTTGATGATGAGTTTGCGGGCCTATACGTGGACACTCAATTGTAGACTTTTGGTGGATTTGTAGATTCTATGAATTCATGGATGATGACATTAAATGGGCGACCCACCGTGTTTCATTTTTTAAATATAAATAACTACTCGAAGGGGCGCCCACAAAAATCTTAAGTGGACAATATCTTACAGATCACAACTTTATGTATGCTTTAGGGTTTACAGTTATTTAGTTACTTCGTTTTCGACGCTGTAATAAGCCTACAGGTTTATTTTTCAGCCCATATTCGTACGTAACTTACGCCCGGCCATTGAAGGTCATTGGCAATTTCGAACTTCCATGACTACCGAGTAAACTAAATGCTATAACACGGAAAACATCGTTTAATTTTGAACCTACCGCAACAAAAGCCTGGTTTATAGCGAGGCCCCTTCGCAACAGAAGACGGAAGCTTGTAATCTGTGTTAGCCATTGGCATTTTCGAATGTCCATTACGTATGGATGGATCTAAGGAGCTTTTTTGCCTTCTGATGTTAGCCAGCCTGATAGTCAGTATCTCATGTAGGGACTCTGCGCGAGATCGTGCCACAAGTGATATTGTGCATATGGATAAATCTGTGATGCCCAGTGAATTCCCCACCCATAGACATTGGTATACGTCGCTTCTTTCTTCTGTCAAAGCAGTCGGCCGTAACCAGAACACCAAGGACGAGGATTTCATACTCCACACGTATGATAATGTCATGCATGGTTTCAGCGCCAAGCTCACAGAGTCGGACGTGGATATGCTCAAGGAGATGCCCGGTCATGTATTGTCGTTCCAATCTCACAGAGAAACCTCATTACAATCTGATATCTGGCACGTCCATGTCGTGTCCACACGTAGCGGGGGTGTGCGCTCTTGTGAAAGCCGTGCACAGAGATTGGAGTCCTATACCTGGGCGTCGAGGATTATGTCGGTTTACTATGCACGCTCAATTACACAGAAAAGCAAATCGAAAGGATCACTGGGATCGCCGTTTCTCCTCCCACTGGCGTCGATTTGGGTTCGGACGCATTGAACTATCCTTCCTTTTCTGCAATTTTCATGAAGAATGCCCCGTCTTCGTTTTCCAAGACGTTCAAGACGACTTTGACAAATGTAGACGATGGCGGATCACGTTATAAAGCAGTTGTGGAGGCTCCCGAAGCACTCAAAGTGCGAGTCGATCCTCTAGTTCTCGAATTTAAGGAAAAGTTTCAGAAGTTGAATTTTACAGTTACGGAAAAGATTGCATATCTGACTGGTGTGGGAGAGGGTTATGTGAGATACGGCTATCTACGTTAGTTTGATAAAAAATTGTCTTGTGGTGAATAGTCCTCTTGAGGCGCTCTTTGAATAAACGTACAATAGTTCTCTAATGACTTATAAGAAATAATCGTGTTTGACAATTTTTTATATTGACTATTCACAATAAGGAAACACTTTATTTAAAATATAAAACTTATAATATTTTAATTTACAAAGAGGATTCACAATTTTTTTTTAATTTTAAATTTTTAAATTTAGTGAATGCTCTTGAAAAATCTTTGTGAGATATCTCTAATTTTAACTCCCTTTCCTATTGTCAACATCTACATGAATATTATTTTATTTTTTGAGGCATAATGACATATAAGTAAAAAAATAATATGCAATGTTTTTGGGGTTAGGTAGATTAGTAAGTGTGCTAGGTGGATTGGTAAGTGTTTTGCTTGGCTAGACATTTATCAAAAAGACACCTAGGTCAAAGTTTGTTTAAGTGTTTGTTTGACTAGACACTTATCAAAAAGACACCTAGGTTCGACGCTTGTTTACATAGGTAGCAGTTTGATCTGTGAATCCTTTGAGTGTATACCAAATCGATGATGACAGTACAAATTTCCAATGATCAGTGGTTTCTTTCACGTCGGGTCAACAATAATGAGGCAAAATAGGTTTGATGGGAGCAGCTCCTATGGTTTGAACCTTGCGTTTGTCAATTACTAAAAATAGTGTGATTGTGACCAACTCTCCTACGTAACCAAAAAATACTCAATAAATATTTTAAGAATTTGTTTTTTTGGTATACAGGGGAATCAGTGACCTCCTTTCATTTTTAACTATGGATCAGGTCATAGGGATTTGACTCTGGGAAGTTGTTTTCCAATATAGGTTAAATATTTGGAGTTACTATAACCCTTACTTTGCATCAATAAATGTAATTATTATTTCTTAAACAAATTTGTATATCTCAAGAGTGCGCATATATATATATATATATATATATATTTCTTAGTAATTATAAAATCTAAATAATAATTATTTAATGTGATTTTTTTTTTTTTTTATTATTATAAGTTATGCAAGGGGTGTGTGTAAGTGTGAGTAAGCAGTAAGCCTTACTTTTATTTGAGTTATTATGTTAGATCTTTGAAAAAAAAAATAAAGTTACAAAAAAAAAAAAAAAAGTTAGACAATAAAGAAGAAAGATCATAGAGACAAGCCTTAACTAGAAGTAATAACCTTTTAGCTAGAAGTAAGAATGTTATAGTTGGTGATAAAAAAGAATAATTTATAGCAATCTCTATCCATGTAATATTAGATACACCAAAAGTGATTATCAAGGATGAGATGATCAAACATGATATGAAGTGATCTGAGCATGTGACCTTTTTGAGACCCGATTTATGTCTAAAATATATTTTATTGATGTTAACGATACTGTAAGGGGTATACATTTATTATTGTGAGTCTAGTTTGATCCATTCAAAAAGTATTTAAGAGATCAAAGAGAGAATAACAATTTTAGTAGATCAAGAAGCATTGGTCTTAGATAAGGTATGATTAAATATTCCTAAAAAGATAGTTGTAGGACCCATACGAAGATCAAAACTCCTTGTAATGGACCATACAACTATCACCAAGAAGGTGGGATAAAATATCTTTGAGTTAAATATTCCATGTTATCTTGGCTTGTATCCAATATTTAATATTAAATTTCTAAGGCCCCACAACCCACCTTTATTGGGCACTTCTATCCTACCAAAATAATTCGACATTAAACAAATCAATCCAAACTATTTAGCACTAGTGGAGGAGGATCAAATTATTGATATATAGAATAAGACCACCATAAAGTAGTGTATTCAAATTTATAGAGTGCCTAAGGAAAGAGGACATTATCATAAAAGATAATGGATCACCAAAAGTTAGATAAAGAAATAATTTTTACACTTGATATAAAAATTTGATATAATGGAGGAACTTACTTTTAAGAGGGGACAAATAATTTGATAATGTGACCTTTTGAGGGCCTAGATTTATGGCCAAAAATGCTCAATAATCTATCTTTTGATCCTAACTACACTATTAGGGGTATGATTTCATGCTTGAGGATATGTTTTCATATATTCAAGAAGCATTGGTAATATCAAAGAAAGAACAAAATATTCAGTAAGAAAAGTTTTTATAGATAGTGTTGCTGACTATAAATCAAGACTCAGGGACACTAGCCCTTGAGCCCATGATTCACACTTAGACTAAGATTAACAATTGAATATTTTTATTTTATTTGAGTTTTCTTTTGTGGAAGTCGGGGTTCACAAAGGGTATTTTAGAGACGTACCCTAGATCTATGTTTTGGTGCATTGATTGAACAATCACCTAGGTTTTTAAGATCTAAAAATGTAAAAGAATGATAAAAAATGAAATGCAATATGAAAATAACAATACTATAAAAAAATAGTAGCATATATGTTCTTTTCAATTCTTGAGAACTAGACTAAGTTAGAATTTACAAGAAATAAAATTTCTCTTTTTAATAAAGGCTCAAGAGATCAATGCAAGAAAACATAATCTATCATAAAAATGAAAACTAAATACTCTTTGAATTTAATGCCTATGATAAAAAAGTAATGAAACCTAAGTTATTTTATTTTCAATATGACAATGTGATGTTCTCAGATTTTCAACAAAAGAAGACCTAAATACCTTGGTTTCCATTTGAATGTGTGATGAAAACATAGGAAACAAGCAACAAGCCCTCAAAATAGAAAGGAACAACTAACGAATCTAAAAATAGATATTAGATTCACTACCTATGAAGCAAAATAATTGCTAATGAATTATGTGACCTACAAAATTATAGAGATTGAATGATGAATAGAGTCTGGAATCTAACTTGCCACCTCCTCAAGATCGCTATTAGCAAATTTGTTCTATGAATGATGAACATAAAAAATGAGTTGAAATTAAAAAATATAAGATCAATTAGTTTTAGGGTGTCTATTATATTGTTGTAGAAGGTGTTGAACTTCCTTGTTCATAGTCAAGCACCCTATTACTTTCACAAAGATGAATATGAGAGCCTTGGAAGTCAATTTTACTTTATAAACTAATATTGAAATATTGTAAGACTAAGATAGACATGAAATTATGTTAATAATAAGTTTAATCTTAACAAAGAGATTGTTTGATTCAAAATTTATTATCCAATCAACTAAAACTAGTTCATCGCTTACAAGGTAGGTTCATCGCCCTCAAAATAGATTCACAACCTATATCAGCCATGACCAATAAATTTACTTTTAGATGTGTAAAAAGAGAGTTGAGAATAAAAAATTAGAGGAATGGTTTCTTCTATGGTCAAAGATCCTAAAGAGGTGATAATTTTGCTAATCCTATGAATAGAAATTGAGAAAATCAAGTTCGATGCCTACTAGTCATATGGGTGGTGAATTCATAAGGAATACCTACAAAGGTGAAAATAGTATCAGATTTGATGGGTGATAGTCCAAAGGTGAATATGATGAGCCCTAGATGATTTATACAAGTCCTTAAAAATAATTTTAAAATAAAATTTCTAGTGATGAAAAGAAGAGGGTTAAGGTATCAAATGTAATGAAAATATTTAAATTAGTTATATTAAGTTAAATCAACAAAAAATAAACATGATGGGGGAAACTCCCATTTTTTTCACAAAGTCAACACTCTTGTATGCAACACTTTAAAATTTGGGATGACAAAAAGGTACCTACAACAAGGGAGCCAAGACATTGTGGAAAGAAATGGGTAGATATTTACTAGGAGATATGAACACATCCCAAAAGAATTCCTAAAAGTGTGTATGAAAATCAAACATAAAACTTGCAAAAGAAAATTGCATATAGAAAATTATGAATAAAAACTACATTAACATTCATTATGTATTTGAGAATGGGAGGTCCAATTTATAAATTTTGAGAAGGAAGAGGGTGAGGCAAAGTTGCCATGTTCTTGTGTAGGATCTTGAATTGGAAAAGCTCGTCCAAATTGGTAAGAAACCAAAGTTGGAGAGTTAGCAAGATCAAATCACATTGGAAAAAGATAAAAATCATGCAATATTGGAAATATTTTTAGGCGTGACCATTTGATCTTGGTTGAAAGAATCATTGGCATGGATAGAAACAAGCGTGAGATTGGAAAAATTTCTATTTTGTGAGTTTGGGGATAAATTTGCCAATTAGGAAAATTTGTGGTGGCAAATTCATCCATTTTAACCATTCAGAGAAGAGAAATTTAAATTTTATCCCTAAAAATGTTTGTTTCCAAGGGGACAAATTCAATGCTAATAATTTTGGCAATTTCATCGATTATGCAAAATTCATAATGACGAACTTATTTGGGTGGTGAATTTACCACCAACACTACCAAGAACCATTTTTCTGCATTTTTAGGCACTAATTATCATAGGAGTATAGGCATATTTATACTTATTGAAAAGCTCTTTTCAATACCATTTTGATGATGGTACTTTTGTGAAGTTTTGATAGGGAAAATGATGTTCCAAATATGATTTTACTTTTTTGAAGTGATAAATGCTCTAAATTTAGGCATGAAGAAGGTTGATTCAAAGTGATTGATTAAAAGGCTTATGAATGAGAGTAAATTGATGAATTTTAGTAGACTTGGAAGTTGGTGAAGTATGCCTAAATTGGATGACTATAGCAAGCCATGTTGGTATAAAAACTTGGGTGTATAAATTTTGCTCCCTTTTGAGGCATTCATTTCAAAAGCTACTAGAGATACCTCAATTTTGAAAATGGGTTACTTGTTTTCTAATTTCAGATCTAAGGTTTGATGTATTAGATGTGTTGCTCAAAGGAATTCTTGTTAGCATTGCTCAAAGAACTTGGTTAGCTTTACCTAGAATATTTGGTTAGCATTATCTAAAAGACTTAGTCAACACCACCAGGACTTAGTCAACATTTCTTGATAGACTTAGTCAACTTCACTTAGATGACTTAATCAACATTTCCCAAAGGACTTAGTCAATATTGCATGAAGGACTATTGGTGTATGTATAGTACCTCGGTCTTGTGAGTTTGAAGGTCTTCAATCATTAGTGCATGCTTGGACCTCTATGGGTTCAAAGGAATTTGTGATATGTACCTAGACCTTATGGTTTTGAAGAAATTTAAACATTGATGTGTGCTTGAACCATCATGTATTGGAATGAATTTAAACATGACATGTTTGTTTGAATTTGTATATGTGCCCAAACTTGTTACGACTTTTATTTTCCTAGATCACTAGGGTTTCATGTATGTTTAGACCATTATAAATCTAAATAATCATTTGTATGTGCCTAGAATTTCTAGGGATTTGATATATGAAGGCCATTGTTACCCTATAGAATTATGTACATGTGCCTAAGATTACTAGGCATTTTATGTATAAAGGTCATTATTAACCTAAAGAATTTTGTACATGTGCCTAGGCTTCTTAGGGATTTTATGTATAGAGACCATTATCAACCTAAAGAATTTTCTACCTAGGCTTGCTAGGATTTTAATGTGTGCCTAGAACTTGGGAGTCTAAAGGAATTTAATCATGATAGTATTGCCTTTATGATATGATGTTCCTAGAACTTATTGGTTTGAAGAATTTTAAATATTGATGTGTATCAGGACATTATCTACTTCAAGGACTACAAACATGATGTGTGTTTGGACCTTGTAGGTCTAAATGGATTTATACATGATGGGGATGCCTAGGTCTTGTGGGTTTAAAGGGATTTAAATATTATATGTGCCTAGATCATATGTGTTTGAAGGAATTTAAATATTGATGTGTTTGTTTGAATTATGTATATGTGCCTATACTTGCTAGGAATTTGATTTGCTTGTATGGCTAGGGCTTCATGTATGTTTAGACCATTGTCAATATAGAGAATTATTTACATGTGTATAGTTTTGCTATGGAGGCTATTTTTAGCCTAAATAATTATGTACATGTGGCTAGGGTTGTTAGGGATTTTATGTATGGAGACCATTATAAACCTATAAAATTATTTACATGTGCCTAGAATTCTCTAGGGATTTAATATGTGAGAATATTTCCTAGAGGACTTGTAATACCTAGATATTATAAGTTTGAAGGACTTTAAGCATGATGGATGCCTAGATCTTATGGGTCCAAAATACTTTAAACATCCCTAAACAATTATTGATTTGAAGGAATTTACACTTAGTTGTTATGATAAATAATCCCTATTAGATGGTATGAATAATGATATGCTTGATTTGATTGATGATAGATACCAGTCGAGGAGGTGTTTTATATGAATTTTTTGCTCTCTCCTAAGTAAGCATATGTTTGATTGATATGACAACAAGAGATGACCCATAGTCGAGAAGACATACATTACTTTTCCCCATGTGTGATAGAGTTAAGTAGGATAGCAAAAGAAATTCTTCCCCATGATGATGATCATGGTTTTGATATAAATTAGATAGAGATAGATAGAAATAGATGATATTGATATTAATTATTTAAATTTATAGAGAGAGGTTAATTATTTTAAAATAATAAATATATATTTACTACGAATAAAGAAATATAAATTGAATCAACTTTAATTAATGTACTCAAGTTAGTAGAGCTTGAATTATCTCAAATTCATAGCTTGATTTGAATTGCTAGAAATTATGATATAAACTAAAATTGAGAAATAAATGAATTTAGACTACTAAGGATAAACTGATTTAAACAGGTTAACTTAAGTTGATAAAGATAACTCAATAGAAATAAATTATTTTTATGTGATATGATTCATCTTCAATTTATGAGGAGAAGGTATCATCTATAGGATCCAAGTATATTGTGAGATGGTGATAATAGTTATTTGTAGAAGTGGCCCTCCATAAGAGGAGTCATCTATGGTCTCAAGGAGGGCAATAGGGAGTACCCTTCATCTCACAATCATTTTTGTTTTTGGTTTCTTTCTAATCATTGGTTGTGGTTGTTTTTTGATTGTAAAATGGGGTCACTAATCATTTGAGAAATTTATCCTCTATAATTTAATTTCCTTAAAGTGAGAGGGTTGAAGAGACCATCTTGAGGAGGATTGTAATAGTTTGCTTTTATCCAATAAATATTATGATTAATTTTAGTGTTGATAAATACTAAGGTTTTTATGCTATTGAAACCCTATAAACTAGGGAGATTTAAGGCCTTGGTTCCCTATCATCCTTATCATCCCATGTACTAAAAAGGTGTTATGATGGGAGTCATGCTAAAGAAGGATACTTTTCTTAATTTGTAAGATGTCGATGAATTTTTTAGTAGCCCATTATGTTTGGGGATGTAACTAAGATGCTATATTTATATGCAATGGTGGTTGATAGCACTTTTCTAACCATGATTGGATGGTTAAGATGTCACGATGGAATGCTATGGGAATTTAAAGCTTCAAGTGATAAATAAAGGATTGTTATAACTATAAAATATTAGTTGGGCTAGTGAAGGTCACAAAGATGATAGGCGATCTAGTTGAGGTTTCAATAGATGATAGGTAGACTAGTTAAGGTTTAAAAGAATGATAAATGGGTTAGTGAAGGCCACAAATAAATAATAATTAGGTCAATTAAGGTTGTAAATAAATGATAATTGGGTCTATTAAGGCCACAAAGATGATAGGTGGGTTAATTAAGGTTACAAGGATGATAAGGTGGGTGAATTAAGACCACATAAAATTAAAGATAGATGATAAAGCAGTAACAACTTAGTGATAAACAAAATATATATGTATGGTTTGATATTATTGTAAGGTATAATGGACACATGTATTAACTTGGAAGATAAAAATATATTTATAACTAATATAGAGATGATGCAAAAGCACCTTAATCTATTTAAGGGCTTGAATAAGCTATTGATAATTATGAAAAATATCGAGGGTCAAGACTTTATATTCTATGTTATGATTAAGATATAATTTTTCCTTGATTGGATGACATAAAGGGATCTTATTGGGTTGACTCATTATTTTGTGATGTATGTGAAGTTTAGGTTTGATCAATAGATTTCTTGGAGGTTGGACCCTTTCATAGGATGCATAGTTAATTGATTTATATTTATAGAAAGGTTTTAGAGTATTCCTAGTCTAGGGGCTAGAAAAAAATTGATATTTTAGGGAATTTGGAATGATGCATCCCTTCTCATTGAGTTTTTGAATATGTTTTTTTAAGGTCTTTGCATATTTTGTTTGAATAACCAATGCTACAATGAAATCACAATACTGATGAGAGTGAAATGATGGAAGTTTATTTTGGTTGGAGTTATTAGATTTGAAAGGTGGCAATTCAATTACCCTAATTTCTAAGAGTATTTTTAAAATTGTAGGGGGAGATTGGTTTTATTTGAAAAGGAGTGGATGATGTTTTTTGTTAATTTTAGTTTAGGTGTTTTAGCTTATTGTTGCTTAGAAAGAACATGAATATGATTGATTTATTGAGAGTTAATAACTTCATGATTTTTGACAAGTGGTTTTTTACACTAATATTGTAAGGGGAAGGTCATTCCCCTCTAATAGGAGCATTTATTTGTATATGCCTAATTTTCTAAAGGGCAACTTCTACATTTTTGGCTATCATTATCACATGATAAAAACACAATACATAGGTAATTTATATGTGGTATGCCAATCATTCATGAATGTTTTCTATGAATATGTCTAATAGGGATTCAATAGTTTGGGTATATTGAATATTCCTTACCATATCTTTCCATTTAGCTTAGAAGGTGATAAAATTTTCACCCTTTTATTTTTTGAGATTAATAATGTAAACGATTGTGGCCTTTTACTTAATATCCATATAATATATTTCAACAAATGTTTTGGTAATGTCTTCAAATCTCTTAATGGAATATTGTGGTATTTGATAATACTAGCCTGTAATATGTCCTCTAAGGCTTTGGGAAAATATTTTAAGCATTGTTATTTCATCATGCATGTTTGTGTTGCATGTAGCTCTAAAATATCTAAGGTGGTCAAGAGGGTCACATTGTCCCTCATATTTTTGGAAGCTAGGAATATTAAATTTGGAAGGAAAAAGATGATTGACCATGGTAGTATCTAGGGGTTGATTGAAAAAATCCTCATAATAATACTTGTCCCTAGATGAAGACTATTGTATAGAAGTCACTTGCTTCTTTAGTTGTTCTATTTGAGAAAGTAAAATTTGATATTCAGGAGGTAATGAGTGATATTGAGAGCATGAATAATATAGGCATATTGGGGATGTGATATAAAGGAGCGTGTCATATGATTCATCCCTAAACTATTAAGGATATTGATGGATGCAAAAGAAGAAATAAATTTTGGATCAATGATTGTATTAGTAGAGGGGTTATTGATACAAGGTGTATCATTTGAAATATTATAATGTGTTTCCAAATCTTGAGTGCAAGTTCCTTGCATTAATGTATTTTGATTTGAAATTATTTGATATCATGATAAGGATTTATATTAAATTGTTGAGGATGATTCACAAAATAATATCAATCATTTCCATTGAATTTGATAATATTTGGAATGAGATATTTATAATTTTTTGAAGAAGATGTTGTATTATTAAGGATATCAAGAATTTTTCCTTCTTGATTATGGGGGTTGGTTTGGGAATCGAAGGGTGCCAAACCCTCATTATTTTAATTATGAATTTCATAATTTTCTAGGTGATAGTCAAAAAGGATATTTTTGATCCTCAATTAAAGGTATGAAGGAAGGGTATATTTGAAGATTATCACAAAAATTAGAGATTGTTTTTTCATTCTCATAATTAAGGATTTAAAAAAAGGGACGAACATCATAATATTTTTCTAAATATTTAGTGTATGTATCAAATTGATCAAGAATTATTTGCTCTTGACCAACGTGGCTATAAAGGGTAGAAGAATCTTGTAATTCCTCCATTAGAGATTTGGGATAAGGTTTTGGTTGAAGATAATTAAGGAAATCATCAATTTTTTGTTCCTAGTATTTGGTTAAGGGACCTAAGGGTGTATTATCTTCAAGGTAAGGGTCCTTAAAGATATATGAATTTTCATTATTCTATATTAGTAGTTTAGAATAATAGTATAATTGGTTAAGAAAATCATTGATTGTTTTTTATTGATAACTATGATTATTAAGGGTGGAAGGATATTCTTGATCTTTCATTAAAGGTTTAAGGTAAGGATCCATTTTATGGGTCACCTTACACTTGGTATAGTGTCTTTTGACTTCCAAGATTACTTGGAAGGAATAGAGGATTAAAATCCATAGGTTGAAGAGGTTTAGTAAGAAATCCATGAGTTCAATTAAATTTTATTCTGTTTATAGTGTTGATTAAATAAGAACGAGAAGATGTTTCAAAGCCCTTATATCCCATTTGTGATAGCATTTTCCCACAACATGAATTACTTTGTCCCACCTTATGGTTTACTCAAGGGGTTAACCTTCCCTACTAGGACTAGCACTTGGTTATGTTCTTATTATCTTTCGCTAATGTTATTTACACTAAGAATATAGGTTAGATAGTCTACATTAGAAGTGTGGTAAATATTTTATGTTAAATCAAGGTAGGAAAATTTGGCCAAAAATGTTTTAATACCTAAGTGGTTCTCACATCGGATTCACCAAAGACGTAAACCATGATTCAAGGATGTTATCTCCTAAACCCATGATTTAGACTTAGATGAAGATTCATGCTTGAATATCATATTTACATTTAAGTTTTTCTTTGGTGGAATTTGGGATTCACTAAGGGTATTTTAAAGACTTATGCTAGATCTATGTTTTGGTGTGTTGCATCAATAATATACTAGATTTTTGAGATATATAAATACAAAGGAATGATAAAAAATGCAATACATTATGAGAACAATGATTCACTATGTTGTCCCTAGACAACACATCCTCGTTTTGCACTCTTAACAAGGCCCCATTTTTTTTGCATGATGGAGTTAATTTTATGTAATTTTCTCATGGACCTTTAAGGCTATGAAAATTAGTGAGCTCATGTGTATAAAATTTCAAGTTCTTTTTTTGTTTTTGATGTTTTCAGTGGGATATGGATTTTGCAAATTGTTGGGTTTCAATTTTATGTTCATCCTAAAAAAAAAACCCAAATGAAAAAAACAATTTCTAATTGTTGGGAATGTTTTGTGTATTATTTAGTCTTGGACAAGTTCCTTCTTCAGAATTTCAAAATTTTGAATTTTTTGACGAGATGCATTTTTACCAAATCCCAAAACCTCAAAATCCTAAAATTTCAAAATCCCGTTCTTAGACTATTTGAAACCCAAAGTAATTTATCAAATGATGTTTTTGAAATCCTAAAAATATTTGAAATCCAAAATTCGAAAATATTGTTCAAGGACTATTTGAAAACATAAGTAATTTATTAAATGATATTTTCCCATACAAATTGATTTTTTTTTTTAATTTACCTTTTGATAGGTAATCCTCGAGAGACCATAAATTTTCATCTAGAAATCTGATTGAGCTCAATTTGGATCTGTTGGAAAACTTAAATATGCACATATTTTTTTTCAAAATTGTTTGAATGGGTGTAACTTTTAACTTCCACCGTGTGAGGACCCAATATATAAAAAAAATTGGATATTCCTTTTCCATATGGAATGCATGATTTAATAAGCAAAAATAATTTATGTCATTGTAATCATGTAAAGACTCAAAAAAGACTTCAATTTTAGAAATTATTTTTATGTCAGTTTGAACTTTCAAAATGGAGGTAAAATTATTTTCCTCATTTGTAAAGGGTTCCAAGAAATTTTGTAAAATTTTAGAAACTTAATAGCAACATTAGATTAGCTTTATTTTTTGGCATTTTTTTTTTTCTGAGTTCCCTTGAATCTCTGCTACAAATATTTGAAAGATATTTTCATGAATAAAGATAGTTGTTGAATATCTTGGGTAATAATAGTTTATGTATGTACACTATTTTTGTAATTACCTTTTTATGCAATCAACCCTCCCTACAACTATATGAATACTGGTTGCTTGGAGGTAATTCCGTGCTCAAATTTCTCTATTACATGTTGTAGTGATCTAAAGAGAATCAATTTATTTCTTTCTAACCTTATTCTTTTTGAATTTTATTTACTCCTTCTGGCGACTAGTGTTAGAGTAGGATTTATATTTATGTTATATTTCGTTTACTGCTAGAAATTTTTGAGTTTTTGTAGATTTGAGGACACTTTATGAACCTATATATAATTTGTATTAAACGTTACTACAAAGCCCACCTTCAAAAAAAGACTTGTGGATCACCAACATAGTCCTCTCTAAGTGAAACCTACGTGGTTGATACCTAACCTACCTAAACCTTGGAGGAGATATCTTTTCTTTTCAAGAGGAAACATTTGTAGTGTGTGTATGTGTGTTCCACCTATTGGGAAGCATACAATAAATAGGTCAGTAGGTATGTCCCAAAATAGAATAAGTTTTTTTAAACAACAAGGCAAAAGATATTATGTTAAAGAAGGTCAACTTTAATTGAGAAATATAGATGGCAAACTATTACTTTATTTATTTGATAAAAAGGTTCTTTAGGTGCTTAAATAATATCATACTGGATTCTATGGTGGTCATTTTGCACCTAAAGCCACTACCAATAAAATCATGATACTTGGATATTACTGGCCTTATCTATTAAAATAAGTTCATCAAATGTAAGGAGCTACCATAGTTTCTAGATTTTTGTATAAAATAAGACTTTGGTAGCAATGCCTCTCAAGCCAGTAATTGTTGAAACTCCATTTACATAGTGGGGGATTGACCTAATTGATGAAATCAATCCTAATTATTTGTGAGGTCACAAGTGGATTATAATAGTAACTAATTATTTTACTAAGTGGGTAGAAGTAGCTCCCATAAATAAATAAAAAATTGAAGTAGCAATAAGATTTTTAGAAGAAAATATTTTGACCATATTTAGAGTTCCTAAGAAATTTATAACATATAATGGTAATTATTTCACTTCATTTTTAATCTGGAATTTTATGCCAAATATGCAATTGAGCTCTCTAATTATACTAACTATTATCCTTATGGAAACAATATGGCTGAATCTTCAAATAAAAATCTAATCACTATTGTCTGGAGATCACTAGAAGAAAATAAGAGAATTTGGGACAGTGAACTAAATATTGCTCTTTGGAAGAAAAAATGCAAATCCAAATCAATGGGAAACATCTAAAGTTGAATCAAAACTATTTTGGGGTGATAAGAGGATTATAGAATTATATTAAAAAAGAGAGGTTGTTATGCTTTTTAGATATTTTGACCATCATTTTAGCATGTCTATGCCTCTTTCAGATTTTATATTTTAACAATAGGTTATTATATAGAGGAATGCTCATTATCTATTTATTTGTAGGTAATTTTAGGAAAATATGATAAATTCAACCAAAAAAAATTAGATTCTCAAGTGTTTCAAGTTTTCATCACTCATCTTAGTTGGAGCCTATGTTGGATCCTAAAAATACAACCTAAGAAGTGTCCCTAATTTTAACATTTTGTTACTTCCTATAGAGTCTTAGATATTAGATCACATTTGATTAGTTTAAGCTCAATCTATTTTATTCATTTTCAAATTTTCTAATAATCCATGAAATATTTGATTAGGTTAAGTTCAATCTCTTTTGTCCTTTTTCAAATTTTCTAATAATCCATGAAATAATTTTCATATTTTTGTCAAGACTTTATTTTAGGTTGTCACTCCATATAGTTTATGGTTGATTATTGTAAGCCTTTGTTTTAATAAGCTCATGAGCTCAAAGTTCTTGGTTCCTAAACTTTCCATATTCCCTAAATTCCATTGTTGAAAATTTTTCCAACCATTGGTATTTCCCATTTGGTCAATAGTTCAATATTCCAAGGTTGTTCACATGTTTCATTTTTATCCTCCCTATATTTCAAATTAAATTCATAAAATTATGACATGAATTCTAAGTTTTTCCTTCCATTTGATTATATAAATTCTCTTCCCCACCATAATCATTTCCTAAAGTTGAAAAATTAATATTTCATGAAACATTCCCTAAAGCCAAATTCCTTATCTCCCCATATATCCTATGGTAACTATTCATCACCATACATACAAATTAATACATTCCATACTAATATAAAAGTTCACCGTCTATATTAAGACATACCCTTAAAATTTATACTTCCCACTACTTAAATTTTAAGGGTTAGTGAGACAAAATCACATCCCCCTTCTCGCATTAGCTTCTAAACCTGAAATACTAAACCCATGAAGGATGATATTTTCCATCATTTACTAAGGTCTAAATTATTTTTGAAAAGGTCCCCTAAATAATTAAACTCTCGCTTAATGTTTTTTTTCCAAATAAAATGCATGGTGTAGAACATAGTTGAGAAAATCTTCAAAAAATCCTGATTCAAGTTGATTTTTTCCAATTCACAAACTGGACAATGTTTTGCTAATTTTACCAAATTTTTACCAAAAATTTGTGATATGCATGAAAAAATATATTTTTCAATGAAATATTACCATTTTTTTACAGATTATTTCCCTAAATTTTTCTCGATTATCAATTTTTCCTGATTCTTTTCCAAGCCGATTTTGATCCAATTTCAATTTTATCAACTATGGTGTGGAATTGTTTGGGTGAACACCAATGCTGAAATTTGATTGGATAGAGGATTTTGTGGCCTAGAATACATTGGGTGAATTCAAGTGAAGTACCCTAATTTTATATGGAAATAATTGGTATAGATTGTGTCAATCGAAAACCAGCATTGGAATCCTTTTAGTTGAGAAAATGAATGACTTAGACTAATTTGGCTAAAATCCATTGGATGGTTCAAACCTCTTCAGTTAAACAATGTTAAATTTTCCCAAAAGGTAGTGAGTGGCCTAGATTAATTTTTTCAAAATATATTGGATGGCTCAAATTGTGTTTCTCAAAAGGGAATGGAGGGCTCAAATTAATTTGGTCCAAAGGTACTCAAGTCACCCAAAATATGACGGAGGGATAAAATTATGTCAACCGAATACTAGCACACAACTTTTTCATTCTAGAACATTCATTATTATTAGGTATGCATATCGCACTTTTGGTATGGTCTAAAGGTTAATAATACTTTTTCTACCTTGACTAGTATTTTTCTTTCAAAAGGTTATCATCTATATTAGCCATAAATTTTATCATTTTATTGCTATCTTCTCAAGCTATAGAATTAAAGGAAAATGTAACCAATTTTATAACTATGATAATGAAAATTTAAGAAATATGTAAACAATATAATAAAATTTTGGAATAACTCATAAAATAACCATTAATAAAATCTCACAAAAATAGTACAATGCTTTGTAAGTATCAAGTAAGCATCACATAACTCAAGGCTATAACATGTGGAAATAACCTTTCTACAATAACTATTTTATGACTATGACTCTTTCATACCTTATGACTATTGGCTCTCCTTTGCACACATATAGATCTCTATTTGATGTATACTTGTAATATTACTCTTCAATATATTTTTCTAATCTATGGATACATGTACACATGGACTAATGTGCACACTTACATTATTGAATATTATACACTCTTTTGCTTATATTACATTGCATAAAGTAAATACTAAACCTATTCTAAGGAATGTACCAAATAATATAATATATTCCAACACCCCCCTGTATTACATTATTTGATTATTGAATAATTTAGTCTTCAATATGGATCTTCATATTGGTATTCATTCTTCAAGTGACCTTGCATCTGATCTTCTGCTTGAGTTTCATCCTTTTTTATAACTCTATATTCTAACTTTGGAATTATTACTATTTTACTTCTAAATCTACTATCGAAGAAGTTTATAACTTTCTTGTGCCCATATCTATACCTTCATAAATATACTTGAGAAAATCAACTAATAAAGTTTCTTTTCATTGCATATATCATATCAAAGAAATGATTTTCTTTATATCAATAATATCTTTGAGAATGATTGGTTCCTTCATAAATTTTACAATTATGGAGATTCCAACATCTCTCTATATTATGCCCATGTCTACTACAATGAGTGCATCTATTTACAATTACCAAATTTTTGGCAGGAATTGATAGGAATAGTTACTATAAAGGATAGAGTTCCTTGATCATTATTGCTAATATTATCTGTATATCTAATACCTCTATACTATGACCTGATTTATAATGTAATTGGTTCTTTTATTCCCCGTTCATGATTTTCTAAACTTGTATCTCCTTATATATTATCTACTTTTAATAAAAACCATTAGTATGACCAATACAATCAATAGAATGATCTTTGTCAATATCAATATGATATTTAACATTACTATTTGTAGCATGAACTCTAAGAAATTATGAACTATATCTAAATCACATGTATCACATATAACATCAATATTTATAACATGTTCTTCTAAATCACTAGTGTCACAACATGCATCAATAATCAATGGTTTTGATTCTATAGTATTACAACATGAATCTACCATCATGGGCCTTAAATAATTTGTATCACTAGAAGCATCTTTCATCTCTATTTTATTCTTTACCTCTTCAACCTTTTCATGTTCTCTTATCTTGGAAATATTAAGAGTGACAATTCCTTTGTATATTATTCTCCATAGATTGGTAGGTATAGTAACAAAGTCTTCATAGCAATCATTAGCATTGTTAAGAACATTTTGTATGTATTTTTGAAGTGTAGAATAATCTCCTTTTTTTCTTCACTAGTAATATCAACAAGTTTATTATTCAAAACATTTATTTAATCAATAGAATTATTCTTCAGTTTTTTAATCATGTCCTCATGTCTTCTATTTTTGTCCTTTAGAACTTCATTAGAAAGTAATGCCAATCCACTTGGGATGGGTCCAAAACCTCTTGTGTGGTATTGTCGGCAAATTTGATGGGATATTGTGGCCAAATGTTGGGTTTTGGGTCCAATATTCATCCTCCCAATGGTCACTCAATGACCTCCCCTCTAAAGGAAATCAAGGATGTGGAAGGTGCAAATCCAAAAGGTGTGAGGTATGAAAATAAAATGATAGCACTTCGTTGCTCTAAAATGCTACTCTTCTCTCCATTTTGGGGTGAGGAAACTCACCAATTTATAGACCTGGAGGTCTCTTGAAATGACTATGCAGAGGTTCCACTTGGCAATCATGCCTTCCCAGGGGGAGGGAGATTCCTCCATGAATAGGGACTTCATGACTACCCTTGTAACAGTCTCTAACGCTCAAAAATGCTCACCCACACTCCCCTGCGATGAAGGAAGCATTAAGTGGCAAATCTGAGCTACCATTTGTCAAGATTTGACTTTTTGCCCGTCAAACCTGAAATTCACCCCACCTTGGAGTGAATCTGGAATTCATCCCGCGGTGGGGTGGATCTTAGTTTGAATCCGTCTCGGGGTGGAACAGATATTGGGCAAAGTGCCTGAAGGTGCCAAATTGATCTCTGACCTTCCAAACTATTATGAGAGTGGTTAGGACCACTGTTTAACCTTTGGGGCTACCCTTGGGGCTGTGTGTGTCAATGTAATTAGTGTTTGCAGTCACATAATCAGATTGGTGCTATTTTGGTGTCTACAAATGCCCTTTTTTGGGATGCGCTATGCAAGGCACAACGCCAAGCAAAAAATAAATATCCAAAGCACTAATGATTAGGGTTTCTTGGTAACCTAACCAACTTTTGATGCCCCAAGTATAAAGAGGGCATGCATTCTTGAATGCTTGCTTCTAACGAGTGAAGGAACTCAATTCAAGTGTTAATATTTTTCAGTGAGGTGTGACTTGAAATTGGACATTGATTAGTCATGAATAGGCAAACGACGTAACCTTTTGTCTGTGAGAACCTTGAGTTTATGATTCACGAATGCCAAGTAATTGATCATCTTGCGATTATTGCTTGTTTACTGCCCCAAGAAGGAGCGTGATTTGTCTTTGTCAATGATTCTTCGAATGCATGCCATTCCTTAATTGGGTGTGTATTTGTTGATTGGTAACTAAGTGTGACTACCCCCTCAAGCAATGAATCGATGAGGGAATGACCTTCATGAGAAAAGTGACAAGTCGCTTGACCCAAGATGACTTTTGCAAGGGTGCCTTTAGATGTTTTAGAATTAAGCGTGTGCAATTTTTTGACATTTAGACTTGTTTTTGGTGGGTGTTAACCCTTTTTGTGACGCTTTTTGGAGCTAAAATTGGCAAAAATTTGTCTTCCCGTGGAGCGGTTCGGTGATGGTAGCCTTCTTAGGGAGTAGGATAGTGACAATTTGTAACCCCAACATTTATTTTGGATGCCAAGAATGTTAGGCATGAAGGCACCTTCGTCCAGCAATGTTATTACTATTTTTGGGTGGGTTGTGACCCGTTTGGACGACACTGCTTGAGGACGAAATTCTCAAAAATCCATCTTCCCGTGGAGTAGTCTGGCTATGGTAGCCTTCTTAGGGAAGAGGATAGCGAGGATTTGTGACCCTAACATCTATTTTGCATGCCCGAAATGTCAAGTGCCAAAGCACTCTCATTGGGTAAGTTTATTAGCTGTTTTGGTACATTTTTGTTCAATTTTTGTTGTTTTTGAAATTTTTGTCTTGAATTCATTCCAGGGAGGGACGAATACCAAGTTGGTATTCATCCCAGAGTGGGACGAGCAGTAACCAGAGTGCTCATCCTAGGGAGGGATGAATATGAGCTCAAAAAGACTATTTAAAGGCCAAAACTAGGGTTTAGGCTCATTTGCATTCAAATTTTCTTGCGATTTGGAGCTCTGGGGAGGAGGAGGTTAATTCTGCGAAGCAAAGTGCTATCGAATTTCTCTTGACATTATGAGTGCCCAAAACAGATCGAGCGGCAGATCCAGAGAAAGACCAGTAAGTGCTCCTTAGCATTCTTGCTTTTGTTTGTTATATGTTTTAAAACTGAAAGTTATTTGTTTGTTTTTCTTTGTTATGAATTTTCATGAATTTTGTTGTTTTTGAGTTGTACATTGGTAGGCAGTGTTGTATATCCATGTTATTACGATATAGTTTTTCATGATTTTAATGTTTTTGTGTTGTTTTCTTATGCAGGTTGTGAAGAGCCGGTATCGTGTACCTACTGCTTTTGCTGAAGCGTGAGGGGCGCTAACTGTGGCTGACTAGGAGTGGCTTGATGCCCTTGGGCTCAAGCAGGTCGATTGACTGGAGCTTGTGGTCGACGATCAAGCCTATCTGATAGCCTTGATCAACTTGTGGGATCCCCGGACCAACACCTTCCATCTCCCAATGGGGGAGATGACATATGACTTTATCTTGTTTATGCGAATGATGATTTGATTTTATGCATGATGAGTGATGAGTATGGATGTATGCATGTTAATTTATTTTGATGGATGCATATGTTATGATAAATGCAAATGTTTCTAACTTTTAGGATATGCAAATGTAATGGATGAATTGAATTTGTGTTGTTTTGCGAGAGCACCATAGACTGTTTAGACCTTTGTGGGTTTTTTTTTTTGGTGATTGCTGATGGCAATGCGAGGATGAAAGATAGCGCGGTTGGTTTTAGAAATGTAGCTAAGGTTTTCTGAGACTCAGACGGTTTTAACTCACTAGCCATGACTGTACTTTATCTTACGAGATTTCTGGATGAGGTATGAATCGGACTTGTCTTTGACCAAGTTATTTCACATCCTTGTGTGTGCAATTGAGTTCATTTATGTGGTATTTGTCAGGATACCGCCAGTGCCAGATAGGCTATCAACCAAACCTGTACTGAGGATCACCTAATTAGCTCCACTGACTCCTTTGTTGTATTTAGCCTAGATTAATCTATAGTGCTATCTAGGATACCATAAGCTAGCTCATCCACATGCAAACATTGATCTGTACGAGTTAACATGATAGATATATCGTCATGCGGGAGGTTTACCACCAGTGACCAATAGGCTATCCACCAAACCGATACTGAGGTTTGCCTCATGACCTATCGAAATGCTGAGAGTTCCAGGGATTCAAGTTCGACTCCCTTCTTTTCTTCAATTGTATTGGGATACTTGCTCTTTTGTAGTGATAAAAATCACTGTTTATATATATATATATTTTGAGCAAGGGATTTGAATTTCGAGTGATGAGAATCACTATTGTCTGTGCCTTTTGATGTATGCACTTTGGTGGTGATGTCAATTTTTTTTTTTTTGGAGTTTTGACTATTTGCAAAATTTTGATGTTTGCAACTTTTGAGAACTTGGGATTCTTAGGGAATTGGGTAGGGAAGATGCTTGTCCTTTTGCCAACTCTCAGCATTCTTGGGGTCATTCGCACAGGGGGATGAGCAAGATAACCGTTTTGCTTATGGCGACCTGGATTGCTTTGCAGGTTTCATCTTTCATTCACACAACTTGGGAATTTTTATGTGTTTTAATTTGTGTTGGGATGCTACGTAACAAGGTGTGATCCAAGTAGAACTCTACCTTCATAAAATTTGTCTGACTTGGTACAGTATGTGGCTAGAAAGCTAATGACGACTGAATGACAAAAACTCTCGATAAAAAATAACTAACTATGATGTGGGAGAATATCATGAATGGCGGTTATAGGTGATGAGCTATTGACAAAGTGGGAAAACAAAATGTGAAAATGATGGTTTTGCCAAGTAATGACGATCTATGGTGCTTCGACCTTTATGACCACAAATATGCAATGTATGGGTTTGATGCTTGAATGCAGCTATATATTTTTGTATTTTTGAGGGATTGATTTTTGTGAATATGAAGGTGAGATGCAGAAAGGAGCTCTATGCTGTTATGATGATTTTGCGTATGCATGGGAATGAGATGCAAATTTTGTTATTTTTTTTGATGATTTTGTTGTTTTGTTTTGTTTTTTTTTTTGGATTTGCTTATTTTTGTGAGTATGAGGATGAGATGCAATGGAGTTTTGTATTGTTGTGATGATTTTGAGTATGCATGGAAATGAGATGCAATTTTTTTTGTTATTTTTGATGATTTTGTTGTTTTTGAATTTTCTTATTTTTGACCAAGCGATTGTAGGAATCCTTGGAGCATTTTGGGATTGACCAAGCGATTGTGGGAATCCTTGGAGCATTTTGGGGATTGACCAAGCGATTGTGGAAATCCTTGGAGCATTTTGGGATTGACCAAGCGATTGTGGAAATCCTTGGAGCATTTGGGGATTGACCAAGCGATTTGGACGGATCTTTGGGATTGACCAAGCGATTGTGGGAGAATCCTTGGAGCATTTGGTGGGATTGACCAAGCGATTGTGGAAATCCTTGGAGCATTTTGGGGATTGACCAAGCGATTATGGAAATCCTTGGAGCATTTTGGGATTGACCAAGCGATTGTGGAAATCCTTGGAGCATTTTGGGGATTGACCAAGCGATTGTAGGAATCCTTGGAGCATTTTGGGATTGACCAAGCGATTGTGGAAATCCTTGGAGCATTTTGGGATTGACCAAGCGATTGTGGAAATCCTTGGAGCCTTTTGGGATTGACCAAGCGATTGTGGGAATCCTTGGAGCCTTTTGGGATTGACCAAGCGATTGTAGGAATCCTTGGAGCATTTTGGGATTGACCAAGCGATTATGGAAATCCTTGGAGCATTTTGGGATTGACCAAGCGATTGTAGGAATCCTTGGAGCATTTTGGGATGACCAAGCTTGGAGCCTTTTGGGATTGACCAAGCGATTGTAGGAATCCTTGGAGCATTTTGGGATTGACCAAGCGATTGTAGGAATCCTTGGAGCATTTTGGGATTGACCAAGCGATTGTGGGAATCCTTGGAGCCTTTTGGGATTGACCAAGCGATTGTAGGAATCCTTGGAGCATTTTGGGATTGACCAAGTGATTGTGGAAATCCTTGGAGCATTTTTGGGTTGAGGCTCTCTTAGATATGGAATGGCCATAAATGACTGATGTTCAAGGGTTCTAGTTCCTTGATTCCATCAAGAGAGGCTAGTCGGTATGTCCCGGGTCCTATTTTGCTATCAATTACATATGGACCTAACCAATTTGCTATGAACTTGTCCCTTAGATGGGATGACAAACTAGAGTTTTGTTGGTTTTCTTTCAAGACCAAGTCACCAATCCGAAAGTCCCTCAGGTGAACTTTCATGTTGTAAGCTTTCTTAAGTCGCTCTTGATAGATACGTAAATGCTCGAGAGCATTAACGCGTCGTTCGTCAAGCAACGTAAGCTGGTCTAACCGAGCCTGTCGTGTAGTGTCATCATCGATGAACTCTTGCATTGATATGCGCAGGGAAGGAATTTCCAACTCGAGAGGCATGACTGCCTCGGAGCCATACACCAGCGAAAATGGAGTTGCCCCAGTGGGTGTCCGAATGCTAGTGCGATAGGCCCATAGGGCAAGTGGGATCTGAATGTGCCAATCCTTATGATTGTCTATGATGGTATTTTTGAGGATAGCAACTAGCATTTTGTTTGACGCCTCTACTTGCCCATTTGCCTACGGATAATAGGGTGTCAAAAAACTATGCTAAATTTTGTACTTTGTGGTCAAAGCACGCACGTCTTTGTTCTTGAATGACGTCCCATTATCCGAGATTATTTTGGATGGAATACCAAAATGACATATGATGTTATGCAAAATGAACTCCGCAATGCGGGTTCCAGTCGTAGAGGTAAGCGGAACTGCTTCCACCCACTTGGTGAAATACTCTATGGCCATTATGATAAACGTGTGATGACCTGACGATGTAGGGGAGATCTTTTCGATTAGATCTAAGCCCCACTATGAAAATGGCCAAGCTGACTAGACTATCTGCAAGGCATGGGAAGGTACGTGCATCAAATTGGCATGATGTTGACACTTCACGCACTTCCTGACATATGTGCAACAATCTCACTCTAAAGATGGCCAATAATAGCCCATGCAAAGAATGCGCTTTGCGATGGCCATACCACTGAAGTGGCCACCACACGTACCATCGTGCGCTTGGGCGATCGCCCAAGTGGACTCTTGCTGGTCCAAGCAACGAAGGAGGATTCCTTCGTAGCTACGATGATACAAAATGTCTCCTAACAAGACATACTTGGCCGCTTTCTGCTTGAATGCTCATTTTGCGGCATGCGTCAATCCAAGCGGGAGGTTACCTAACTTGAGGTAGTCCCTTAAGGGTGAATACCAATCCTGCTGATCAGAAGCCTCGATGGTATGAACAACCAATCCCTCTTGAAGTTCATCCCTAGCAAATGCTGAGCGGGAAAGAACTTGTAAGAATAGCGTTGTGTTGCTATTAATGGGAGTAGGGGAGAACAAGGACCCCCAGTTGGCATGTTTCAGATGATCATGGATTTGAGAGAAATTATCCGAGGATGGTTCAATCTGGATCATGTGGATTCTTGGCATCAAGTCAGAACTTGCACGGTCCATCATGGATTGCGATAGTGTTTTGACTTGGATGGTTGTCATATCACCAGAAAGGTCTTGCGGGATTAGTGACCCCAAGGAGGCCATAGTGTCCGCAAAATGATTCGATGACCGAGGGAGTGCCTCGATGTCATACCACTCAAGCTTTGCCAAGAATTTGTCCACAAGGGCTTTGTAGGCCTATAGAACTGGGCATTTGCATTGGAATACCCCTTTGACTTGGTTGACAATTAACAGCGAATCACCAAAGATGTTCAGTCGTTTGATGTTCATGGTGATTGCTGTCTGAAGACCTATGAGCAAGGCTTCATACTCTACATTATTTTTGGTGCATGGGAAATTTAATTTAAATGACAGAGGCATTGGAGTGCCCTGCGGTGTGAAGAATACTATTCCCATGCCACCACATTGCTCACATTTAGAACCATCAAAAAATAGGGTTATGTCGGCCTGTGACTCAGGCTCATCAGAATATGGCGATTCTGAGACATGGAAGACCCCATCATCGGGTAGTTCTATGACCAGAGGTTGATCATCTTTGAGAGGAGCCTCTGCTAGTTGATCGGCTATGACCTGTCCTTTGATGGATTTTTGTCCAATAAACTCTATGTCAAATTCTATCAACAACATGATCCATTTTGCCGTGCGACTACTATGATAAGTATGACTCATCATGTACCACAATGGATTCTCCTTAGACACAACATACGTAGTGTTTCTCAACATGTAGTGGCATAGCTTTTTGGTAGCGAACACCACTACCAAGCGAGTTTCTTGACGTATGCATAGTTAAGTTCATAGCTAACCAGGGTGCGGCTAAGATAGTAAGTAGCCTATTCTTTGTGAAGTTCATTCTTCTGGGCTAGCATGGCACCCAGTGCCACCTCAGTAGCTGAGATGTATAAGTAGAATGGCACTCCTGGTCTAGGTGGTGCCAATACTGGTAGTGAAGCCAAGTATCATTTGATGTCGTCAAAGGCTGATTGGCACTCGTCATCCCAGTGAAATGCTACCCCCTTGTGCAATAATTTGTTCATGGGTCAGCACTTGTCAGATAGCTGTGCTATGAAGCGCTTGATTGATGCGACCTTTCCCTGTAGGATTCTGAGCTGCTTAATGGTAGTTGGGGGAACCATTTCAAGGATTGCCTTGACTTTGTTTGGGTCCACTTTGATGCCTCGCTTGGAGACTATGAAACCCAAGAGTTTTCTAGATGTGACGCCAAATACGCACTTCTTGGGATTCAATTTGACTTTATGTTCCATGAGGTGATCGAGGATCTTGCTTAGGTCATCGAGATGATCTAGGTGCAAAAGAGACTTGGCCAACAAATCATCCATGTAGTCTTCCAAAGTTTTATGCATGTAATCATGGAAGATGTATGTCATGGCACGTTGGTAGGTGGCGCCAGCATTTTTAAGGCCAAAAGGCATGACCTTATAACAAAATGTCCCCCAAGGCATTGTGAACGCCATTTTTAGCTGGTCCTCGGGATTGATACGAATCTGATTGTATCCTGAGAAACCATCCATGAGGGATAGCATTTCGTGGCCTACTGTAGCGTCTACCAATGCATCGATGCTTGGCAAGGGGAAATCATCCTTAGGACTCACTTTGTTTAGATCTCAAAAATTAGTGCATATGCGAATCCTCTCGTCAGGATTTTTGACGGGCACCATGTTGGACAACCATGGCGGATAATCCATGCAGATGACAAACTATGCATCCAACAACTTTTGCAATTCATCTTTGACCATCAAGGCCACTGTTGGGTGCATCTTACGTAGTTTTTGCTTAACTGGCTTGACTGTCGGATCAAGCATTATATTATGCGTGACTAGCTATGGATCTAGCCCCGACATGTCTCTGTATGACCATGCAAAAACCTCCTTCTTCTCTTTGAGAAGGGTAATGTAGTTGGCTTGCTCTTCGGGGGATAAGCTTACCCCTAGCTTGATGATCTATGGATTTATTGGATCTGAGCCGATGTCTACATCAGTCATCTCCTCGACCGACATGTGGGATCCGTCCTCCAACTGATGTGGAGTTGGGATCAAATGGATATCATTTGCTGAGTTTAAATCTATGTTGGGAACCTCGGGTTCCTCTTCAGCATGAAAGATATCCTAAGTTGTCCTTGGGGTAAAATGAAGCATTTCACCGAAAGGCCAATACTCTGATGGGGATGGAGGTGAATTGACGTGATCCCAGTCGATGGCATCTATGTCTAGATGCAAGGACCATGCTGGATCGGTTGGATTGCGGATGGGGGTGGTTAAGTCAATGGAGATCATGTTGATGAAATTATTTTGGTCTCCATTACCGTGGGTGTGATGACTCGAACATTCTGGATGTTCTCTGTGCTCCGGATCTGGCTCTAGAGGTATGGGCACGAATGGATCGACCCTATGTGTGGATAAGAAGACAGGGTCTACCCTCGACACTGATGGCACTATAGGGTCTCTGGGTGGAAGGTGCTCTTCGTATGCCTGGAGTAGCGGATCCAACACTTGGTCCCACCCTGCTGGGTCTACGTACCACTCATGCCCAAGCCTTATGCCCATCTATTCAAATGTGTCGTTAATATCCAAGGGGTATGGTTGCGGCCTCTACCGCATGTGATTAAGATATGTCATTTATGTTTCATCTTCGTAATCACTATCGGAGATCCAAAAGCCCTCATTGGCTTCGACAACTATTTGAGGCATTACAGGCTCATCCTGCTCGAGCAAATTAATCTGGCCCCATTGTGGTTGTTCCACTCTCCATGGGGGGGCCTGATTCTCTTGACGTGGCACTGGCTCGCCTGGAGCCTCTAGAGGGAACATTGCCAAGAGGCTCTCTTGATAGTCATTCATGGGGATCACTTGTGAGTGATCACTATCAGATTCGAAGGGATCATATGATGCTGGTTCATATTTTGATTCATCCTCCGAAGATCCCTCTTGACACTATTTATACCTTCCTTGAAAGTGAGTCCTTAAAATTTTGCCTCTCTCTAGCAAAGGAGAAGGGTTATTGAGGCTAACAAGGGTGGTTGTTGACCATGGGAGGTAATCGCCCAATGTATACATTGTGTTTGGGTTGGCATAAGGATCTGATGCCAATCCACCCTTGTTGCCTATCCCTAGGCCTTGCATGTTTTCCACCAAGATGTCCAAGGGCAGGGGGTGGTTGAACCCTACTCCCGACTTGTCATAAGGCATTTGGTATCTTGGCTGGCAAAGGACACACACTCCTTGCTCATACCTACCTAGCCCGTATCCATGCCAATTGCATTGGCCAAGATATCTTAGAGCGAAGTCCGGGTTAGACAGATAGTTGACATCTTCTACAAAAGGCTCTTCATCTTCGTCCTCTTGCATGCTTGGCTCAGTACCATGATCAAGGCCCCCATACACAAAATTTGTCTGGTTGGGCGGGTAGCCTAAAGGAACAATTGTACCGATGGGGAGGCGAGGTCTCCCCATGTCTTGCATGGACTCTAGCGTGGTCGTTGCTACAACATTCTGCACCAGATACTCCCCTAGGCCCGTATTGGCCATTTCAATAGTAATTGTTGGCGATTGAGAGGGAGGGAATGGAAGCTCTTCCTGAGTCCACTCCATGTTGGGTGAACTAGGAGCCTCAACTTCCATTGTGCTAGGCATCTCTTCGGTAGAGATGGTTGATACTATTGGCAGTGCCTCTTCTAGGGGTTGAGCCTCTTCCAGGGTTTGCTTCCCTTTGTCCTTCTATTTAGCCATGATAGGTGGCATTGTTGGTGAAGGACCGGACGATGAAGATGTACCTGGCTGGGGTTTTGATGGATTTATCACCAGTGGTGCTTGCGGCATCGGACCCTGTCTAGATGGATTTAATTGAAAATCCAAGTGCATCGATGGGAGGGTCGATTGCGGCATCAACTGCACCGCATTGCAATATTTGAAGGGTTCTAAGTCCATCGGGACTACATGTACTTCCCCTTCAAATGTATACTTCAAACACTGATGAGCTATCGAAGGGACACACTTCATGTCCCTGATCCATGGCCGCCCTAGCAAGATGTTGTAAGCCATCTCGCCTTCCAAAATGTGGCACAATGTAGGTATCATCTTTTGTCCTACTTGAATGGGTAGGACAATTGTGCCAACTGTCAAGCATATCACATCGTTGAATGCTCGTAGTGTATATGTGGAAGCCGTGATGTGAGAGGCTGGCAACTTTAGATGTTTCAATGCTGTTGTGGTAATGATGTTACTGGATGAACCAGTGTCTACCAACACCCTCTTATACGGGATCCCGTTGACCCACGCGATAACGTGCAGGGGTGGATCTGCCATGTCATCAGACACTAATTTAACTTCATCCTCTCGGAAGGTGATGATTGGCTCTATGCATCGTTTGACATGTCCCATGAAGTTGTTGAAGGAATTCGCTTCGTGGGGCTGCAACTCGATGGCTTTCAAAATTTCCATGAGAGCCTCCCGATGGGGCGTTGATTGTTGTATAAGCTCATATATGGAGAGCCTAGCCGACGTGGTCCTCAAAATCTACGTGAGTTTGGTCCGAATCGTGGCCGCGGGTCTAGGCAGAGGTAGCTGCATAGGGTGCTATTGAGGTTGTGACATTGATGGAACCTCTCTTGTGGCTGCCGTGGGGGCAGCTCCTGGGTATTTCTTGTTCCTAGTCACTATGCTTATCATTCCTACATACCCTTGCATGGGGCAATTCTGTTGCACCTCATTGACTTGAAGGGGTTTTGCCTATGCCTCATGGGCGGGCAAGGGGTCTTTGAAAACTCCCATCTGTTGGTTGTTTGGCGCTATGGGGTTGTCTACCGCTAATGTCTTATTGTCAATCAGGTCTTGTATCAATCCTTTGAACTTCCAACATGCATTCAGGTCATGTCCCCTCCGCCTGTGGAACCTACAATACAAGTCCTCCCGGTATCCTTTAGGCTTGGGAGCATTAGGATCTATGGTTTGAATCTCTGGAAGGTTGATCAAGTTCACCGCTGACAAGCGGTCAAATAGGGAGTCCCTAGACTCCGTATAGGGTGTGTACTGTCGCCTAGGGTGACGCTGCTGATTTTGCTTCTGCTTCTGATTTTCTCTTTCATAATTATTAGGAGGCATTTCTTGATAGTTAGCCTTTTGAGGTTGTATTTCTTGTGTAGGCTTAGGGACATTTATGGCAACTTGGTTTATCGTAGCGAGTTTTTGTTGCGTAGTCCCTATTTTTATGTTCTTGTTCCATTCTTTCTTCTTAGGTTTGGCAATCTCGCCATCCTGTATCTTGATCTCTTCGATGATTCTGGCTTGCGCCAGAGCTTCCTCTAAGGTGGCATATTGCTGCAGCTACAATAGCACAGAGATCGATCTCAAACAACTTCGTGAGAACATTTGTGTAAGGTCAGACATAGGAGGGAGGTAGGGTAGCTTGGAAAGCAGAGTCCTCCATCGATTCCCATAGGCCGCCATGGTCTCTTCCTCATACTACCTAAGGCTGGCCAGGTCACTTAGTGACGCCTTCTTCTTGGTGTTGAAGGCGAAGCATTCGAGGAATGCATCCACTAACTGATCCAAGTTACTGATGCTGTGCTTTGGCAATTGAGTGAACCAATCCGAGGTAGGGCCCGTGAATGTGGTTATAAATGTCCTTAGCAACAATGCATCATTGTCCTGAATGCCAAAACATTGGCTTAGGAATCTGGTCACATGCTCTTGGGCATCCTCTTCACCCTTAAAGATTGCCAAATGGGGTAGCTTAAAGTGTTCGGGGTAAGGGGGTGCAGGCACTGATGGATGCACAGGATGACTACAGAGTTGGCGTAACGTGGGATTTTGGGGCCCAAAAGCTTTGGTTTCCATAGACTCCAAATGCTCTAGCAGCGCTTTGTATGCATCAGAAGATTTAATCTCTTCCTCTTTAGTTTGCTCCCGTTGTGGGTTGTGGGAGACTTGAGGCCTATGGGGGGTGGCCGGATAGCAACCCCTCCACCTTGGTAGGGCATTTCGGCCCATTATGCTTCTTGTTCATACTCCTCGTAAGCTTCCTAAGGAGTCTCTGGATGAGACCTATGACCCTGGGTGGGTCCCCGTGGAGGGTACCCATCGTTGTTCCGAGGGAGTGGCCTCCCTCTCAGGTCTAGGGGGTCTCAGAGGCAACACTTGATAAGGTCATGGGGACCTATCTTGCACCAAGGGATTGTGCCTCTCATATGGTTCTGCTCTTTGGGTGCGAGGGGTTGGAACCCTCTCAGGACCTGGGTTATGAAGTAGCTCATCTGTTTGGTGCTGAATGCGCTCCTTACTAAGGTGGTATAGATGCTCTAGCTATTGTTGATCTTGCTCAAGCCGCGTGATCTAGGCTTGGTGGGCGGCATGTCAAGGTTAGCTAGGTCAATTTGTTCTACCATCTTGAGCCTAGGAGGCCTGGATGCCTCTCCTATACATTTACCTCGGTCGTGATGATCCGAGATCTCAATGGGTTGCTTCCCTCTGTCAAGGTTGGCGACATTTACCCGAGGCTCTGGCCTCAGTGGGTGACCATGGTACATAGCGGGTGCGGAAGCGCATGGTTCTCGCGTTGTATATTGCTCTGGAGGAAGGTAGGGATCTTCCTCGTTTTCCCTTTCATAGGTGTGAAAGGGGTGGGCAGAGTTAGCTCACCCTACTTGAAGAGCCCTGTGCTCTGGGGTTTGCCTATTTGTTCTAATAGTGATGGGGGGCAAAGGAGGGATGCCATAGTCATGTGGCCTCTCCTCATGGACACTATGCCACTCTGGCACTTCATCGCACCGTGGCCACTCATATCGAGCTTCTAAGGGAGTTTTCTTGTCTATGTTGAGTGCCACGTGTAAGGATTCTTCCTAAAAGGGGCTATGATGAACGGGCGTGTCCCCCAAAGGGGTGTCCCTATAGTTCCATCTTGACATGGAATGATGCGGACTCTCTTGTGGGTCGGGCCACCAAGGCGGTATGACCAAGTCCTTGGTGCTGTAGCGGAGGTGACTTGTGCCCCCTTGTACACTTTCCGTAGCTTCTACCCTTGATTGGGCTTGGCTACGGGTGTACACCATGGTGTTGTTCTTCTACAAGCTAAGTAGATTTTTATCTCTTTTATGATTTTTTTTATGCTACACTAAACAGAAAAGAACACACACATACACAAACAGTGATTATCTCATTTAAATATTGAGAGTGTGTCCTAAACCTGGTTTAGTGTGTTTTGGTTTTTGTTTGTTTTGTTGTTTTTTTTTTTTTTTTTGAAGGTTTTTGTAAAGAACGTTTAAATGCAAGATGAGGGCTCTTATGACTCCCAAAATTGGTCGCCCCTTTGATATACCATTGCTAGGCCGATATACCAACCTCTCTATATACCCGCCCTTACGTGAGGGAAACTATAGGTACGTGAGAGCAGATGGTACGTGGAACATAGGTGGTACGGAAGGGGAATCACCCTGTTTATGACACCTACCATAGAAGACTTATCCTCGTGCACTAGGAATCACCCTAGCTACACTCGATCAGCTTTCATCAGGATTTACGTCTAGCAACAGTTGTGATAGGGGTAATGGATGCAAAAATCAAGCCAAGGTGGTGATGAAATCCACCGTTGGTCTTGATCAAGGGATGGGGTTTTACGACTAGCTCCTTGGTTTTTAATTTTCCACGTGGTGTGTGGGGTTCTTTTTATTTTGCAAAAGGAAATAAGCAAACGACAAAGGAAAGCTTTCCCTAAGCAAACAAATAATTCAAAATAGAAACACTAAAACAGAAAATGACAGAAAAAAATGCAGAATCCTTACCTCTTCTCTGCCCGAATCTGTCGGTCCCGAGTTTTTTCCTAGAAACTTCATAGACTGGAATTCATCCCAGGGGGGATGAATTATAGAACAAAATTCATCACAGGGTGGGGCGCATTCCCATTCGTCCCTGGGTGAGATGAATTACAGCTCTATATTTGCCCTCTGATGGAACGAACAGCAGTCAGCATATGAAAGCGTGGTACCTACAAGCAAAAAAAACCAAGTTTGGATCAGATCTCTGATATTAAAAATAGAGGACAAGGTCCCACCATGATTTCCACTGAAAGCACGAGGATACGGAAGCAAAAAGGAAAGAGAAGATGCGATGCAAATTTGAACTTAGACTTAACGCTAATTCCTAGGAATTTGAAATGCATGAAATGGAGAAAGCATGAATTGAAACCCAAATGAAATAACAGCCCTTCTCTTTTATTGATGTATTTCATAACTTGGTTACAATTCGCATCCTCTCCTTTTAGGGTTGAGGAGTGTTAAATCCATCTCTTGGTTACATCCATGGATAGCCTTTCCTTCTTTCGCATGCCCACATGTAAAATGGGTGGACCAAATGTCGCCGCCACTTGTGTTGATGAGTCTTGACTCCTCGCTGCTCCTCCAATGTCTGAACCCTACGTTCAAAGGAACAAGAAATGGTCAGTAGCACCTACGGATAAAACAAAACATGCAATCCCCAAGCCTAGGATAAGTGAATGAGAAAATTGAATTAAACTATGACTAAAATAGGTCCAAATACTCTAAAATTTTGACAAGGGCATCAAGATACCACCAGGAAGGTCCTGCAAAAATAACAGTCAGGAAATTCCTCACCATTTTGAATTCGCTCCGGGGCGGGACAAATTCACCTACAACAAAATGCCGAAAAGGTACTGTCCCAATGTCCTATCTAGGAAGCTCCAAAAGACCTAAAAACTTGGGGTTAGCTAATTGGGGGCATTTTGGGAAGACCCAGATGGTCATATTTTCCCAATTTGGCCTCCATCAATAGGAATTTGATGATGCCACCTATAGGTTAGTGGAAGCGAGCAATGCTAGAAATATGATCAAAATTGTTCAAAACAAAACAAAATTCAAATGACAACCTATCTAAGCATCATAGAATTGAATGCAAAAATGAAAGCAAGAAAATCCACCATGGAATTCCCATCACTCCGAAAGGGGGGCGATTAGGATTGTGGCAGAGTGGGAGGGGGCGCCCATGGGGCAGGCCGCCCACCGTTTGAGGCTTGATTTCGGCACCAATCCACTTGGGATGGGTCCAAAACCTCTTGTGTGGTATTGTCAAAAAATTTGGTGGGATATTGTGGCCAAATTTTAGGTTTTGGGTCCAAGATTCATCCTCCCAATGGTCACCCAATGACCTCCCCTCTAAAGGAAATCAAGGATGTGGAAGGTGCAAATCCAAAAGGTGTGAGGTATGACAATAAAATGATAGCACTTCGTTGCTCTAAAATGCTACTCTTCTCTCCATTTTGGGGTGAAGAAACTCACCAATTTATAGACTTGGAGGTCTCTTGAAATGGGCATGTAGAGGCGCCACTTGGCAATCATGCCTTCCCAGGGGGAGGGAGATTCCTCCCTGAATAGGGACT
Source organism: Wollemia nobilis (assembly GCA_028583015.1). NCBI lineage: Eukaryota > Viridiplantae > Streptophyta > Pinopsida > Araucariales > Araucariaceae > Wollemia > Wollemia nobilis. Next base: position 104,565 of record JAQPPZ010012958.1, read on the forward strand.
TCATGACTGCCCTTGTAACAACCTCTAACGCTAAAAAATGCTCACCCACACTCCCTTGTGATGAAGGAAGCATTAAGTGGTGGATTTGAGCTACCATTTGTCAAGATTTGACTTTTTGTCCATCAAACCTAAAATTTGCCCCACCCTGGAGCGAATCTGGAATTCATATTGGGATGGGGCAGATCTTAGTTTGAATCCATCTTGGGGTGGAATGGATATTGAGCAAAGTTATTGAAGGTTCCAAATTGATCTCTGACCTTCCAAAATGCTGTGAGAGTGGTTAGGACCACTATTTAACCTCTGGGGGCTGCCCTTGGGGCTGTGTGTGTCAATGCGATCAGTGTTTGCAATGACATAATCATATTGGTGTTGTTTTGGTGTCTACAGTACTACTGTAGTTTTAGCAACTCCATATTTTCACAAACCAATTGTTATTGAATGTGATGCTTCGAGAAAAAGTATTGGGGCAGTATTAATGCAACATGGTCATCCTTTAGCATTTGAAAGAAAGAAAATTTTAGGTAAAAATTTGGTAAGATCCACATATGAGAAAGAAATATTGGCTATTTTACATACAATCAAGAAATGAGGACACTACTTGATCAAAAGTTGTTTATAATAAAAATAGATCATAGTAGTCTCAAGAATTTTCTAGAACAATACTTTTCCTATCCAAGGCAAAACAAGTGGCTAACAAAGTTATTGGGATATGATTTTATTATTGAGTATGATAAAGGAAAAGAAAATGTGGTAGTAGATGTATTATCTCGTAAATATGAAGATGAAGTTTCCATCAACACCATTTCAGGTCCTTGTTCTTATTGGGTTTCTCAGCTCCAAGAAGAATGGTTGATGAACAATGAAAATGCTCAAATTATTCAATATTTGATTCTAGGATCATCCAAGCATCCTCATTTTTCATATAATGACAAGGTATTAAGAAATAAATATCATATTTTTATTCTATAAAATTTTGTTATTAAAATACTAGTCCTTCAAGAATCACATGCTTATCCATCACTAGGGTATTCAAGATTTTTGAAGACATATGCAGGTAAAACAATCCTTTTATTGCAAAGGATTGAAATATGATGTCAAAATATTTATTGCAGAATGTGAAGTATGCCAATGCAATAAGGGCACAACAGTCAAATCTCTAGGAACCCTTCAACCCTTACCAATTCTTGACTATCCATGGGAACACATATCAATGTATACTATTGAAGGTATTTCCAAATAATAAGTTAAAATAATGATTTCTGTGGTAGTAGATCATCTCTCCAAGTATGCTCACTTCAGTGCTCTACAACACCCATTTTAAGCAAGCAAAGTGGCTAAGGTAAAAAAGGACTCCATTTTCAAGTTACATGGAATAACGAAAAATATTGTAAGTGATCGTGATCCTATTTTTACTAGAATTTTTTGGTGAGAATTATTTTGTCTTAGTGGTACCAAATTAAACATGTCTTTTGCATACCATCCTTAGACTGATGGCCAAACTAAAATTATTAACAAATGTTTGGGTACTTATTTATGATGCTTTGCTCAAGATAAGTAGTCTCATTGGAGTCACTAGCTATCATTAGTAGAATGGTGGTACAAAACTTCGTACCATTACTCCATCAATATATCCCCATTTGAAGTATTGTATGGGGTAAAACCACCAAAAATAGCAGAATATGTTCTAGGTTCTTTCAAATTATCTCAAGTAGATGATTGGTTCCAACATTGATAGACAATGCTTAACATTCTCAAAGACAATTTGATCCAGACACAAAATCCTATGAAGCAGCAACAATATTCACACCACTCCGAAAGATAATTTAATATAAGAGATATTTTTTTCTTATATTTGTAACCTTACAAACAGTTGTCATTATAGATCAAGACTATTCAGAAGTTGGCTCCAAGATTTTATGGTCTTTACAAGATAGTGTGTTGCATAGGTGAAGTGGCATATTAGCTAGAGCTTTCTTCCTCATCCCATATTCATCCAATATTTCATGTATCATATCTCAAAAATGTAATTGTAAAAAGAGTACACTCTCAATCAGAGCTTCTAGTACTTGACAAAAAATATCGTATCTATCTTCAACTAGAAGCAATATTGGAGAGCAGATCATGATATCTTCAATCTCACTACATCAAAGAATTTCTAATAAAATGGTAGGACCTACCAATAGAGGATGCTACATGGAAATAAAAAAAGTATTTTTGAGTCATTTCCATATTTGAGGACAAAGCTTTTTGAGGAGGGGATCCATGTTACAACACCAATATAGCTAGTTGGCTATATTTCCAAGTGTTCATTGATTTATTGATTTATTATTATATATAGTTGTAGGTTGATTTATAATCTATCATTTATCATCAATAATCTAATTTACATATTTGCAAGGACTTAGCCCTCCTTAGTGGCAAAGGACTTAGCCCTCCTTAAGTGGCAATAAATATTTAATATTGGAAATTTTATCATGTTTTGTTTTCATTAATGTCAAGAGATTTGATATCCCAATTTGATGAAATTAATGTCAAAAAGGTTGATTAAAGTCAAGAGGTTATAAGTCCTCAATTGATGTAAATATTTGTGAGAATATTTATATTAATGGCACATCAGGTATAAGGCAACAAGAAGAAAATAATACTTCTCCATAATATTTGGAAAAGGATTTACAAAATTCCGTTGGTGATAATTTAGCAAAGGTTAAAATATTTATTAATGGTGGCAATAAATTACCTTGGTGGTAATTTGGCAAATATTACAATATTTATTAATGGTGGAAATGTTCTCCCTAAAAGGAGTAATCCCAAAAGGTTTTAAATATTTAAATTTTAATATTTAAATCCTTTAGGATTTAAATTATTATAATTGAATATAATAATTTAAAAATTTCAAATTTGAATTAAAAAAAAAAGAACTCAATGTCAAATAATAAGTTGGGCATGTGTATAAATAATGCTATAGTTAGCCTAATCCTTGAAGTAATTTGCATGAAGATATTTCCTCGAAGTAATAGCCTTGCATGATTATTTCTCGCATGTAGTAGAGGGAGGTAGGCATAGGTTTTCATGTTTTTCAAAGCAATAAGAAGGTAAAGCAGTGGAAGGGGCTTTTACCCACCAAATTGAGCTGTCAATCTTGGCTTATGCAGTGCATTGGGAGATGTAAGGTGTAGAGTTTGAACCGCATGAAGGATTTTTTTGGGTGTTGATCTTTTGACTTTTACATCAGTAGAGAAGGACATTAAGGAGATCATGCTCCTTGATTCACATGGGGTAGCATAGCCCATGTGAAAGTGGCCCTTGTGTTAGTGCGCATGAGGCTAGGAGGTTGCAAGTTTGAGAAACGGTGATAACAATTAAATTTTGATTAAGGTATGTGTATTTGCCATAGTTGAGAGTTATAAGGTTTAAATAAATGTGTATTATTGCACTAGTTGGGAGTTATAAGGTTTGAATAATTTTTTTACTACCATGATTTGAAATTTATGAGTTTTTAATAAATATTATTTTGTATGCTCATAGTTGGGAGTCATAAGGGTTAGTGAGTAATATTGTGAATTGATTTAAGTGCTTTATTTTTAAAAAGGATTTATAAGGTGTATATGAGAATTTTTTTTATGTAATTGGTAACTCCTTTTGATAAAATTTATTTTTAAATATAGGAGTAATAAGGTGTATCAATGATTTGCATTTCATAAATCCTTGTATGGTGAAATATTTGTTGAGGTGAATATTCTTGTGAAGATTTTGAGATATGCTGTTGCTATCTAAATTTGAATTGGTAAAAGGATTTTATTGTAAGTAAGACATATTTTTGAAGATATATATCCATCAAAGAAAATAGGTATGGGCAAATTTTATTCTATTTGAAATATTGGAATTAATGTTGTGGAGTGAAAAGGATTGTTTGATAAGCATTTTTGGAAATGTATGAGCAAGTTTAGTGCACCTCATTTATGGATGGTTTGGAAATATTTGAGTTAGAGATTGAGAATTATTTGAGTTAGGGTTTGAGACCAATATTTTACTCTTTGTTTGAAGAAGTATGAAAACACCTGTTTAGGGTTTTTAAACAATATTATATTCATTGGTTGAGTAATTGAATAAAAAATTTGAATGTTGGTTTAAGTGTGTTTATGAATGAGCAAGTCCTTGAGAGGACTTGAAGGTAGATTTGAGTAAGTATTGGTAAATACTTGAGATCATATTGAGAAAGCTCTTGAGAGAGTTTGAAGATAGACCTGGGTAAGTCTTTGAGAAGCCTTGAGGCATATTTGATACAGATTCTAGTGTAGATTTGTGTGTAGAGTTAAATTAGATATGTGCTAGATGTGGGATAGAGTTAAAGATAGATTTGAGATAGATATTGAGCAGATTTGAGAGTAGGTTTTGGAGGTGACATAGTAGAGGACAATAGTCTCCAATGGATATAAATCCTTTAGCCAGGGTAGTGAGGATAAAGGTCTTTTGTGGAGAGAGATCCACAAGCCAGTGCAGTGGGGGTAGAAGTCTCCTAGAAGATCACCAACCAAAGAAGAGGAGAAAGAGTTCTCCTATAGATAGAGTTCCATGAATTATAAAAAGGATATTGGTGTCTGCTTTGGATAGAGGTACATAAATATTGTAATAGTGAATTGATTTCCAAAATAATTCATTGAGAAAATTTATAAGGAATATTTTCTCCATGGTGTAGCCTACATTTGGTGAACCATGTTAAATCATGTCTCGTATGTATGTGATGATTTGTGAAATGATTACTACTTTGGTATTTTTGATGTTATCATATGGATTGAAAAGTAAATTTTTTATCTTATATTGTTTACCCCCATCTCAGTATAAGCTCATGTTCTTCAATTGGTATCAGAGTGAGTATCTCTATGAAAAGAATAACAGCTTGGAGGAAGATCCCATAGGAATATACATGACTTCAAAAAATGGAGAAGAGGTAATGATTGACATAAAAGAGTAATTCTTTACTGCTCATAGGAAGTTGATAAAGGTTAGAAAAAGAACTCAAGTTTGAAGGATTGAATTCAAGAGAATAAGGAATCACGAATGAAAATTCTATAAAATCTCACAGAGCTCAAGGTAAAAGTTGAAGAAGGAAAGAAAATTGAACAAGATATGATAGAACTGTTAAAAGCAAAAGAGGAGGACTGTGAAATATTGGAATAAAAAATTATCTCTAAGAAATGAAGTCGACAAGAATAAGGATAAATCACAACAAGACATAAAGTTAGGAAAAAATAAAGAGGAGTCAAGCTCTCAAGGAACAAAGACATCAAACAAGGAAGAACTGATGACTTTTGCAAATGCACTAAAAGGAAAAGGTGTTAGTAAAGAAGAAGGTAAAGAAGATCCATGGACAAAAGTAAATTATAGGAACACCAAAAGAAGAAGAACATGACCATATCATTCCAAAAGGTTACAAAATCTCCTCCATGGCTATTTTTTTTATGTAATAAATATGGTCATAAAGCTTCACATTGCACTGGTTAAATGAAATATAATATTAATTGGAATTTCAATTCTTTTGCACCTTTTATGAATGGTGATATCATATGTTACAAATGTAACAATTTTGGGCACAAGGACAAATGATGTAAAATGGTATTTCCTAAAATAAGCACAAATAATACAACTTTAACAATTAGGAGAGAGAAAAATGAGCAAAATAGGTTAAGTCAATGTTAGTACAAACAACTCTGCATGTAAAAGATAAGGGGAAAAAATGGTTTTTTGATAGTGGATTTTGTAGTCATATGATAGGAGATAAAAATGAATTTCTTGTACTTAAATAAATCGATAGAGGATAAGTAAAATTTGGTGACAATGGTTCAATAAAAATTTGTGGGAAAGAAACAGTGAGTTTAGATAATTGAAAAACAATTATGAAGATTGTTTTGTATGTTAAGGGGTTGAGGCACAATATACTAAGTTTAAGCCAACTTTGTGATCAGGGGCATACAATTACATTTCATTTAAATAGATGTAAGATCAAAAAGTATAAGACTTGAAAGCTTATTGCAGATACAAATAAAACTACAAACAACCTCTACATGTTAAATGATATTTAAGGAGAAAAGTATTTTTTATCATAATAAGATGAGAGTTGGTTGTGGCATAGAAGAATGCGTCATTTGAAATTTAACAATATAGTTAAAATAAGCAAAAAGCAAGCTATCAAATATTTACCCAAGATAAAAAGGCCACAAAACACAATTTGTGCACAATTTTAGAATGGGAAGCAAATGAGAACAAGTTTCAAGTCAAAAGTATTTATGTCATATGAGCCATTGAAACTAGTTTAAACTAATTTATGTTATCCTACGTGGACAAAGAGTCTACTAGGTGAATGTTACTTCTTATTGTTTATAGTTTATTACTCTAGAATGACTTGGATAGCCTTCTTGAAAGAAAAGTGAGAAGCACTTGAGAAGTTCAAGACATTTAAATATTTAGTAGAAAATAAAATAGGTAAAAGTATTATAAGTGTTGAAGATCAGATAGATAAGGAGAATTTACATCAAATTAATTCATAACATTTTGTGAAAAATGTGGGATCAAAAGAGAATATTCAACTACAAGAACCCCTCAACATAATGGAGTACTTGAAAGGAAAAATAGAACTTTTGAAAATATGGCCAGAGCTATGCTAAATGAGTCTAATATTTTAGATTGTTTTTGGATAGATGCAGTTAATATAGAAGTGTATATCATCAATAGGGCTCAATTAAGATTAAATCATCACAAAATTACATATGAGCTCTAGAAAAGAAGACCAGCCACTGTGAAATACTTCAAAAAATTTGTAATTAAATGTTACATAAGACGAGAAGAGAAAAAACTGGGTAAGTTTGACTCAAGATGTGATGAGGGTAATTTTCTTGTCTATTCCACTAAATGCAAAGCCTATAGATACTATAAAAAAAGGAAACATACTATTATAGAAAGTATAAAGGTGACAGTTGATGAGAAGATAGGATCAAGAGAACCAACTTGAGAAATTGTGTATCAGGAAGAAGAAAGTTGCCAAGAAGAGTTAGGTGAAGAATTAGAAGAAGAAGAAGAAGAAACACAAATACTACAACCTAAGACTCCATCCATTTATGTGTAGAAAAATCATCCAAGAGATCTAATCATTGGGAATCTAGATGAGAGATAGACAAGGTGGAAGATAATAGCAACAAATGATCATCCTAATTTCTCTTTATTATCTAAAATTTAGCCAAAATATTTTGATGAGGCAAGAGAAGATAAGCTTTGGATCAAATAAATGAATGATGAACTAGATCAAATAGAAAAAAGTGAGACTTGGGAACTTGTCCTATGACCAAAATATAAGAATGTGATTGGCATGAAATGGGTTTTCAAAAACAAGTTAAATGAAGATGGTCAGGTGGTAAAAAATAAAGCAATATTAGTATGCAAAGGTTATGAATAGGTTGAAGGGATTTACTTTGATGATACATTTACTCCAGTTGCATGAATTTAAACCGTAAGGATATTTTTAGCTTTCTCAAGCTTCATAAACTTCAAAGTATATCAAATGGATGTTAAATCAACCTTTTTCAATGGTTTCTTGGAAGAAGAAGTTTACATTGAGCAACCTAAGGGATTCAACCTAACTGATAAACCAAACTATGTATGCATATTAAATAAGGCACTTTATGGACTAAAGCAAGCTCTAGAGCTTGGTATTCAAGATTGGATAAGTATCTTCAGGAAAATGGTTTCAGGAAAGGAATAGTGGATAATAACTTATACACCAAAAATGAAGGAAATGACTTAATAATTATGGTTGTTTATGTGGATGATATCATTTTTGGAGGCAACAATGATAAGATGTATAAAAAAATTGCAAAGAGCATGTTGAATGAATTTTAAATATCAATGTTTGATGAGTTGTCCTTATTTATTGGACTTCAAATTTCATAATCAGAGAAAGGTGTATTTCTTTCACAATCCAAGTATATAAAAGATATGCTAAAGAAATTCAAGTTAGAAGATTGCAAACTAGTAAGTACTCCCATGGTTATAGGATGCAAATTAATTAAAGATGATGAATCTTCTAAGGCAAATAAAAAATTGTATAGATCTATGATTGGTAGCTTACTATATGTCACAACTACAAGACCATATATAATGTAGGTAGTGGAACTAGTGGTATGGTTTCAAGTAGCACCAAAGGAAACACATGTAATGGCAGTAAAAATGATTCTCAGGTATTTAAAAAGGACTATGGATTTTGGGCTTTCGTATCACAAAAGCAATAATTTCACTCTCATAGCATATACAAATGTAGATTGGGTTGAAAACATTAATGGAAAAAAGAGCACAAGTGGAGAAGCATTCTTTCTTGAATATTGTTTAGTATCTTGGCTAAGCATGAAATAGGCATCAGTATCCTTATCCACAATAGAGTCAAAGTATATTGCAGTAGTTTCTTGTTGTACATAGGTGTTATGGATGAAATGAACTTTAAAGGACTTCAAGATAGAGCATGATCACCCTATATCCATACCGTGTGATAATACAAGTGCTATAAATTTTTTAGAAAATCTAGTGATGCACTCCAGGACCAAGCACATTCCAATAAAATATCATTTTCTGAGAGAGAAGATGATAGATAAGCAAAATAGGTTGGAATATATTACTACAAAGGAATAAATGGCGAATATTTTCACTAAGACACTTCCAAAAGAAACCTTTGAATATCTTAGAAGAAAATTTGGAGTAGTTTTACTCCCAGTCCAAAATTAATCATCTCAAGAAAATGAGGTGGGGAGGGGCTAAGCTAAGAGTCTTATATTTTACCCCAAAGGAGTCCCTTTGCCATTGATATCAGAGGGGGAGATATTTGAGTTAGGGGGGGAGCATTAAGTCAAGGGGATCAGTTTCTCAAAGGGAGTACCCTCTCATGCCCTAAGCTTACCAATTTATTTTATATGCAATTCATTTTATGCATTTACATTATATATTTTAATTTCTTGCATTTAATTTCATGTAATTAGATCGGATAAAATAAATTTATATTTTAGAAAAAATAATGGGATAAAATTAGTTTAGATTATAGAAAGGATTATGGGATGGTAACTTTAGTTGGAAGATACTCTAGACATTTCCATCCAAATTTGATGAAACTAGAATTGAGGGTGGAAAAGATATTAGGCAATGGGAAATATAATCGTTGGGATATTTTTTTGATAGCATCGTTCTTGTATTATCAACTATCATCAAGATTCAAAAAAATATGAAAATAAATGTGTTTATTCAATTGGGATGAAGAGGATATTATTAACAAGTATAAATAACCTTATACTAACAAAAGTAATTCCACCATCAAGCAAAGAAAATGAATCTTCAAGGATTCATCAATCATCATTAAAATATTATTAATAAAATTCAATTTGATTTGAAATTATGCTTTATTTAAAGTTATTTTTGTTTTTTTTCACAACAAATATGGGAATAATCAACCATATTTTTATAAGAAAAATATGTTATTCATAATTGGTAAAGTAAAGGAATATTTTATGTGCTCCCCTCACTTTAATTTATTTATTAAGAGGTAAATATCAAATAAATGCTAACTTTTTTACATAAATATATTTTAAATAAATAATTTTATTTCTATTCAAAGAAATAATACACAAGGATGGTTCCTTTCAATCATCATTATTTTTAATTCTATGGTTTTACTATATACTACTTTATGGTTTTATTTGCTATTACCTACTCAAATGGAAATTCAATATATGATTTATGGAAGTCTTGTTATTTTACATTATATTATAATAATGCTCTCCACCATATTATATTATGATAAGTCATGTGTAGACACAAAAATAACACCAATCTAATTATGTGACTACAAACACTGATCGCTTTGACACACACAGCCCCCAAGGCAGCCCTCAGAGGTTAAACAGTGGTCCTAACCACTTTTGCAGCAATTTTGGAAGGTCAGAAAGTAATTTTGCACGTTCAGGCACCCTGCTCCAAATTCGTCCCACCCTGGGACGAATTCAAAATAGGATTCGCCCCACCTAGGGATGAATTCTGAATTCGTTCTTGGGTAGGACGAATTCTAGGTTTAACGGGCAAATAGAAAAATTACGCCAAATGGTAGTCGAGGATAGTCCATTAATGCATCCTGCCTTGCATGCACGTGTAGGTGGGCAGATTGAAGTTAGAGGACTATCACAAGGGCAGTCATAGAAGCCCAAGTTAGGGAGGACTTTCCTCCCTCATGGGAAGGCATGACTGCCACATGGCGCCCATGCACGCCCATCCAAAGAGACCACCTGGGTCTATAAAATGGTGAAATTTCTCACCCAAAATGAGGATAGGTTGGAAGCATTTTAAGCAACGAAGTGCTGCCAAATTGATACCACACTTTACCTTTGATTCACCTCTTCCACATCCTTGATCTCTTTTGCAAGGGAGGTCATTGGGTGGTTATTGGGAGTGTGAATCCGGATCCAAAACCAGACATTTAACAAAATTGATCTACCAATTCATCGAAAACCCATTACAAGAGATTTTGGTCCTATCCCAAGTGGATTGGTGCCGAAATTAGGTTCCAACGGTGGGTAGCCCACCCGAGCACCCTGCATTGATGCGAGCCTAATCTTCTTTTTTAAGAACGAATTAGGAATTCATGGCAGATTGTTCTTTCCATAATTTTTTTATCTTGCATTTCATTTTATGCTATTTAAATAGCTTGTAATTCAGATTTCTTAATGCTTTGATCGAATCTTATCATGCTTTATCACTTTTGTTGTCCTCACTAACTTGTAGGTAGCAGCATTAAATTACCATGGATGGAAGCCAAATTGGGGAAATATGACCATCTGGGTCTTCCCAAAATGCCCCCAATTAGCTAACCCCTAAGTTTGTAGGTCTTTTGGAGCTCTCGAGATGCGACATTTGGGTAGCATCACTTCGGCGCTTTGTCGCAGGATAATTCATCCTACCCCGGGATGAATTACAGTCGAATTCATCCCACCCAAGAGAGAATTTGAATCGAAGGTGAATTGTCCAACTATTTTGATGGTAGTGGCCCTCTGGTAATGTTATCTGGTTCATGTCAAATTTGCAGGTTGTTTAGAATTAGTTTAGTTTATCACTGTAATCAATATTTTGCATACATCTTTCATTATTTTAAAGATAACAAATGTCTCATCTTTGCTACAAGTGCTACTAATGATTTTGTTGTTTCTTTGAATGTAGGAGGAGCAGCAAGGATCAAGGACTCATTCACACCAGTGGCGACAACACTTTGGCCCGCCCATTTTGCATGTGGGCACGCGAAAGAGAGATGACTTTCCATTGATGTGACCAAGAGACAAGTTTGATGCTCCTCTCCCCTAAAAAGGGAGGAAGCGAATTGTAACCAAATTTGAAATACATCAATAAAATAAGAGGGTTGTTTCGTTCCATTTGGGTTCCAATTTGTCTATGCTTTCTCCATTTTACACATTTCTAATTTGTAGCATCAAGTTTAGTTCATTCTTGCATCGTGTTTGGAGTTTTCCCTTTTTGTTTTTGGAATCTCGTGCTTTCATCATGTTATGTATCACTCATATTATAGAGGTTCGATACAAAAATCACTACCACAATAATACCTTCTTTGAGATGTTATATTGCTACTCACTCAACAAATGACTATAATGCTTGAATATTATGTCTCATCATTTGCCTTCATGGCTTATTATTTTTAAAACAAGTCATAAAATAAAAATATATTTTGTATTTGTCTTCTTTAACTATCTCAATTTGTATGGCTTAGCTTCCATCACGTAAATATTTTTATTGTAAGAATCCTTCATATATATTAGGAATTATCTCTCAATACATATTTTTTAAAAAGTAATATATATGGTTTGACATGCTTGTGTCTTCTTGTCAAATAGAAAAATGGTGTACCACACCTTGGATTGGTATCCTTTGTTGATGACCTAAGATATCTCCTCTTTGCAATAATAGAAAATTCCTCATACTTCTCATAAGATTTCTCAAAATGCATTAATGGATTTCACTTTAGATTTACCTTAATGGACACTTTCTCCTCATAAAAATGTAATACAAATATTTTCCCATACTTCACTTTCATATCATCACATCTTATCAACACATAACTTTTATCCTTGTAAAAAAATATTGTGCAATTCATCAACAAGCACTAGTTGTTACTATTGTTTTCTCTTATTAGATAAAATTCACTTTGTTGATATGCACTTTTACCTCAAATGGTTATGCTATTATGTCCTTCATATTAACAATTTGACAATATTAAAAAAACTCTTGTAAAATTCTATTTGACTATAGAATGTTACTCCAAAAATTTATTACATGTTCAAACAACAAAACTATACCAATTTTTCTACACTTTAACATAATTAGTTTCATAAACTAGTGAATATATTTATCTTTGTATTTCCACACTCTTCTTTAGGAACTATATTTATTAGTATTTATGTGTATAACTAGGATACCTACAACAATAATTAACCATAACATGTCCTCTAGTTTTAAAACAACATGTATTTTTTTTATTGATGGTTAAGCAGGATATTGAAAGGGTCTCATACCTTTTACAAAACATGTCCAAAGATTTTACATTTTATTCTCACCATCTACGATAATAACTAGAATAAAATAATAGCTATAAATTAAAACAACTACAAAATAAAGTTCTAAGTAAAATGCCACCATCTAGATTAGCTGAGGAATGACAAACATAGAAATTCCACATGCACATAAAATTTAAAACATTGATAATTCAATAATATTATGCACTATTAATGCAGGAAATGATTATTCCTCTGAAGACGAGCTAAAATATTCATTACCTCAATAGTAGCTCTGGTTCTTCTTACCAATATGAAATTCAAAATTAAATCCAAATTAATGTTTGATAAAATGAGTGAATTAAACCCTTGTAAAATGCTAATGATAAAACTGTTCAATTAGACTGAGCAAATATAATTCTAGCCCAAGCAAGTTTTGAGGAGGTATTCAATCCCCAAATATTCAAATATATTATTCTCATTACTTAGATTTCAAGGGTTGTTTCTTGTCCCAAAATTTAAGGATCATTTTAGTGTTATTTTCCACCTCAATAGCCTTTTCCTTATATTTGAATTTTACCTTTAGTGGTCTTCCCCTCTCAAAATATAATCCAATGTTTACTTTTCCTTTCTTCTAATTTCTTGTAATACTATTTGGATTACTACTCTCTTCTTCTAAATTTTCTATAATTTACATTTCTTTCTCAATATATATAATTTTATACTCAAATATACTTTATTTCCTTTCATTCAAACTGGTTACCTGGCTCTATTCACCAAAATCATCCACTTGGGTTGTTTTATTTCTAAATATTATAGATAACTAAAACAATTTATTTTAATAATCACATTATCCTTTATAAATGGTTTATATACTGGGAGTTTTACCTCAATATTTTCTCCTTCAAAGTCACCTTCTTCAATATCAACCCCTCCTTTTGTTAGAGCCACATATTGAGTCTTTTCTAGAGCATCTCCATTGTCCACCAAATTGATACCTATCTCTAGTTTTCTCTTAGTCTTAAAAGTATGAGGGTTTAGATTTTATTTATATTACCATATATTTTCCCTTGGTTTTATTTATTTTCCATAACATAATTGAAACTGAAGTGCTTGACCTTTTTACATAGAGAGCATTTGATTATAACATTCTTGTATTCTAAAGGTTGTGTCCATATTCTATGTGTCAACTCAATCTCAATCATCTTTAGGAACTCCCTTTCCATATTCTCATTCACACATTCTAGCCAACATCAACCTAGACCAAGCTAGGGTTACTGGATCTATCACAATCAAATACCTAATTTATTGAGCATTACCAATAAGAATATCTTCATACCATAAATGGAGGGGAAGACCCATGAGCCTAACCAAAGCTAGTGCTTTAGCAATACTCTAAGTTTTTAATCAAAATATATTATACATTTTTTGAATAAGAACCCTCTATGACTATAAAACCAAGGTTTCCCTTGAAGAATCATATCCCAATCTTCCTCAGATTTTAAATTCACAAGAAATAAGATCTTAGGCATGGTCATAATCTCCATGAACCCTAGAAATAGAAATTAGTCTCCTTCTTCTTTCCCTTTAGAATGTTTACACAAAACAAAACCCTAGGGTCAAAGGTTCTATCTATCATCCTCACTACCCATCTACAACTATTCTCTTGACCTATGAACAACATCCTCTATGCTAGGGTTTTTTTAGTACTCAAAACTAGGACCACATCCCACTGAGCCACTTACCATATCTTTGTGTTTGAAAAAATTATGTTCTTATTGAGGCTTTTACATGCAATGGTTGTAGCACTATGTACAAACCCTAACATATATCTTGATGGTATTGTGCACAAACCCTAGTAGATATTCAATGGTATTGTTCATAAATCCTAATAGATTAGATGATGATATTTTGTGCAAACCCTTGAAGTCTTTAAATTTTAATTATTCACTCCAATGTCTTCTATCTAAAATAAGAATAAATAACCAAAATTTTGAAAAAATCTCCTTGTTTCAATAATCCTGAATAGGATATTTATCCCATCCTCTTCATTCATGATTACAAACCCTTGTGATCATGAACTTCAAATATTAGAAAATATTTCTATATGGACCAAGAAGTCATTTTATTTGAATGGCCATATTTAACATCTTTCACTCCCATTCTACAACTCATATCTTATCTCTATATCATGGTGTTGCTATACTACCAAATATTTTAGACTTAAATTGACTAATAGCTATTTATTGATGAAATAAATATCATATGTCAAAACATATCTAAGGTAAACATAACTAATGAGCATAGTTGCCTCCTAACCATATTCATAGAGGATTTTTCATAACTATAAGGATAATTAAGATAAAATATATCCTTTACTAAACTATATTATTGTCTACTTTGTCAAATGAAATTATGTCATGTAATTATTGTATAGGATCGAAACTTGATTTTATAACAATGGTATTATATAAAAAAGTTAAAAGAGTTATTTTTACATGTTAGTTATTTATTCTCATTCTAGATTTTTATATAGATAGTACTTGGAAATCATAAAAAATATTAACAAATCAAGTAAAAATTGATATATAATTCTCTAAAAAAGATAGCCCTTCGATTAAAGTGTTTTATTGGTGTTTCTTGTAACATTTGCTATAATAAAGAGATCAAATCTAATGTTGAAACTATTGGAATATATTCTATTATTTGGTACATGTTAATGTACCATATTCAATACATATTTAGATTATGAGTGTGTCTTAGATTAGGATTTGAGTAGTTACTTTATGCAATATAATAAATGAAAAAGTGTTGTTAAAATACACAAGGTACTTGATGATGTAAATATACATGTTTTCCATGTCCATGTGAGTCTATAAATAGAAATATGAAGTACCATATGAATATGAAAGGCCAAGAGTCATATTATTTTATATATTGGCATTTATAGTGGAGAGAAAAGCGAGAGATTTCAATAGCATATAAGAGTAGAGTACATGCTAAAGTTATATACAATGTAGAGCATGCATAAATAATGGAGTATTTGAGATCTCCACATTTTGTATGAAGAACCCATTTTTATGAATTTTCATTAATGACATTTTTATGATTTATTATAGAAAGTTTTTTATGAGTTTTACATGCTTATAATATTTCTATTATCAATTACTTAATATTGCATGTTAATTTTATACCTTGTGGTTGTATTTCCTTAAGTATTTTATCATCAAAATCTAACAGTGGTATCAGAGCATAAGAAGATTGAGAAGGGATAGGGAGATTTTATTTTTATTACTTTTAGAATTAGTTTTTGGCTAAACATCTTTCCACAGGGTTGTAGTAAAACTCATGAATACTAGGACTCAATATAGATCTCTTTCTACTAGATTAAAGAATAACTAGTGATGTTTATTGGTTTATAGAGATATAGAGATTTACATGGATTTGCTTACTACTATCTATGTTTTTCTACAAAAAATTATTTTTCACAAGTTGAGAAACTTTCTATAATGGATAGATAAATTTTTTATCTTTGATTGCTTGAAATTTTATGTACTTTTTTCATGTAGGGATTAGATCTTTGTTGTAGAAAAATAGATATTAAAAATTAAGGAGACCAAAGAAGGAGGTCCCTATAAAATATTGAATATTGTAGATCAATAAGGAGAAGACCCAAGGAAAATGTCCCATTGAAGAACTTTCATATTTGGAAGTTACAAGTTTGAATATAAAGGATAGAAAAGGGCTAATAAAAGTCCTATTGAATATTTGAAAAGTTGCATAATTTGAAGACCCAAAATAAGAGGTCTCAAGAAAAATTTAAAAGAAGAAAGAAGAAGATTACAAGTAGAAGAAGTTGAAGAAGTGGTCATTGGAGGATATTTGAAGAAATCTCAAGGTAGAATATTACAAGTAATAGTAGCTTCTAGAAATAAGAATTTAGGATAATTATTACCATCTAACGACAATCCCAAAAGGAGAAACAATTTGATAAGAAGTTTATCAAATTTTGGAAAGGATTCTTAGAGACCTTTTGTGGAAGAGTATCCATTAAGGAGAAGCTCTCATGGAAGAAAAACCATCATTACCAAGTCTTGGAAAAGATAAGAGGCACCACCATATTGGATAAGAAATCCACCATTTCAAAAAATCTAGTGTAACTATTTAAGAAGAATTGAAAGTATAGGGGGTAAATAATAAAAATGTATGAGCTAGTATCTCTATAAAGTTATGTACAATAGTTGATAATACATTACTATTAGAATTTCACAATAATAGATATGCAAAGTATTACACAAAATAAGAAGAGAATAGTGGAACTGATTGATTTATCTCTAGGATCAACTCTGTATAAATAGTAGAGTTGATCATTGAGAGCCGTTAGATTACAACAACTTCATCAAACCTGATGAAGACACAACTTGGATTTCTCCTAACACATGGAGGAGTGGAAACTCAAGTGTGTATCCTAGTGAACTTAAGAGAATATTCACTTATTCTAACATCCCTCCTTAAGTGATACTAGGGGAGAATATGTAAATGAGTCTCGACAACGAGGCCTAATTTGGTACTCATGTACAACATAGATAGTTGGTGGAAAGAACCCTAGTGGGGAAAATCCAACTATCACCTCTTTATTTTGAAATGATGGTAAAAACCCAGTGGGAAAAGCCACCAATCAAAATCAAAGAAGTATGAAATAGGTTTGTCTTCGGATGGCAAATATTATCCTCTTTAATAAATAAAAGGTGAGTCCCAACAAGAAGGTCTTTTTAGGTACTCATTTACAATATAGTGATAGGTGGAAGACCTCTTTGTCAATGCAGTTTTAACACTCCAAGTTTCTTTTGCAACTGAAGGTATCATGTAGAAGAAAATGACTTGGTGAAGATGTCTACAAGCTGATTCTCTATTGGAATTTATTCCAAAAGTATATCCCCATTCTGAATATGTTGCCTAATGAAGTGCATGTGGATCTCAATGTGCTTGGTGTGCTTATGTTCAACTGTATTGTGTGCAATATGAATTGTGCTTTGATTTTCACACCATAGAGTTATAGACACTTCTTGGAAAAAATCAAATTCTTGGAGAATTTGACGAAGCCAAAGGACTTCCTGACTGGCTATAAATTTTGCTCTATATTCTGCCTCTGTAGAAGATAATGCTACTGTCTGTTGTTTCTTGCATAACTAGGCTACTAGAGAAGATCCAAGGCAAAAAACATATTCATAGGTAGAACATATGTCATCCATTGAACCTGCCCAATCTGAATCTGTATAGGCTAATGATATCCATGGAGTCTCCTTTATAGATGAGCCCAAAGTTTGTAGTACCCTACAAATAATGAAGAATTATTTTAGCTACTTTCCAATGACTGAGATGAGGGTTATGAGAGAACCTAGATATGAGCCCAACAACATATGAGATATCTGGGTGAGTATGAGTGAGGTATAACAAATTGCCTACAAGTTGACAATATAGAGTAGTATCACAAGAAGGGGATGAGCAAGAAGTACTAATATGAATGCCAAATTGAAAGGGGGTAGGAGAATATTTGCAATCTAGCATTTAAAACTTCTTAAGAAGATCTTGAGTGTACTTATATTCACATAAGGTGATCCCTGCTTTATTTTGTTTTATTTGAATTCCAAGTAAGAAATGAGCTAGACCTAGATCAACCATTTCAATTTTTTTAGAGAGGAAATATTTTATATTTTGAATGTGAGTGAGGTTACTACGAGTGAGAAGGAGGTCATCAACATAAAAAACAAGAATGGTGATGTTTCCTTTACTTCTCCAAATGTAAACTGTATTATCAAACTCACAATGAGAAAATCCTGCTGAAAGAAGGAAGGAGTTCATATTTTCATACCAAGCTCTAGGGGCTTGTTTGAGGTCATATAGAGATTTTTTAAGCCGACATGAGTAAAAATAGCGGGTTGTACCATGAATATTTCTTCTTTTAATTTTCCATGTAAGAAGGCACTTTTTACATCCATTTGGTATACTAGCCATTTATGGAAAGCGTCTAGAGCAAGAACCAATCTAACATAATTCATTTTAGCAATAAGAGCAAAGGTTTATGTATAGTCAATACCCTATATTTGAAAAAAAACCTTTGGCTACAAGACAAGCCTTGTGTTTACCTATTTCCCCATTAGGCCCATATTTTGTTTTGAAGATCCACTTACATCGAACTAATTTTCTTCCTTTAGGTAAGGTAACTAAATCCTAAGTATCATTTTTGATCAAGGAAGAGAATTCGTTATCCTGGCATCTTCCATTATTTTATACCTGAGGCTTCTTTGAAGGATTGAGGATTGGAATAAATGGATTGACATACAATACTAAATCTTGTGGGGTTGGATGATCTACTAGAAGGAAGATTATGAATGTAGGGAGTAGCTTCTTTAACAATTGTGCGGGACCATTTTGGCATATAAGAGGAGTTGAAGGAGTTGAAAGAATTTGAGAAGGATTTATAGGTTCTTCATCTTGATTATCAATTACCAAATTAACTTCAAGGGTTGGTTCTTCATAATATTGAGGATCCATTATAGGAGAAGGCTCAATGGAGGAAGAGTCCTTTGGAGTTTTTTTTTTAGCAAATGTTTCATAAAATTGGATATTCCTATGAAAGAATACTTCGTGAGTTGAGGGATCAAGAATCTTGTAAGCTTTAAATACTTCACAATAACTGACAAATGTGAGTTGTCTACTTTTCTTATCAAGAGCCTTCATTTTATTCTTTGGGATGAGAGCCCAAGAAGTACATCCAAAAATATTAAAATTGGAAACATCTGGTTTTAAGCTAGACCGTGCTTCTTCAAGGGTTATTTGGTCAAGGGCTTTATGAGGTGTGCAATTTTGAATATAATTTGCACAGTTAATAGCCTCTGCCCAAAAAATTTTTAGAAGATCTCTTGAATGGAGCATACAATTAGCCATATCTTTCAATGTCTAGTTTTTCCTTTCTACAATATCATTTTGTTGACGATTATGGTAGAAATAATATTGATGAATTGTACCATGATTATAAATAAATATGGAGAATTCATTACTGCAATATTCTTCTCCATTATGAGTACGAATCTTCTTGATTTTGCAAGAAGCCTAATTTTCAACTAAGGCTTTAAAGATTTTAAAGTGAGATAACACATCACTTTTACATTTTTGGAAGTAGACCCAGGACCTTCTAGAGAAATCATCAATAAAGGTAAGAGCATACTTTTCTCCTTTAAAGGATGTTTCAGGAAAGCTCATTAAATCACTATGGATTAATTCTAGAGGATATGAGTTTTTTAGAGAACTATTCGGGTGGAAAGGATCTTGATGCTTCTTTCCAAGAGCGCATCCAAGACAAACCCCATCATAAGAATATACTTGGGGTAGTCCTTTAACCATATTATGGGTGTAAAAATCTTTTAGGTAGTTATAATTAATATGACCAAACCTTTCATGTCATTTTTTACTTTCAAGATTACTATGAGCCACAAAAGATGAGGCTCCTTCTGGATTTTGAAATACTTTGAAGTAAAAAATATGAGATTTATAATAAATACTCCCTTTTTCTATAAGAGAATGAGGGAATTGAAAAAATCTTATCTCAACTCCTATTGGGGAAAAGAGAATAATATTTTCATTTCCAGAAGTACAAATTTGATAAATGGATAGGAGATTAGTAGCAATGTCTGGGGCATAGAGAACATTGTTTATAGAGCCACCATCAATGGTTATATCCCCTTTCCCTTTTACAGGAATAAAGGAGGAGTCCCCTACTTCTATACTGTGAGTAGAGCTAGAGGAGATAGAAGAGAAAGACTTATCTAAAGCACAAATGTGATGAGTTGCTCTAGAATATAGGACCCAATAATTAGAGAAATATTTGGAGGTTTTTCCTTGAACATTAAGGGATTTTACTATTTGCTTATTATTTTCCATCTTTTGATCCTTTATAGCTACCTCTAGTTGCTATAATCTTTTTCAGCATTTGTTAGCAGAGTGACCATTCTTTTTACAGTGAGTACAGGTAATGGGAGTCTTTTCCTTTTTTTTAAATTTATCTTTAGAGGAAGTGGAGGCTACTAAGAATTTTGAAGAAGTATTTTCATATCTAGCAAGTTTGGTTTCTTCCCTAGTTAATCTATCACAAAATTCTTCTAAAGAGGGCATTTTAAAGGTTGCACCAAGAGCATCTTTAGTAGATATGAATGTGGTTCCAAATATTTGAAAAACACCATTTAGTTTAGAAAGGATTAGATAAGTGCATTCTTCTTCTGACTTAGTCTTCCCACTACCTTTATATTGCATGAGGATTTCTTTGAAATTAGTGAGGAAATCAATAATACTACTAAAATCTTCAGGAGATAGAAAAGTTAGTTCAGCTTCTAGTTGCATTGATATCATCTGATCTACCTTTCCAAATAGGGTTTTTAATTTCTTCCAAATTTCATGAGGAGTTTTGCAATCTGTAATATGAAACCACAAACTTTCATGAACATTGGTGCTAATAATACCCATAGTTTCATGTATTTTTTCTTTATGAACAAATATTTTATATTCTTTATCAAATTTTGGTTGTTCTTCTTCTAATAAATAAGTAAGACCTTTTTGAGAGATGAGATTTAGAATTTTAGGTTTCCAAGTGTGAAAATTATGAGGGGTGAGAGGTTCAATTGAATTCATTTTTGAGGATTTAAAGTTGATTAGAACTTCCCCTCTTTAAAATATTTTAAAATGAATAATGAATCTTGTTCAATAAAAGGTAACCAAAATATACCCACTCTTACAAGAGGGAAACTATAAGTATAATGGGGCCTATAATTGCTTTGGAGTGCCAAATCCTCTAATGGATCACAATACCCACCCTTACTTGAGGGAAACTCTAAGTATTGTGAGTAATAGAAGGGTTTTGGTTTGGAATGCAAGGGATAACTCGTTTAAATGGTTGTCTCAAAACCCACCCTGACTTGAGGGAGACTATAAGTTAAGAGATTTTCCAAAAAAAACTGTTATTAGGAAAATATCTTGTCAGGCCTTTATACCAATTGTCCAAAAACTCACCCTTACGAGAGGGAGACTATTAGTTTTTATGGACAATGATACATGGAACGTAGACAAAAGATATTAAATTATTTAATTTATTTAAATAAATTAAATAATTTATGAATAAAAAGTTTTGTATTTACTTTAACAAAATTAAAGTATGAAATCTTTTGATGGAGTAGTCGTGCTGAATTATGGTTCATGAAGTTCAACGTTACGGCTCTGCATATTAAGCCGTGGTTCATTAAACCTGATGGAAGCTGATAATGGATATGTCTAAACAAGTAACATGTATTAGACAACAATAACGAACTCTCACAATGAAAATTATTTTTATAAAAATAATTTATTAATAAAATATTTATTTAACCAAACGTAGTTCAATTAATATTATTATCCTTCAAGTAAATTAAATTTTTTTTTTTAAATACATATGTTTTTAAATGTTTTAGACTCTTTAATTCTTTGAAACTCTCACAATGGAAATTATCATCGAAATTGGTTGAAATATTATCCAGCTCCACAAACGTACTTATTAAATGAAAACAGACCAGATATACCAAAAATATCATTGTCTCTAGACGCGAACAGAAATGAAACAATGCCCTGGCTGTCATGCATAGACGTCGAGTTGAGTCTTTTTGCAATCACCAAACCTGCAGCTTAGATATCGATACCATTTTGATATCTCATGGCAGTCATGCATGAATGTTAAACCTATACAAACCGATTAATAACATGAATCTTTCAAAAACATCTTAGAATAAATACTCCAGAATCAAGAATCATGGTTATATAAGCCGAGAATAAAGTCCACAAAAAAACATAACTACTAAACACTTTCTTGCCGTATGACACAAGCAAATATAAATAGGTTATGCAATTGGAGTGCAGTGGCATATTCTTATCTTGGAATTTTATTCCACTTTACGTCGTCTTCTTCTACTGAAATAATTATAAAAAGGTGATGCAATTGGCGTGCAAATTTTTCTTATACTTATGCAAATTACTGTAACATATTTGTATGAAGAATTTCTTTCCAATTTAATACCTGTGCTGTTCGTATGAAGAATTTCTTTCCAAATTAATACCTGTGCTGTTCGTATGAAGAATTTCTTTCCAAATTAATACCTGTGCTGTTCGTATGAAGAATTTATTTTCGTCTGTGTGACAATCTCACGTCAAATTCAATTGCTGCTACTATTAAAGAAGGTAAAAAAAATCATTATGTACACCAGCACAAAACTTGTGCATTCACATTATTAACTACAATTGATGATGTTTGTACGCATCTTCGTTGTCAGTTCTCCAATTAGGGGAACTCTTGTTTTGCTTTTGCTTAAACCGGAATAACAATAACATGTCAAACTTGGAAAAGTCAGATTGATACAAACCTGCCCTAATGTCGTGAAGATTTTTGCTAACATGCATGCGCGATCCTGAATCCGGTACGATTCTCCACCGTCACATAAAAAATAACATATGAAAAGATCATGAAATTTGCGATGGAGATCATGGCATACGTTTTTGGTTCCGTGGAGTTTCTAACGATAGGAACACGCAAGTCATATGTAAATTCATAGTTTTGGAAAAGAATCACTCACTCATTCATGTGAAACTTTGGATATCATATTTCTAGACCCTCTATGCTCAACTTACCCTGCATCGCTTACCGTATTTATAGCCTTAACTGCATGAGTCTTTAAATAAGAATAATGAGCGTCTCTGAAAGCAACATCCACGAGTTAAATATAGTGGATAATATAATGAAAAGCAAAACAGGAATAGATCCATAAATAAGAACCCGGTGCTTTGAATATATGTTGCTGACTTTAGCAAACTTTATCTTCCCTGATGGATACTTCCAAAGAGATTAGTGCGCACGGCCCACTCTACGGATAATAAGGCGCTGCCTTAATCTTTTCAACTAAAAGATGAAACAAAAACAAAGATACATTGCATCGGTCCATATTCACGTTGATATTTTTAAAGCTAATGTTGGTTCGTTGACATTTTACTAGAATAACAGAAAATTAACATACAAATTATTGGAAGACCAAACTAAATTAATTACTGGCTTAGGGAAAAGTACAAGAATATCAAATAATATCATAAATTATTTAATGCTTTGAATATGAATGGGTCTCTTTTGAATTTCTAAAATAGGCAGGCGTCCTCAAGCACATTTAAAGATGACTAATATAGAAAATAGAGTAATGAACCCCTATAAGTTGGAACTATGCGAGAGGGTAAGCTTCAATGGTAAAGCATGCTCTCTCCCTCTCCTCTTGTCAACCTAGAGAAGGAAGGATGAACGTCTGACTCTATTGGATTTTAGTGCTCTTGGCATGGAGGGAGGTCCTTCTTGGGGGAGTTTTCTATTTTGTTTGGTAAAGAAGGAGGAAGCAGGTTTTTGGAGAAGGAAGAACTAGACCTTTATGGGGAAGACACTTGGTGACCATAGGGGAAGCATTTGGAGAATAATCAAAAGGTGGACCCTAACTTTTTAGGAGTTTTAGGTTAAATTATTTCTTACGATTATTTTGTTTATGTTTAAATAGGATGAATTTGATCTTCCTTAGCTCTTAAAGATTTTTTTGTTAAAATTTCTATGTTTGTATTCTATTTTTAAGGCTTGATTCAATATAATCCTTAGGTCATTGATGATTTCACCCCATTTTGATTTTATACTATTGAAGCTATTGTACCTCTGTTTTTATCAATGTTTATGGTAGTCTAATTATTGCTTGCTCCTTTGCTTTGACTAAAATCCATTTACTTGAAACTAGGTCTAATCCCTTTATAAATGCTTCTATTTCACCTTGATATAATCTTAGTTGTAGTATTAAGTTTTATTGTGTTATATCAGTGTTTGGACACCCATTTTGGTGTGATTAATTGGATTAAAACCACTCATAAAACCTTTATTTTTGTTGATTTGGTGTAGTCATCGATCTGGCCTTATTGCAGAGAATGTTAGGTCTAAACTCCTTTGTTTACCTTACTTCCAAGCTTTCAAACCCATGTTGCTCAATGCTCTGGCCTATGTTTGACATCTAGGTTGCTCTGGTAGTTATGCATCTACCACAACCCTTTTGCGGTATTTCCTAAGGTGAGACTTAGGAATATTAATTTATTTTTTTCAATTCATCATGTCACTATCACATCATCATTAAGTGGCATATCCATGAGTTGTAGGTCATGGCTAGGGGGAAGGTCGCTTAGGCCTTCCCACATAATTATCATACATGGGATGTGTGGGGGCCTAAGCATACCTTATAAGACATGGTGCCCCCATCATTAATTTACCATATTTTATGGTCATGGGTGATCCACGTGAGGTTTTCTATAGTATCAATTGGAGTACTAAGAAGCTCCCACATATAGTGGCCATGCTAGTTAGGAGGAATGTGAACCCTATTGATGTAGCATACTTGAACCCTATTGACCACCCTCCCTTAGTTTAACTCATGGTCTATCATCATGTTGTGCTCACCTAGATAAAAATATTTTAAGATTTGGTTGGTTCTTTGTCCCACATCAACTATGGGAAAGAACATAAATATTTAAAAAGGTGGAAAGCTCTCACTTGTAGTGACCACCACATGGTGGTCAGGAAGATCCTGCTTGAGGGTTACCTTTATGACATCAATGGTCAATGCAAATTTCTATTGAATTGCTTAGCTATCAGATTTGTATCCTTGCCATGTGGCTCCATGTTTGGTTGGTTTGGTTTCCATTGAGTTCTTTTATGGGGTATATATTAGTTTTAATATTTGTGTCAATCATTTAAATTCTACATATAGCATGTGGTAAGCGCATGAGCACCATATAAGGTGGAACATGTCCTTGTAGTCTGACCACCAATTGGGGGTCAAGGAATCCATAACTATAGGCTTCATAGCGGTAGCTATGGACATAGTTTTAGTTGGACTTAGACCATTGATCATGAACTTGACCTGTTGATTGTAGTTTAAAATTGATTAATCCCCATTTTAATTCATGCTTCAATGGATTCTTACCTTTTAAATTTATACTTAAATAGACTTTGGGGTATTCTTTCTAATCCAAAGAAAGAATTTTGATTAATTTTAAAATAATGAATCTTACCTCTTAATTTATTTTTCTTAAATAATTTTTTAGAGGGTGGTTGGCTAGATTATTCTATGGTTTGACTCTAACACCTATTTTTTCTAATCAAACATTTTATTTTAGAGGTTAATATTTTGCTAAAACTACCTTCTCTTGTTAAATTAATATTTTTTTTGGATATTGGAAGTGATTATTTTGCAAAAATAAATTACCTTGCTAGAGAATAAATTGATTGGACAATTTTAGGTGTTGATATAGGGTAAAACATGAGTAGGATTAGGGAGCAATTTTGGATGTTATAGAGTAAACCTTGAATGTTAACTATAGGTAAATTTTGTGGAAATTAAAGGGAATATAGATATCAATTTTGGTGGTCAAGTTGATTGTGTTATGGGATCAATTTTATGGAGAAATTAAATGATTGTTTGGGATCAATTTTCCAAAGAAATTGAATGTTTATTTGAAATCAATTTTATGGAGAAATTGAGTACTTTTCTGAGATCAATTTCATGGAGAGATTGAGTGATTATTTGGAAATCAATTTTATGGACAAATTGAGAAGTTATTAGGATCACTTGTGTGGAGAAATTGAGTGACTATTTGGGGATCAATTTCATAGAGAAATTATTGAGATCAAATATGGAGAAATTGAGTAATTGTTGAGATTAATTCTATGGATAAATTAAGTAATTGTTGGGATGAATTTCATGGAGAAATTGAGTAATTATTGAGATCAATTTTGTGGAGAAATTGAGTAATTTTTGGGATCAATTTCATGGAGAAATTGAGGGACTATTTATGGATCAATTTCATGGAGAAAAAGAGTAATTTTTGGGATCAATTTTATGGAGAAATTGAGTGACTATTTGGGGATCAATTTCATGGAGAAATTGAGTAATTATTGGGATCCAATTTATGGAGAAATTGAGTGATTGTTTGGGGATCAATTTCATGGAGAAATTGAGTAATTATTAGGAAAATTTGATTAGAATTTAGGTTTATAGTTTCTAGTTAAATGAAAGGTTATTCATTAATCAAATGAAAGAATATCTATTTGATTTTAAATCTTGATTAAATGAAAGATTATTTATGGATTAATTAAAGGGGTGAATTATAAACCTTCACTATTCCTTTAAGAGTGGTTAAAAGTTTATTTTTTTAACTAAACGTAGTTCAATTAATATTATTATCCATGTAAATTTAATTTTCTTTTAAATTTCAAAATCTTACGGTCAAAGTACCTATGACCTTTGCTCTGAATACTTTTTTTTTTTTTTTTAAATGTCCTAGAGTCTTAGCTTTTTAGTTTGTTATTGAAGTCCAAATTAATTCTTTTAAACTCTCACAATGAAAATTATCATCGAAATGGGTTGAAATATTATCCAACAGACGTACTGATTAAATCAATTCAGCCCAGATATAACAAAAATATCATTGTCTATGGATGCAAACAAAAATGAATCAACGCCCTTGCCGTCATGCATACAAGTCCAGTCGAGTTTATTTCCAATCACCAAACCTGCAGCTTAGATATCGATACCATTTTGATATCTCATGGCAGTCATGCATGAATCTTAACCCTACATAAACCGATTAGTATACATAAATCTTTCCAAAATATCAACCACTAAACACTTTCTCGCCGTATATTGGCGTGCGTATATTTTTCTTATGCAAATTACTATTTTCACTGAAATAAATATAAAATGGTGATGGAATTGGCCTGCATATTTTTCTTATAAAAGTTACTTTTTTCAGTAACATATATATTTTTTTTACAAGTTACTGAAGAATTTCTTTCCAATTTAATACCGGTGCTGTTCGTCTGTGTGACAATCTCACGCCAAATTGAATTGCTACTAATAATAAAAAAGGAAAAAGAAACATTACGTACACCAGCACAAAACTTGTGAATTCACATTACTAACTACAATTGAACTATTTCTCTGCTTTTGCTTAAACCGGAGTAACAATAAAATGCCAAACTTGTAAAAGTGAGATTGACACAAGCCTGCCCCAATGTTGATGAAGATTTTTGCTAACATGCATGCGCGATCCTGAATCCGGTACGATTCTCCACCGTCACATAAAAAATAACATATGAAAAGATCATGAAATTTGCAATGGAGATCATGGCATACGTTTTTGGTTCCCTGAAGTTTCTAACGATGGAGACATGCAAGTCATATGTAAATTCATAGTCTTGGAAAAGAATCACTTACTCATTCATGTGAAACTTTTGATATCATATTTCTAGACCCTCTATGCTGGACTTACCCTGCATCGCATACCGTATGTATAGCCTTAACCGCACGAGTCTTTAAATAAGAATAATGAGCGTCTTTGAAAGCAACATCCACAAGTTAAATATATTGAATCATATAATGAAAAACAAAAGAGGAATGGATCCATAAATAAGAACCCGGTGTTTTGAATATATGTTGCTGGTTTTAGCAAACTTTATCTTCCCTGATGGATACTTCCAAAGAGATGAGTGCGCACGGCCCACTCTACGGATAATAAGGCGCTGCCTTAATCTTTTCAACTAAAAGATGAAACAAAAACAAAGATACATTGCATCGGTCCATATTCATGTTTAAGCTAATGTTGGTTCGTTGACATTTTACCAAACTAAGAGAAAATTCACATACAAATTATTGGAAGACCAAACTAAAGTAATTACTGACTTAGGGAAAAGTACAAGAAATAAATTAATAATAATCACGTGATACATAATAAAAAGCAATAAGTTGATAACCTATAGGAATATGGCAATGTGAAAATTTAAGAGTAATGTCATTTAATTTTATCTTTATTTTTATATTTGTAATGATAAGTAATATATATAATTTTAGAAGGGTTAAAAAAAATCAATCAATTAATAATTTTGATAGTCTTTTAAAAAAAATTGATTTGGTGGAAGAAGGGTTTTGAAAGGGTTCAAAATTATTTATAGGAAGGGTTTTAAAAGGGGTTTCCAAACCTTTTCCAAATAAACCATGATTTTCAACAATAGCTCAAAGTGAAGCACAAAATAAGATGAATTCATGAATGAACTCACATTACTATATGAATCAACAAATGAAACCAAGCTATCAAACTAAATTTGAACTTCCCCCCAAATATGGGAACCATGGATCTAGAATTCTAAATTAGAAACAAAGGGTGCCAAAAATTAAACACCTACATGCCCAATAGGAACAACAAATAACGACCAATTTCAAGTTTCTTGCCTATGATGGGTGTTGTGGCTATCACACAACTTCCCCCAAGACTTGGGGACCCACATTTTGTTCTTTGTTTTGTTGGAATTTTGGTTATCTTTGATAGCTTTATTTATCTTAGTGCTTTATTTTAGTATTGGTTGATTGAGTCGTAGGTATCTTCCCATGATATTGTATTCTAGGTTGGTCTTGGGTTTGTGTCCTATGTCAATGCCTTGTAGATCTCTAGTATATTGCTTGGTTTTTGGTTTCTTTTTTTTTTTGTTCTATGGCTTTGGGTTAGTGTTCATATTTTGAATTTATTTAATTCAGCATGCAAAATGGATTAAGTCAATAGAACATTATGTGAATAAATATATTGGAAGACCAATATATTTGATAGATAGTATATTGGAAGACCAAACTAAAGTAATTACTGACTTAGGGAAAAGTACAAGAAATAAATTAATAATAATCACGTGATACATAATAAAAAGTAATAAGTTGATAATCTATAAGACTATGACAATGTGAAAATTTAAGAGTAATGTCATTTAATTTTATCTTTGTTTTTTATATTTGTAATGATATCTAATATATATAATTTTAGAAGGGTTAAAAAATAATTGAATCAACCAATTAATAATTTTGATAGTCTTTTAAAAAAATTGATTTTGTGGAAGAAGGGTTTCGAAAGGGTTCAAAATCATTTACAAGAAGGGTTTTAAAATGGGTTTCCTAATTTTTTTCAAATAAACCATGATTATCAACAATAGCTCAAAGTGAAGCACAAAACAAGATGAATTCATGAATGAACTTCCACTACTAGATGAATCAACAAATGAAACCAAGCTATCAAATCAAATTTGAACTTCCCACCCAAGATGGGAACCATGGATCTAGAATTACAAATTTGAAACAAAGGGCACCGAAAATTAAACACCAATGCGCCCAATAGGAACAACAAATAATGACCAATTTCATGTTTCCCATAAATGATGAGTGTTGTGGCTGTCACACAACTTCCCCAAGACTTAGGGACCCACATTTTGTTCTTTGTTTTGTTGGAATTTTTGTTATATTTGATAGCTTGATTTATCTTAGTGCTTTATTTTAGTCTTGGGTGATTGAGTTGTAGGTATCTTCCCACGAGATCGCATTGTAGGTTGTTCTTGGGTTGGTGTCCTATGTCAATGCCTTGTAGGTCTCTAGTATGTTGCTTGGTTTTTGGTTTCTTTGTTTTGTTTGTTCTATGGATTTGGGTTAGTGTTCATATGTTGCTTTGTTTTTGGTTTCTTTATTTTGTTTTTTCTATGTCTTTAGGTTAGCATTCATATTTTGAATTTATTTAATTCAGCATGCAAAATGAATTAAGTCAATAGAAAATTATGTGAATAAAGTTTTATTTATTATTATTATTTTTTATTATAAGCCTTTCATTATGTTTGGCCTCATAGACATTATTAAACAAAATATTAAATTAACTCTTTAAACTCCTTTTGATTTAAGGTAATAACATAATATTTTGGTGTGATACGTAGGTTAGTGAATAAGAGATTTGGGGTATGAATTTTGGCATATTGTTTGAGAGTACCCCAAGTCAATTAGACATGAGGTCGATGTAGGATGATTTGAAAAAATGTGAACCCAATGATGTAGCCTATGAAGAGGCGTTGAGATGTGGATAATTTTAAATGTGACCCCGATGATGTGGCATATTTGGTAGGCAACCAGAATGAATGTAAAAATTATGGAGATGATGCGATGCATTCCCAGATGTGAATGTAGACCTACTGGATGATAAGGATGCCACCCTGGAATTGAGCACGAATGCAGATTGAGCAACGATGAAGATCGAAGTGCTAATAACTAGGTGCAAAATAGAAAATTGCAAGGTGATCTGTAGCACGACGTGGACTTATAAGGTGTAGTATATTCACTAGGCAACCGCATAGGATGTAGAATGCAAATTGAAATTCATAGAAGTGACTACATATAAAATCAATCACCGAATGAGTTTTATTATAAACATGATGACATGAGTAGAGAGAAAGTGGAGAACTAACAGAAATATGATAGTGAAGTGGACTATAGCACCACAAGGATATGGATAAATCATGGCTATAAAACCATTTAATTTTAGCATTTCAAGGTTGAGATATTAATTTTCATCAACAGGGTTGTAGATGGAGTAGATAACAACAACATGCCCACATGTGAATGTGGCATATTTGTGCTCGAGTGACAGTGATGAAATGGTATCTACATGGTCAAAATGGGCGATCGAAAGCTGATTAAGGTCATGGGACTAGCATCAGTGGATATTTAGCCATACGATAATAGGTGGAGGATACTCTATCTAGAGTAAAAAAGGGAGACTTGACGTGTGGACCATCATACACCTAGACCTAATTATAATACATGGATAAGAAAATTTGATGGAATACTAATACATTACATAGAGTACCACATACTATATATATGTAAATCAATAGATGAAGTTAGACTAGGGAATTCTATATGACAAGATCGAAAGCATGAATAGGTGGATGCATCAATTATAGGCAATGACATGATTACACATCTCAATGGTAGACAAATTTGTGAGCCCACTATGGACTATGTATGTGGAGGTGGTCCTCGGGGTTAATGGTATATATTAGAATCAAATGGTGGTTTCATAGCAGAAGAAAGCATGGTTTGAATCATGTAAATTTTCACCATGGGTTTAGACACTCAAACAAGCTTCTATCTCATGGGAACTTTCTGGAAGAGGAAGATTTATTAATTAACATTGTCCATGCACTGATAGGATGACAAGAAGTGATCCCTTTGAAACCATATTTTACAACTGTGGATAGCCATGTATTGATTGCACCATCAGATGAAACAAGGATACCAATGGTTATGGTAGAAAATGACTTATAGCTCATGGAGAGGTCAATGCATTTCATTCTTGGGTTGGTCAAAATTCTTCACACATCACTTAAAACAAATATTAGATGGTGATAGTGACCTAAAAATATCAATTTAAAACATTCATCGGGATCCAACAAGGAAAAAAATGCTACACAATAGACTGTGATGGAGAGATCTCACAATTTCTATCGATGGTGACAGGGATTTTAGGGTAGTTGTATTGTCTATTGCTTTTGTTATTGGCATGAGCAAGGAAAAAAACACTATACGATGGACTATGATGGAGAGCACCCATAGTTTCTACTGACGGTGATAGGGATTTTAGGGTAGTTTTATTGTTAATTACTTCCATCGTCGACATGTTTCATTTTGAGATGCATATCTATTAGTATAACATAGAATCCATAGACAAATGAAAACAGTGAATAATGGAACAACATGCAAGGAAACATACATAAATGAAGTGAGGATTATGTTATACTAATAGATATGCCTAGCTTGGATGTATAGACACAAAACACAACACTGACAATGATGAAAGAGGTGGTTGTTTGACAAGATGTCTAGTAGAATTTTTGGGATGAAATTGATAAGGGTGAATTACGCAAATGAGAATGCCAAGAATAATTCCTCCATGACCATGGTATGGTTATCCGTGTCTCAAGAAAACTAAGAAATTAGTTATTGTGAATTGATTTGGCATAATTTATTTGATTGGATGCAATTTATCCCAATGCAAGTAGCCAATGTAGAGAGGATAGTTTGAAGAAACCACAGTGTGAACAACATGACCACTTGGTGGTGATGGCTGACAATTTTAGTGAACAAGACATAGCAAAATATAACATGGATATATTGCCTCACCACTATGGCTATGGTAACATCAAGGAAGAATTGAAAACCAAAAGAAGATTAAAGTTGACATCAAATCCTTAGGTTCCTGCATTAGTGACTAAAGACCATGTGGAGGGAGCTGTTGTAAGTCACTAGGTGGAACATAGCAGTATGATATGTCAATAGTGTCAAGGTGATGTGGAATGTTTTACTAATGCATGATTAAATTGAAATGCTAATGTATTTAGCTTACACACGCAAAGGGGAATTATTTCATGGTGCGAATACAAACTATGTAACATAAATACAAGCTATTATAAGTCACATTACGAAAAAAAGGTATTATTGAAGATAATTTTAAAATAGATAGAAATGAATTCATTCACCTTCTAGAGAAATAAGACTTTTTGAATGTATGGGAACCATGGAACAAAAGGCATTTCTAGGCTAAATGAGATGTAGTGAAAAGTAAAA
Organism: Wollemia nobilis; assembly: GCA_028583015.1. Lineage (NCBI taxonomy): Eukaryota > Viridiplantae > Streptophyta > Pinopsida > Araucariales > Araucariaceae > Wollemia > Wollemia nobilis. Next base: position 137,710 of record JAQPPZ010012958.1, read on the forward strand.
GGAGATAGAAGAGGAAGAGTTGATTAAAAATGTTAAATACAACATCGAAGGAGTATGCAATGGACGAAATTTTTTTTGTACGCAAAAGGAGATATTATTTTTAATGCATGCAAATTCAGAAAATTACACCTTACAAGCAAGACTAGATATTATTTTTTGGGAGTTATTATTTCAATATATTATTCTTTTACTGCATGTCTTTATACTTATAACTAGTGTTCAATACTATTAGGAGGTTACACTACGTGATGAATTATTTTTATGCAGGTTTGTTTAGATTGAGTTATCCTTAGAGTATCTCCTAATATTTGGTTTTGCAAGATAGGGAAGTATGACATCATATTAAGTGTACAATTATGTTCCAGGTTTAGTTTAGTTTAGTTGTAGTTCATTTTCTACAAGTGTTCTTTTATTTTTTTGAAAACCATCATTTTTAGTTCTAGTTTATTTTCGTTCTGGTCATTTTGTCTAGAATTTATATCATTTTATTTTGATGTGTATTTATTCTAGTCATTTTTCTAGAATTTCTATCATTTTATTTCAGTTTTTTTTCATTCTGGTCTTATGTCCAAAATTTTGGGTATTTTATTTCAGTTTGTTTCTCGTTCTGATCCTTTATCCAAAAATTTTGTTTGTTTGCATTCTGGTCCTCATTCTAGAATTTTTGCATCTTCATTTTTTAGTTTATTTATATTCTAGTCCTTATCCGAAATTTTTGTATTTTTCAGAATTGTATAAAGTATTTCAACACTTTTACTTCATCATCTAAAACTTAAGATAAAATCAATCTAGGAGGGAGGGTACTAAAAACTATTTTACACTAAGTGCAGATAAAGCAAATGAATGCTAACTTGCTAGTATGCTAGCTATCTAATTTTGCAGTTCATAGAGCATTAAATTGGAACATAAAATTGAACCTACTAACTGCAAATGAATCTCACATTAAAGGCACAAATTTAAAATAAAGTGGACAATTCCATGCACTTTCTCATTTTACATTTTAATATGAGGATAAAATGGATCAACTAACATGAATTTAGGGTAAGATAGATTAATATTGGCAAATATAAACAAGGAAGCAAAATCTCATTTTAGCATTTCACACAAAGGCACATTCATTTCAATTCAAGGAAATCAATCACTAAGCATAGATGAATTAAACCAACATGCCCCTTGTTAAATGTTACTCATAAATATTTGGGTCTTTTCTAGCACTTGTTATTCTTGATCATTTCATTTTCAAATACACATGTGCAATGCTTATATAATGAAACCTTGGAGAAGTTGTTTTTATTTTTAACTTCTTTGCAAGAGAGGGTTTTTGGTTTAATACCCTAATTGTGGTGGGGATTTTACAATGGGGTAAAATATCCACTCAAAATTTTGGTGCTAGAAGGAGGGCCTTATTTTCATATCTTTGTGATTTATTTTCTAAATATTATTTATTTCTGACAACTAATGTGTGCAATTTTATTTCCACTATGTTTTGTTGTTTTTGGCCGCCCCCTTGTCCCCCCCCCACATAGCCCGTGTGTCCACCCCTATAACCACCAGCCACAAATTTTAAACCTTTTCCCCCCCGAAACCCCCGAGAAGGGGAAACCACCGCCCCCGGGGGGGCCCAAAGATGAACCCCCCCCCCCCCCCCCCCGGGGGGGGGGGGAAACACGGCCCCCCCCCCCCCCCCCCCCCCCCCTTTTTTTGCAAGGTATTTTATTTTGCAATTTTTTTTGGTGCTTTTGTTTATGGTCTAAGTTATTGTGATTTGTGAGAAGTCTTATAGAACAAGTGTCTTTCCAATCTATCCCAACCTCAGTATATCGCTACTAGGTCTAATTCTAGGAAACCAAGAAACAAGACTCAAGAGGTTTAAATCCCATCTAGTATAGTTGATCTACGATTATATTTGATGTCAATTACATCTAGTGGACCTACACTTGTTACCTCTATTACTGTAGGTACATCAAGTGTATCTTCAACCATTACCTCAATTGTCTCTACTACTCCTATAGGACCACCACCATTGAACAACATGTACCAACCCCCCAACTCTCTAGTATGGAGTATGTAATATCCCATTGAACATAACTGAGGATGTTCATGAGATACCCAAAAATATTAAGATATCCTTACCTAATTTTAAACAGGATGATCCTATGATAGTCAAAGAGCATATTAAGGCTTACAAGGATGTTTTGATTAGATTATTAGTATATCATAAAGATATCACTTATAGAATCTTTCCCATGAGTCTAGATCAAGTATCCTATGAATGGTACATGAGTTTACCATCTGGATCTATCCGTTGTCAATTTGGATCAACTATCATTTTCCATATGGATCCAGCTGAATTCAACTATCATTTGTCAATAAGTTTAGGTTACCTTTGGATCCCACTATCATTTGCCATCAATTTGTGGCTTCCAAAAGGGTACCAAATGAGTCGATTAGAATGTTCAATCAGAGACTTTAGAAAATCTATTCTAGATAGACTCACCATTTTAACATAGATGTAGCCTTTACCTTGTAAATATACTTTGGGGCATTAGATCCCATGACTGCCTTGTTCACTAGGATAAATTTTCAAGTTACAAATTTAGCTTAAGCCTACATGAAATCTATGGTCATAGAACAACAAATGATATCCCAAGGTGTAGGGATGCCCCAAATACCTATGGTAGGATAGTTTAGTCCTTAAAGTTATTTCACGATGATGAATCAAATTATGGCACCTCAAATACCAATGATGAATGCCTTTCCATACCATCAATCTTATCCATGGATGACCATTTATCCATCCATTCCCACATATCCTAATACAGCCATTCCATCCACCATATATTTACTCTTAGACAATTAGATATCCACCCTAGGAGTCAATGTGACCAATATTTAGACGTTAGCAATATTTTCTATGCCCACACCTCTTCCTATGAAGCCAATGTTGAGCCAAAATATTTAGAATCAAACCTTTATGCCAAGTCAAGATACTTCTAGTATTAGAAATTATTTTGGACCTAGTACCATAATATCTCAACCAAAAAAATCTAATTTTGAAGCTTAAAAAATTGAAGAAAATGTATCTCAAGGTGAGTAATGACATGGTTCACATGCAGAAGCACAATTCCCAAACTCCTCATTCTCATCAAAATTTTAAGAACCATAGGAGGTCATGGAATGCTATGCCTAATAATGGGGTGTACCTATCCCTGTAACTAACGAATATGACACTTTTGCAAGCCCTAGTAGACCCAATCCCACTTTATATCCATAAGATTTGGCTTAGGAAAAGGGATGTAGGTTGCATAATACTAAATACCATATTGAAAAAGAGTGTTTATAAGCTTTCAGATACACAAACTACTTGCAAGCTAAAGTTTATGACTTAGATTTAGTACCAATTGAGGGTTCACCTTGTCATTCTAAGGGAAAGGAAGCTCCTTTGCTAGTTGAAATAGTTCACTATCATGAAAGTGAGGAACAAGAAGAGGATAATAAAATCTTAGGAGAAGATGATGATGAAATAATAGAATAGGAAATATAGGTTGCTAGGTAGTTTGGGAGAGGGAACCATGAGTACTACAGGAAGAAATCCAAACCCTCAAACTTCCTCTACCAAAAAATCCCTTACCCCCGCCAATTGTAAAATCCCCCACCAACTACTATTGAGTTATCCAAACCTACACAAAAAACCAAGCCCCAGACAAAGGAAGACTTGAAAAAAAACAATATCTTTCTTAGAGACTACTAAATTGATAGGTCAAAAGAAAGCCTTGATGAAATAACTATACCCAACAAGCCAAACCCATGATGTCAAAGGTGTTGAGTCTCAATTGGTTTTAAGAAAGGAGAAACGAGAAGTGCCTTATTTTATCTTGATAATTAGGATTGCACGAAAAAAATTGCATAATTTTTTAGTGGACTAGGTGCCTCAAGCAATATCATATCCCTTAAGATTTGAAAAAAAACTAGATTTTAAGCCAATTCCTTTGAATATCAAGGTGACACGTGGTAGGAATTCTTTAAAATATCTTGATTCAAAATTCAAAACCCAAAATTCAACATCACATTGATATTATTGTGGTCAATATTATCAAAAATTATTGTATGGTGTTGGGTAAGGATTGGAGTAAGAACCTAAATGGTTACATCATTATAGATTCTTCCCACATGTGGCTACCTTGGAGGGGATTAGTAAACCAAATTTGGGTGGATAGTGAGCCAAGAATTAAAGAAATTATTACTTAGTATAATAGACCCAATGAAATCAAATTTGCAAAATTTGATTTAGGGGTCTATAACTTTGACATAGAGGAGGCTACCAAAGAACCTCAAAAATAAATCCTTTCTTGTAGCCCTCCTAAAAAGGATAATCTGGTTTGGATTCTTAGATTTTATGGATCCAAATCAAGACAAGGTGCTGGAGCTAGTATCAAACTTACATGTTTGAGTAGCAAGCCTATGTTGGTTGCCTATAGATTACAGTTTCCATGCACCAATAATGTGATGAAATATGAAGCACTTATTTTTGAAATACATCTAGCTTTGAGTAAGAAAGCCATCTATCTCAAGGTCTTAGGAGATTCTAAGTTAGTTGTTAAATAGGTCAAAAGGTAATATATGTGTCATGATAAAATATTGAGCCATTATAGGACTGGAGTTAGGGATTTGATAGATGAACTTGACGATTTTAATGTGTCCCTTATTCCTAGAAAACAAAATCGGATGGCCAATTCTTTAGCCATCACAGCAAGTATGCTCAAGCCCGTGGACAATAAAAAATGCAAAAGTTTTTGATTGAATTAGTTTCCTATCCTTCAATACCATATAATGTTACAAATTTATAGGTGTTTGAGAGTGATAGGCACATTTTTAATTATGTTACTAACTCTAGTATTTTCAAGAAATAGGTGATAGATGAAGACTAGAGGTGAAAGGAAGAAACATATCAAGATTGTGAAGTAACTTAGAAAAATAATAAGATATCGAAGGGGGTTATTTCACTAGAAAAAACATTTGATATGGGATAACAAGAAAAAAGAGGTAAAAAGGTACCATTCCCTAAAGATGCATGTGATGTAATCAACATAGGGAGTGTATAAAATCCATAAGAGGTATTCATTGCCAAGGCATGCACAAGTCAAGAAAAAGAATCTATTACTCATGCACTAAAAGAATATATGGATTGTATAGCTTGGAGTTACAAGGAATTCAAAACATATGATCAAAATATGATAATGCACATGATTCCATTGAAACCTACATCCAAGTCCATTTAGGCAAAGATAATGACCCATCAATCCATTGTTAGAAATCCTAAAAGAGAAAGAAGTGAAAATATTACTAGATGCTAGGATCATCTTTCTTGTTAGGCACTCTACATGGGTTGCCAACTTAGTTCATATGAGAAAGTTAAATTGATAAATTAGATTATGCATATATTTTACAATTTTAAATAAAGCATATCATAAGGACGACTAGTCATTACCTTCTATCAGTGAGATACTCCAAATGGTAAATGGGTAAGAAATGATGTTATTTTTATATGGATACACCAGGTACAACTAAATTCTCATTCACCCAAATTATAGGATGAAAAAAACCTTTAAAACCAAATGGGAAACATTTGATTATAGGATAATGCCCTTTTGATTATTGAATGCAGGTGCAACTTTCCAACGTGCCATGGATTACACATTTAAAAGAATCACTGGCAGGTGCATTATTGTTTATGTGGATGATATTCCTATTTTCTCTAAGAATATAGAAGACCATGTTAAGCATTTGAAAAATATACTCCAAAGATGTAGGAAACATGAGATATGCCTAAATCTACAAAAATACATTTTTGGAGTAATAGAGAGTAAGCTTCCGGGTCACATTATTTTGAAGGAAGAAATTTCTATTGATCCTAAAAGAATAGAAGCTATTCAATAAATCCCTCTTCCCCTTATAAAGAAGGAATTAAGATCATTCTTTGGTAAAATCAATTTTGTAAGGAAATTCATTGCTTATTTTGTTGAGATTGCCAAACCTTTGAATGATATAATGAAAAAGGATGTTCAAATTAAATGGACGAATGAGAGTAAGGATGCTTTCTAGAGCATCAAAGATACTATTTCTAGGGCACCTATTTTGGTAAGTCCAGACTACTCAAAGCCCTTTTATATTTATACATATGCTTCATAACACTCATTTGCAAGTGTCCTAACTCAAAAGGGTGAAGGCAATGTTGAAAATACCATCGCCTTTCTAAGTTCTCCTTTGAAATATGCGAAGTTGACATATTATGTTTTAGATAAAAAAATATAATCACTCTTCAAAACCATAAAAATTTTTAGATATTAAATTGTACATAGTAGGTTTTTTTCTATTATGCATGACCTACTGTCAAAGCCATATTTCTGTAAAAAAATTGGACGAGAGAAGAGGAAAATGGATTTTTACACTCCAAGAATTTGATCTTGAAGTCCATCCTATGAAAATAGTTTGTGGGCAAGGATTGGTAAAATCAATTGCGGAAGTTGATCCTCTAATATCATGCCAACATTATACTATATAAGATATTACTAAATATGATTGCTATGTAGACATTATATATTTTTTGTTGAATGGTAAGTTCTCGTTACATATCACTTCTACCCAAATAAGAGCTTTACATTTAAAATCTATAAATTTTTTGATAAAATGTAGTGTTTTGTATAGACATAACCATGAAGGGATTTACCTTCATTGTGTGAACCAAGAAGAAGCAACCCAAGTGCTCAATGAATTCCATGGTAAGTATAGAGCTAGACATGGGTCAACCAACACAACAACACACCAAATTCTTAGAGCTAGATACTATTAGCCCCATATTTTCAAATATGCACATTCTCATGTGTGATCTTACCATACATGTCAGTTGGTGACCAATAGAGAAGAGAAACACAACCATGCCATTACAAACTATAGTGGAAATGAGGCCTTTTGCACAATGGGGGTTGGATTTTGTTGCGGTTATCAATATCAACTATTCTAATTCTCATAAATACATCATTAACTCTATGTATTACTGCAGTAGCTGGATGGAAAAAATCCCTACAAAGCATGCTACTATTGATGTTGTCACTAAGTTTTTAGAGTATTACATTGTAACTCATTTTGGAATATTATTTAGTAAGTGATAATGGTTTTGCATTTTATTCCATTCAATTTGTATATTGGGCATATGATAACAAGGTAAGCTTGATATATACTTCCAATTATTATCCACAAGGTAATGGTTTAGTGGAATCTTCTAACAAAAAATTTTTGTCTATCATTAAAAATTTCTTGAAAAGAATCCTAGAGATTGGCATGGTAACTTAAATTTTGCTCTTTGGGTTGATAGAACTAGAACAAAAGAATCAATTAGGAAATTTTCATATCATCTAGTCTATGAATAGGACCCCAATTTTCCCACTAATTTAAAATTGCAAACTCTTCATTTTATGAAATAATATCTTGGAATGGATAATCATATTGAAGCTCGATTAACCCACTTTATATATCTTGATGAGAAGAGATATGAAGCCATGGTTCACTTTAGTAAACATCAAGATGTAGTAAAGAGGTGGTTTGATAGGAGATATATAATTAAAACATTCAGGATTCTTGATTTATTTTTATTGTGGGATAAGAGATACAAAAAACGGAGATCATGATAAATTTGATTGCTTGTGGTTAGATCCTTACCAAATTTCTAAAATCCTAGGTGAAAACAGTTTCATATTAAAAACCTTGGATGGAAAGGAATTATCTCTGCCTATTAATGGGTTGCATTTAAAGCACTTTTTCAACCCATAAAGTGCATGATATTGTGTATTATATGTATATATTCTTGGTTTTTGAGTTTTTATTTAGCTTGGTTTTTTTGTTCTTTGTCTTTAATTTGTGTTATTGTTTTGTTTTCTTGTTAGTTTACATTAGATTAGGTTTTGGTTTTTGTTTTAGTTTGGTGTTTTGGGTTGTTCCATTATTTTGAGGTGATGTTTCGTGGTTGCTAATTTATGGCCTCTTACCAATTTTTGTGTTCCTTTGTTAAGTAGGATGGAATACCTAATTTGAGAGCAGGTGAACCTAAGAAAAGGGGATGAGTTATTTTGTGATAATTCTTAGATTTGTGGGACTAAAATTATGGAGAGAAGAATAATGAAACATTTTTCTAAAGATCCAAATGTAACTCACATATTAAAGGGTGTTTTTTGAAGTCCTAAATGATGAAGTTATCTTGATTTTCAAATAAATGTAAATTTTCAACATGCTCTATATCTATGCTTTCTAACTCTCATGGTACATAAATATTTGTAAAGCTATAAAATAAATAAATAAATAAAATAAAATAAAAATTGGCATTGAAAAGATTTATAAAATTAGTCACAAAGTCTAGATAAAATCTACTGGGGCTATAGGTGCCGTATTTATAGTAGGGCTCTGTCTAGATACAACTTGGTTATAAGAAAAAAATTTACAAAGTATCAGGTAAACACAAGGGTGAGTTAGATAACCCTACTGAGGCTATAGACACATGTCTAGAAGTAGGGCTCTATTTATAAAAGTTTTGTTTTTATGAGCCATTATCCAAAGCCTAAATGTGAACCATGTGATGGAATTTAAAAGGTTTTTTGGGGTACATAAATAAATCACTTTTTTCACACACTAAGCAAAGACAAATGAACTTGTTGTTTTTATTTAAAGTTGTTGACCCCCACCTTCTCGAGATATCACTAAATAATTTGTATTTCATTGATCTTTTGTATTTTTATTTCATATTGGGTTCTTCACCCTAAATGCTTAGGAGCATTTCCTAGTAGAGTCACCATTTATTGTGGCTATCACACAACTACCCCCCAAGACTTGGGGTCGCACATTTTGTTCCTTATTTTGTTGGGATTTTGGTTATATTTGATAGCTTGATTTATCTTAGTACTTTATTTTAGTCTTGGATAATTGAGTCTTAGGTTTCTTCCCACGAGATCACATTGTAGGTTGTTTGTGGGTTGGTGTTTTACGTTAGTGTCTTCTATATCTCTAGTGTGTTGCTTGGGTTTTGGTTTCTTGTTTTATTTGTTCTATGGCTTTGGATTAGTGTTCATGTTTTGAATTTACTTAATTTAGCATACAAAATGGATTATGTCAATAAAACCTTATGTGAATAAAATAAAAAATAAATAAAAACAACAAATATATATACATATATATTATATATAATAAAATAATAATAAATAAAATAAAATAAAGTGATATATATGAATATATATAATAAGGTAATATATATATTGCTTTTATAACAAATGTATTGAAATAAAGCCTTTCATTATGTTTGGCCTCATAGACTTAATTAAATGAAGGCTTAAATTAACTCTTTCAACTTATTTTGATTTAAGATAATAATAAAATATTTTGGTTTGACACACAGGTCAATGAAAAACATATTTGGGACATGAATTTTGGTATAGTGTTCAAGAGGACCCTAAGTCGATTAGACACGAGGTCAATGCAAGATGATTCAAATAAAGAAAAGTTGTTGGGATGTGGAAAAGTTTAAATGTGAATCGGATGATATGGCCTACTTGGCGAGCAGCCAAAATAGATGCAATAATAATGGTGGTGATGCGATGAATTCTTGGATATGAACATAGACCTATCGAGAAATATGGATGTCATATTGGACTTGAGCATGAATGTAGATCCAGCAATGGTGAATATCAAAGTGTTGATGACTAGGTGCAAAATTGAAAGCCACAATGTGATATGTAGCACAATGTGGATTGGTTAGGTGTAATGTATTTATTGGACAACTGCATAGGATGTGGAATGTAGATTTATGTTTAGATAAGTGACTACATTGAAAATTAGTCATCGTATGGGTTTGATCATGAACATACCGACATCAATTAAGAGAAAGTAAAAAAATACTACGTAGCATGTTGAATATGATAATGAAGTACCATGATATGGATAATTCTTAACTTTAAAACCATTTAATTTTGACATTTCAAGGGTGAGATATTAATTATCATCATCGAGGTTGTCGATGGATTATATAAGAACAACACCATTGCATGTGAATGTGATGCAGGAGCATCCGGCGACAGTAGAGCAATCTTGCATCTTCCAAAAATTTTCCAAATTTTTCTAAGTACTTTGCATTTTGATTTGTTTCAGTTTTTCCCAAGGGGGAAGTTTTTGTAAAGCAAGGGGGAAGGGGTCGTGAAATCATGACCTCAAAAGCTACGACATGGCATAGGCAAGTTTCGTTGCGATATCGCGACGATATTTCAAAACTAAGGCATAGGGGGGAGTCCCGTCGCGATATCGCGACCTATCGTGATATCGTGACCAGTTAAAAGCTGCCACGTGGCAATGTTATCACGACTTCAAAGCTAAGGCAAGGCGAAAGACAAGGCAAAGGGCTACGACAAGGCGAAGGCAAGGGGGGTCACGAAATCGCGACCCCAAGGGGCTACGACAAGACGAAGGCAAAGGGGGGTCGTGAAATCGTGACCCCAAAGGGCTACGGCAGGGTGAAGGCACATTTGGTCGCGATATCGTGACATGTCATGATTTCGTGACCTGTCGTGATATCGCGGCCAATAAGAAGACAGGCCAAAGTATACATGCGGACGGCCAAGCAAGGCCGAAATAGACACATGGCTGCCACGTGTGATAAAGCGACACAGCCAGTTGAAGACAAAGCCAAAAATAGACATGCAGACTGCCACGTAATTCAAAACAGAGTTGATGGTCACGTATATTAAAAATGGAGATAATCATCTTAAGGAAATTTTCGGACAAGTATGTCGGCCACACATATTTTTAAATTTTGACAAAACAGCAGTTGCAGAGCATGGACAGTATGGGTGAGACGATGGTTCAGAAGAACGGTCTAACCAAAGCGGCGGTTGCAGGACAAGGGAGGTCTTTAATGCGAACTTCGTAGCGGATCGGGGTAGTGGCCCATTAATGGAAGAAAATTTGAAAACTTGGCGGAGGGAAGGAATTTTCTGGTTTTGTTTGGTGAATTCTCTCAGGTGGGGCATTAATTGCCTAGAGGGCCGAGACCTCGATAAAAACTCAAAAATTGTAAGGGAAAGGGATGGTGAGTTCGGGATTGAGAGGGGAAAGAACTATGCCTGGAAACGATATTGTAAGACTGTGTTAAGCAATTTGCAAAAAATTAATTCAAAGTTCTGTTGTGTGAATCTCGGCTTGCCATCAAGTGGTATCAGAGCGGGAGCTCCTGAGCATGTAACAGATCACCGAAAGAGAGGCAGTTACACCAGGATCTATGGAAGGATTTGTAAGGGAAGAAAGAAAAATGCCTCCACGAAGAAACCATGGTGGAGTAGGAAATGTGGTGCCGGCCGAAGACTTTCGAGCCTTGCAGAGGCAAGTTCAAGCCCTGCAAGAAGAGCTACGCAGAAGGCACGAGCCCGAAAGGGATGAGGGAAGTGAAGACGAAGTTGATGAAGAAGAAGACCAAGCTGAGGAAGAAGAAGAGGCTGTGGATCCTGCACAAGCCAAGTTGTACAAAGCCATCTCTCAGATTGGAAAGCAACCAAAAATGGAGGTTTCTACATACTCGAGAAACCTAAATCCAGAAGAAGTGATTGACTGGATAAATGACTTAGAAGAATATTTCGAATATGAGGAGGTTGAAGACCCTAATCGGGTCAGATTTGCTAAGACCAAGTTGAAGGGTCATGCCAACATTTGGTGGAGGGGAATACAGTTGGAGAGGAACAGAAGAGGGAAGGAGAGAATAACAAGATGGGATAGAATGGTGGAAAAGCTGAAAAGATAGTTTATTTCGGCAGATTACGAGTTGGATCTGCTAAGGAAAATGCAGAGTTTGAGACAGACAAACAGAACTGTCCAAGAATACACCGAGGAGTTTTACAAGATCTCTATTAGAACTGGACATTTAGAGGCAAACAAAGAAAAGGTAGCCCGTTATATCAATGGGTTGAGACTCGGTATCCAAGAAGAGCTGAGCCTAGTTCGGGTAAGCACCATTGAGGATGCTTACCAATTTGCCTTAAAGGTGGAAGAAAAACTGAATAGGCGGTTTGAAGGCAAGCAAAGAGGAAGGGGCCATGGTGGAAGAACTGGTGGGAGAACCAGTGGAGAAAAATATAAAGATCTAAAGAAGACTGGTGAAGCCAGTAGTAACCAGGATCAAAGGGAAGAGGATGTTTATCAGCCCCGTGATCAGAACAACTACCCAAGAGGACGGGGTGGATCTGGACGAGGGTTTGGAAGAGGAGTATTTTGTGGGACATGTTTCCACTGTGGTGAAGAAGGACATCGGGCATTTGAGTGTCCACAACACCGAGAAAGGACGAACAAGAGGCCTGAGGGTCCAGCCAGAGCTGCTGTGGCAGAGGAAGATGCTGAGTCTGAACATTCTGAAGAAGCGGAGAGAGGGGAAGCAATGATCGTAAGGAGAGTCCTGTTGAATGAGGAGAAGGACATAGATCAGAGAAGAAGTTTATTCCGCACAAGGTGTAAATGCACGGGCAAGATTTGCAATATTATTATTGATAATGGTAGCACGGATAACCCGGTTTCAGAAGAAATGGTTACCAAGCTACAGTTAGAGAGGAAGAAGCACCCGCATCCATATCGGGTCGCATGGCTACAGAAGGACCATAGGGCCCTGGTCAGTGAGCAATGCTCCGTTAAATTTAATATTGGGAATTATTGTGATGAGGTCCTGTGCGACATCCTGCCTATGGATGCTTGCCATATGTTGCTGGGAAGGCCCCGGCAAGTACGATCGGAGTGCAGTGCATGACGGCCGTGCCAACACCTACTCATTGATGAAGAATGGCGTGCGCCATAAGCCGAAACCCTTAAAGGAAGCGGATGAAAAGGTGTGTAACAGCTCCATAATCTGTTTAGTTGAAGGGAGAAAGTTTTTGGACGGTTTGAAGCATGAACATTTATGTTATGCAATAATTTCGAGAGTTAGGGAGAAGGAATGCCAAGATACCCCAACAGAAGTCCTAGATCTGTTGGAGGAATTTCTAGATATTGTGTCTGATAATGTGCCTGAGGGTTTACCCCCAGTAAGGAAAATCAGCCACCATATAGATTTGGTGCCAGGATCGAGCTTGCCAAATAAAGTTGCACATAGAATGACGCCTGTAGAGACTGAGGAGTTAAACAGGCAGGTCCAGGAGTTGCTGGAGAAGGGATTGATTCGGGAAAGTTTGAGCCCATGCGCAGTACCTGCAGTGTTGGCACCAAAGAAGGATGGAGAATGGAGAATGTGTACAGATTCACGGGCCATCAACAAGATCACTATCAAATACAGATTCCCATTGCCAAGGATGGATGATATCATGGACTGTTTGAGTGGAGCTGAGTACTTCACGAAGATTGACCTAAAAAGTGGTTATCATCAGATCCGTATCCGAGAAGGAGATGAGTGGAAGACAGCCTTCAAGACAAGAGAAGGCTTGTATGAGTGGTTGGTCATGCCATTTGGGCTGTCCAATGCACCAAGTACCTTCATGCGGCTGATGAATGAGGTACTGAAGGAGTTTCTGGGAAAGTTTGTCATTGTTTATTTAGATGATATATTAATATTCAACAGAACCCTGGAGGAGCACCTGATGCATATCAGGAGGGTTTTTGAAAAGCTACGGGAGGAGCAGTTATTAATAAATCTAAAAAAGTGTAATTTTGTCAAGAAAGAGTTAGTATACCTGGGATTTGTAATCTCAACAGAAGGTCTGAAAATGGACCCAGAGAAGGTGAGAGCCATCATCGAATGGCCTACCCCAAGAAGCACAACAGAGGTAAGATCATTTCATGGTCTAGCCAGCTTTTACAAGAAGTTCATAAGAAACTTCAGTAGCATTTGTGCACCTCTCACAGAAACAATGAGAGGGGATAAAAAAGAGTTCAAGTGGACATTAGGGGCTGAAAGGAGCTTTGATGCATTAAAGAAAAAGGTCATAGAATAGCCTATTTTGGCACTCCCAGACTTTAACAAGGTATTTCAGGTGGACTGTGATGCCAATGGCAGTGCAATAGGGGCTGTACTGAGTCAAGAAGGCAGACCTATTGCGTATTTTAGTGAAAAGCTCAATGATGCTCGAAAAAAGTATTCAGTGTATGACCAAGAATTTTATGCTATAGTTCAAGCTCTGAAGAAGTGGAGGCATTATTTGTTGCCAAAAGAGTTTGTTCTATTTATCGATCATTGAGCATTGCAGTACATCAACATCTAGACAAAACTGAATCAACGACACATGAAGTGGGTCGAGTTTCTCCAAAGCTATACCTTTGTATTAAAGCACAGGAGCAGGAAATCAAATAGGGTTGTAGATGCTTTAAGCAGAAGGCAGAATCTGCTAATTGAAATGACAATGGAAGTAGTTGGATTCGAAGAACTGAAGGGTCTTTATCCTGAAGATCCCGATTTTGCAACAGACCTCGGACGGCTTGCTTGGCACCTGTTACATATGGACAGGACAAAATGGTTAGATTTCCTAATCCAAGATGGAATGCTATTCAAGGGAAGTAAATTATGCATTCCAAGGAGTTCCATGCGGGAGAACTTGATCAAGGAAAAGCACAACGGAGGACTGGCTGGGCATTTTGGTAGGGATAAGACCATTGCCCTGGTGGATGAAAATTACTACTGGCCGCAACTACAGCAAGATGTGAGGAAGTTTGTGCAAAGTTGCAGAATATGCCAGATGGCAAAAGGCGTAAGGCAAAACACAGGATTATACCAACCGTTACCTGTACCTGAGAGGCCATGGGAGGACATAAGCATGGATTTTATTCTTGGATTGCCGAGAACACAGAGGGGAAATGACTCTGTATTTGTGGTGGTTGACCGATTCTCCAAAATGGCACATTTTATTCCCTGCCGGAAGACAAGTGATGCAGTTCACATTGCAGGGTTATTTTTCAAGGAAGTGGTACGACTTCACGGTCTACCAAGAAGCATAGTTTCTGACAGAGATACAAAGTTTGTTGGGTATTTCTAGAGAACTTTGTGGAAGAAGTTGAAGACAGATCTGAAATTCAGTTCTGCATACCACCCACAGACTGATGGATAGACAGAGGTGGTAAATAGAAGCCTGGGCAATTTACTGAGATGCTTGATAGCAGATCAACCCACGGGATGGGATTTAGTTTTACCGCAGGCAGAATTTGCATATAACAATTCAGTCAATAAGAGCACAAATAAATCTCCATTCCAGATAATATATGGAAACAGCCCAAGAAATGTGTCTGAACTGAGAAAGTTGGATAAGAGAGAAAAGTGCAATGCCGAGGCAGAAGAATTTGCGGAACATATGAAAAGTCTGCATGAAGAAGTAAGGAAACAAATTATAAAAATGAATACTCAATATAAGACAAGAGCAGACCAGAAGCGACGGTTCAAAGAGTTCAAAGTAGGAGATGAAGTCATGGTCCATCTCAGGAAGGAAAGATTTCCTGCCAAAACTTATAACAAATTGAAGATGAAGAAGTTTGGGCCATGCAGAATACTGGAAAAACGGGAGTCAAGAAATGCATATGAAGTGGAATTGCCAAGTTGGCTTGACATTTCACCTATTTTTAATATTTCAGATTTAGTGGAATATCATGAGGGAGAGAGTACAGAGGTACCAAGTACAGGATTATGGCAAATTCCAAGCATCTACTCCAACCACCGACGAGGTCGAGGAAATATTAGACACTCGTGAAGGCAGAAGCACCAGAAACAAACAAGTATTCTAAATATTTGATAAAGTGGAAGGGCAGACCTGTTGAAGATGCAACTTGGTTGTCAAAAACGGAGGTTGACCGCCTGGGTCTTCCCCTAACAAAACAGAAGTGAGGATCACTTTTAATTTACCCCGGGTGTCTGATGCAGGAGCATCCGACGACAGTAGAGCAATCTTGCATCTTCCAAAATTTTTCCAAATTTTTCTAAGTACTTTGCATTTTGATTTGTTTCAGTTTTTCCCAAGGGGGAAGTTTTTGTAAAGCAAGGGGGAAGGGGTCACGAAATCGTGACCTCAAAAGCTGTGACATGGCATAGGCAAGTTTCATCGCGATATCACGACGTCGCGATATCACGATGATATTTCAGAACTAAGGCATAGGGAGGAGTCCCATCGTGATATCGCGACAGGTCATGATATCGTGACCTTTTCATGATATCATGACCAGTTAAAAGCTGCCACGTGGCAATGTTATCATGACTTCAAAGCTAAGGCAAGGCGAAAGACAAGGCAAAGGGCTACGACAAGGCGAAGGCAAGGGGGGTCATGAAATCGTGACAATCTTCATGTCACGAAATCGTGACCCCAAGGGGCTACGACAAGACGAAGGCAAAGGGGGTCGCGAAATCGTGACATGTCATGATTTTGTGACATGTCATGAAATCGTGACCCCAAAGGGCTACGACAGGGTGAAGGCACATTTGGTCGCGATATCGCGGCCAATAAGAAGACAAGCCAAAGTATACACGCGGACGGCCAAGCAAGGCCGAAATAGACACATGGCTGCCACGTGTGATAAAGCGACACAGCCAGTTGAAGACAAAGCCAGAAATAGACACGCAGACTGCCACGTAATTCAAAACAGAGTTGACGGTCGCGTATATTAAAATGGAGATAATCATCTTAAGGAAATTTTTGGACAAGTATGTCGGCCACGCATATTTTTTTAAATTCTGACAAAATAGCAGTTGCAGAGCATGGACAGTATGGGTGAGACGGCGGTTCAGAAGAATGGTCTGACCAAAGCGATGGTTGCAGGACAAGGGAGGTCTTTAATGCGAACTTCGTAGCGGATCGGGGCAGTGGCCCATTAATGGAAGAAAATTCGAAAACTTGGCGGAGGGAAGGAATTTTCTTGTTTTGTTTGGTGAATTCTCTCAGGTGGGGCATTAATTGCCTGGAGGGCCGAGACCTCGATAAAAACTCAAAAATTGTAAGGGAAAGGGATGGTGAGTTCGGGATTGAGAGGGGAAAGAACTATGCCTGGAAACGATATTGTAAGACTGTGTTAAGCAATTTGCAGAAAATTAATTCGAAGTTCTGTTGTGTGAATCTCGGCTTGCCATCAGAATGTGGCATATTAGTGCCCAAAAAATGGTGATTAAATGTTTCCTACATCATTGAAATGGGCAACTAGAGATCAAATGAGTTTATAGAACTAGCATCGATAGATCTTTGGCCATACGCCAATAAGTGGAAGATACTCTGTCTAAAGCAGCGAAGGGAGACCTGACACATGAACCATCGTACACTTAAACCTAATTATAACATATGGATAAGAAGATTTTATGGAACACTAATACATTACATGGAGTGACCATGGAGTACTGTATACTATATATATACAAATCAACATATGAAGTTAGATTGGGGAATTATATATGATAGTACTGAAAGTGTGAAGTTGTGATGCATCAATTATGAATGATGATAGGATTAAACATCCCAATGATAGATAAATTTGTGATCCCACTGTGGTATGCATATGTGGAGGTGGTCCTCATGGTCAATGGTATATATCATAATAAAATGGTGGTTTTATAGCACAAGAGAGTTTGGTTTGAGTCATGTAAATTTGCACCACAGGTTTAGAAACTGGAATACGTTTCTATATCATGTAAATTTGCTAGAAGAGAGGGAGTTATTAATTAACTATGTATCTACATTGATAGGATGAAAATAAGTACCCTCTTTTTAAAAATATTTCATAGCTATAGATAGTTGCGTATTGATCGTGCAAGATATGAAACAAGGGTACCAATAGTCACGACAAAAAATGACTTGTGGCTCATGGAGAGGTTAGTGCATTTCATTCTTGGGTTGATTAGAATTCTTCACACATCACTCAAAACAAATATTATATAGAGATAGTGATCTAAAAATATACATTTAAAATATGCATTGGGATCCAGCAAGAAAAATAACACTATGTGATATACTGTGATGGAGAGCACCCATATTTTCTACCAACAGTGATAAGGATTTTAGGGCAGTTGTATTTTCAACTGCTTCCATCATTGGTATGAGCAAGGAAAACAATGTTGCATGATGGACTATGAAGGAGAGCACCCACAATTTCTACAGATAGTGATAGGTATTTTAGGATAGTTGTATTTTTGATTGCTTTCATCGTCGACATGTTGCATTTGGAGATGTAGATTTGTTAGTATAACATATAATCCCTATTTGGATGATAAAAGTGAGTGGCAAAACAACTCGTAGGAATGCATACAAAAAGGGAGCAAGGATTATGTTGTTGAAGCTATAGCACTAGCATAAATAATGTAGAAGGATCGATATTGGAAGGTATTATATAATTAGACAGAGTGATGAATCATATGAGCCAAGGTTTTTACTAAAAGAATCATTTGAATAGGAGGAAAATGATGTATAGATTGGATGTATAGGCACAAAACACAACACTAGTGATGGATAAAGAGGGGGTTGTTTGATAAGATGTCCTCCATGATTTTTAGGATGAAATTGATAGAGGTGAATCACTCAAATAAAAATACCAATATTACTCACCCGCGATTGTGGGATGATTATCCATGTCTGAAGTAGACAAAAAAATTAGTGATTGTGAGTTGATTTGGTTTAATTTTGTTGATTGGATGAAATTTATCCCAACATAGGTAGCCAATGTAGAGCGAATAGTTTCAAGAAACCGTAGTGTGAACAAGATGACCACTTGGTGGTGATGGGTGATAATTTTTGTGAATAAGACATAACAATAATCTAACATGGATAGATTATATTGCCTCACCACCATGGCTATGGTAATATTGGGGAAGAATTGAAGATCAAAATAAGAGTAAAGCTGGCATTGAATCCTTGGGTTTCTACATCAGTGACTAAAGGCCACATGGAGAGAGTTGTTGCAAGTAACAAGGTGGAACAAAGAAATCTCATTTGTTAAGAGTGCTGAGGTGATGTGGAATTTTTTACTAAGGCATGATTAAGTTGAGATGTTAATATATTCACCTTACACATGCAAAGGAGAATTATTTCATTGCATCAAATACAAACTACATAACACAAATACAAGTCATTATAAGACACGCTATGAAAAAAAGTGTTATTGGAGATAATTCTAAAATGGATGGAAATGATTTCATTCACATTCTAGAGAAATGAGACTTTTAGAATGTATGTGAACTATAGAACGGAAGATGTTTCTATTCTAAACGAGATGCAATGAAAAACAAGAGGAGACAAAATATGAAGATTTGAGCGAAAAATGTTAAATACAACATTGAAGGGGTATGCAAGAGTTAGAATTGTTTTATAAGAAAAAGGACATATTATTTTTAATGCATAAAATTTTGGAAACTTGCACCTTATGAGCAACACTAGAGGATATTGCTTTGTAGGGATTATTGTTTCAATGTGTTATTCTTTTACTGCATGTCTTTAAACTTATAACTAGTGTTAAATACTCTTAGGAGGTTACACTACGTGAAGGCTTATTTTTATGTAGGTTTTATTTTTCCTTAGAGTCTAGCATTTGATCTAATATGATTGTGTTTATGCAGGTTTATTTAGATTGAGTTACCCTTAGAGTTTCTCATAATATTTGGTTTTGCAGGATAGGGGAATATGACGTCGTATTATGTGTGCACTTACATTCCAGCTTTAGTTTAGTCTAGTTTTAGTTCATTTTATACAAGTTTTCTTTTTGTTTTTTTGCAAACTACCATTTTCAATTCTAGTTTATTTTCATTCTGGTCCTTTTATCCAAAATTTATATCATTTTATTTTATTGTATTTTCATTTTGGTTCTTTGTCCAAAATTACTATCATTTTATTTTAGTTTGTTTTCATTTTGGTCTTGTGTCCAAAATTTTGGTCATTTTATTTTAGTTTGTTTCTTATTCTGGTCATTTTTCTATAATTTTTGTTAGTTTGTTTACATTTTGGTCCTTGTTTCAAAATTTTTACATCTTCATTTTTCAGTTGGTTTGTATTCTAGTCCTTATCTAGAATTTTTATATTTTTTAGTATTGTATAAACTAGTTCAACACTTTTACTTCATCATATAAGACTCAAGATAAAATCAATTTAGGAGGGAGGGTATTGATCACTATTTTACATTAAGTGCAGATAAAGCAAATGAATGCTAACTTGCTAACATGCTAGCTGTCTAATTTTGTAGTTCATAGAGCATTAAATTGGAACATAAAATTGAACCTACTAATTGCAAATGAATCTCACATTAAAGGCACAAATTTAAAATGAAGTGGATAATTCCACACACTTTCTCATTTTGCATTTTAATATGAAGATAAAATGGACCCACTAATAGGGATTCAGGGTAAGACAAATTAATGCAAATATAAAAAGGAAGCAACATTTCATTTTAGCATTTTACACAAAGGCATATTCATTTCAATTTAAGGAAATCAATCACTAAGCACAGATGAATTAATCCAATATGCCCCTTGTTAAATGTTACTCGCAAATATTTGATTTATTTCTAGCATTTGTTATTCTTGATCATTTCATTTTAAAATACACATATCCAATGCTTATATACCGAAACCTTGGAGAAGTTGTTATTGTTTTTAACTTCTTTGCAAGAGATGATTTTTGGTTTAATACCCTAATTATAGTGGGAATTTTACAATGGGATAAAATATCCACTCAACCACAAAAATTCTAGGTCAAGAGATCCAGTCCAATGGATACAAGCACACTTTCAATCCAAAAACTTAGACCCCATGTGGAAACAAAAAAACTACAACCAATCTAAAATTAGATCTAAACAAATGGATTTAAAATGCAATAGGAATACCCAGGTGTTGTAGGTGAGTTGGAGAGGAGAGGGCAATCCTCCAAGGGAGGTTCCCGTGTTCAAATCTCCACCCTACCAAAAAGTCGAATTGGAGGTACCCAAATCCAATTTGATAATGTTGGTGCGGGAGGGGTGGGATGACCCCGGGTGAATTTAACGGTATAGAAACCCCTGTTCATGGTATCTCAGACCAAGGCAGCCTCGCAAGGGGTTTTTTTCTTAATAAAAAAAAATGCAATAGGCATCCAAAATTAAGTTTGGCAGATCCTATAAACCCATGGTCCCTCTAGCTATTGTCCAAATAGGAATCCAATAGTGGTAACTAACACAACAAAAGAGACCATGTCTAGGAATAAAAAGTAGAAATATCTAGATAGATCTATTTGCTAAAAACACCAACAAGAAAACATCCAACCAGATCTAAATAAGCATCCATCCAAAATACATCAAAAAATCCCTCAAAATTCAAGTAAAGGGTTTAAATAAAATATTTGTATTGCTAGAAGCCCTCAAATCACATCCATAAATAAAAATAATAGAAAATGAAACAAAGTGCTCAAAAAGGAAAGAATATAAAAATCTAGGAGTGCTAAAAAACACATCACATCCTGACCAAAGAAGTTGGGACTATTAGCTAGCCCACCCCCAACAACTAGAACCCACCAGTCAGAGTGATCAAAAAATACCAACAAGTCTCCACTAGTAATAAAAGCATTGGGTATCCCCTAAAATTTAACCAATGAAGGGGCAAAACCAAAGGATATCGTAGAGATCTCGACTATCCACCACTTCAACTAGATGTTATATCATAGAAGGATAAAAACTAGTTAATCTACAAGACTCTACAACCTAGAATAAATGAAATCCATAAAACCCTCCATATTTATGGTAGTTAAAGCGGATCCATCAGTTTCTCAGCCATCCACCATCCTCCAACTAAGGTTCTACCTAACCCAACCTTCTTCTGGGTTTTAGACTAAAATGTGAAAGCAAAGTCGTCACCCAAAGATCCTCCTAGGCTACATGTCCATATTTCCAAAAAATCTAGGCCATGTAGGATCACGTAGAGTTGTAGGGTTGCACAGGGCCATAGGGTTGTGCAGGTCAAGTGTAACCCTTAATTTATTACATGAATATCAATTTGTTATAAGAATGATTTATTATAAAAGTGAAGCAATCAACTTGTATAAACAAAGTATTAGTATAATGGAGTGAGTTTCTCAACCCATAGAGCCATTCACTCCACATCCTAGAGTGATTCACTCATCAATAGTCCAAGTAGGATAATTATACATGGATACCAAGGTGGATACAAGGATAAATTACAATCATCTTTTGGCCTTGACGAATTCAAAGCTATACATTGTGAGACTCACATTATGCTCTTTTAATTCACAAAATTTATAAAAAACTGATCAATATTTTGATCTCTATGAGTGACACTAGTCTCCTAGATTATGGAATATGGTGATTGTGGCACAATATTTTTGTTCATCTTGTGTGTCCTCTCATAAATTTCATATCATTTGAATATGAATACATTGTTGTTATTTGAATTTCTCATGGGTTGATTTTTTACACACTCTCTCCTATAGATTTTGTTGTATTTACTTTTAATCTCTCACATCCTAAACTTACCAATTTATTTTTTATGCAATTTATTTTCTTCATTTACATTATATATTTTAATTTATTGCATTTAGTTATATGTAATTATATTGGATAAAATCAATTTATATTTTAGAAACATTTGTGGGATAAAATTATTTTATATTTTAGCAAGGATTATGGGATGTTGACTTAGGATGGAATATTACCTAGACATTTCCATACAAATTTAATGAAATTAGAATTGAGGGTGGACAAAAAATTAAATAATGGGCAATAACATCATTGGGATACTTTTTTTGGATAGCATTATTCAGGTATTAACAACTATCATCAAGCTTAAAAAAAAATGAAAATAAATGTGTTTATTCAATTGGGATGAAGAGGATATTATTAATAAGTATAAATTGTTAGAACAAATTAATATTCTCTTAAGTTCACTAGGATACACACTTGAGCTTCCACTCCTCCATGTTTCAGTAGAACTCTAAGTGGTGTCTTCATTAGGTTTGAGTGGTTGTTGTAATCCAACGGTTCTAAATGATCAACTGTGCCATTTATACAGAGTTGATCTTGGAGATAAATCAATCAGTTCCACTCTTCTCTTCATATTTTCTGTAATACTTTGCATATATATTATTGTGAAATTCTAACATGGTATCAGAGTAGGATAGATTTTGCTAGTATTCTCTATTGAAGGTTCTAGGATCTAATTCAATTACTTAAGATATTTTTTTTGGCTATCTACCTTCAAAAGTTTGTTTTAGTCTACTTTTATCCATTGTTAATTTTTAGCATACTTTTTTATGTTGCATATTATTTCATTTCTATATTGAAATTGTGTTAGAGGAAACATTAAAGAAAATATAGCTATTTTTTTCCTGTGTGAAGGTGTTGGTTTCTTGCCCTTCTCTTCAAAGGAAACTAGACTATTTTTAAAAATTTTCTTATATTTATTTTTTCTCAATGTTTTCATATATCTAGCACTTGGTTAAACCTTTTTTTTTCCTGCTATTCTCCAAGAGGAATCTCCAAATAAACCAAATGTTATTTTGAGTTTTTCTTTTAGTTTAACTCTACATATCAAGCACTTTATTTGTTGGCTATATTTGTCCCTCGATATAGCATTTGAAAGGGCTGGCATCTGTGCTCTCGTTGGCGCTCCTATAGGCACCCGTTGCAACATCTCTTGTGCTTTCACCATTTGGCCCTAGCAATGTCTACAATCCTTGGCGCATTCATTGACATCTAAAAGTTCCTCCAAAGAGTTCATTGGTGTACTTGCGTTTGAAAATGCCACAACATTTACACTCCTTGGTGCACTCATTGACGTCTAAATTTTCTTCCATAGAGTTCACTAGTGCACTTGGTATTTATATTCCTCTTCCCTGAAGTTATTTTCTCAAGCTTATTGTATTTTTTCATATTATCTACAACGCTCTTCTTTGGGGAAAAATTTTACTCTGTGGCCTTAAATGTTTTCTGCAGGTTTTCTAGTGCTTAAAATTTATTTTTGTGTCACAAAACGTCTTTCATACGTTTTTCTAGAAGCGCCATTGATTTCATTTATACTCTACCTTATTAACTTCTTCTGCCTGTGTATTCATTATATTTTTTCCTTTCAACTAATGTCTTTTGTAGGTTTCAAAGGCATCATATATTTATTATATATATTTTTCATATCATTATTAATATTCATTATACTCTTGTTTCCTTCATAACTCTTTTTCGATAGGTCTCTTGATTTACGAAAAGCAGGTTTATTAGAATTTTTAAATCTGCCATATTATTGGTTTCATGTAAATCATTTTTTAAACCTCTTAGGATTTTTTGTGTATAAAATCAAGAATTATTTTGTAGTCTTACATAGGTTTTCCTTCGTCGTTATTCGACTTAGAGAAGCACTAGTTTCACTAAAAGGAGAGTAAATCACTGATAGTTGTTTACGATGTAGAGAGCATATAGAGAAAATTTTTGTTTCTTAGAAGACTTAGGTTTTGGTGATTTCATTTTTCGCATCTTCCTATTTTGTGATGATTGGTGTATTTTAATATTTGTTTCTTCTTGTTTCCTGTTTCTGTTTCCCCTTTAGTTCGTAATCCTTATATACATTTTTTTGAAAGACCACATTTTCTATTGTGGGACTCTGAAAATGATGGAGGATTCAACTTGTAAATTTTATAATAAAATTTATCTTTCGGGGGGGGTTATTTACTGCTTATATTTACACTCTTATGTGTAAAGAGAGGGGTGTTATTTATTTGAATTATATCTTTCAATAGTCTAATATATCTAGATATCTAATTTTTAATTTTAACTTCATACACATAAATTTCAATTATTTGTTTATAAAGATATTTATTTTCATATTAGATATCTAATATTTGCTTTTTATTCATTACAACATAAAATTTTTAATATTAAATCTGATTTCTAATAGTTTTGAATTTCTAAATTTCAAATATTGGTTTATTAAATTTAATTTATTGGAATATTTTAACCTTTTATGCCAAATAATCAAAATTAAGAGGAACATATCCAAAATTTATTTGTAATAAATCACTGAGATAAATTTCTTTGTTTCTACTTTTTCCTCTAAATATATTTTGTCTACATTCCACGTATCAAAATCCTAAAAACTTAAAGTATTCCTCTCATAAGGGTGGGTTTGTTTGGAAACATTGTATAAAGGCCTGACATATATGTTCTTATCAACAATTTACTTTGGCCATCTATCAACTTATAGTCTTGCTCTCGTAAGGGCAGGTTTTGAGAACCAAATTATACTTGTTTCCACTTTGTATGTCAAAACAAAAACCCTTCTTATGCTCACAATAATTATAGTTTCCCACAAGTAATGGTCAGTACTGTGTTTCATTGAAGTTTTTGGGTAATCTAAAGCAAACAATCATAGACCTATTTATACTTATAGTTTCCCTCTAGTAAGGGTAGGTATATTTGAGTTACCTATTATTGAACAAGATTCATTTTTTCAATTTAATTATATTTTTGAAGTTTTAAAGGGGCAAGTATTGATAATATTAAAATCCTCAAAAATGAACTCAATTGAGCCTCTCATCCCTCATAATTTTGACACTTGGAAACATAAAATTCTAAATATCATCTCTCAAAAAGGTCTTACTCATTTATTAGAAGAAAAAAACCAAAATTTGATAAATAATATGAAATATTTGTTCATAAAGAGAAATGCATGAAACTATGGGTATTATTAGCACTAATTTTCATGAAAGCTTGTGGTTTAATATTACCTATTGCAAAAATCCTCATGAAATCTAGGAGAAATTAAAAACCGTGTTTGGAAAAGTAGATCAAATAAGATCAATGCAACTAGAATCTGAACTAACTTCTTTATCTCCTAAATATTTTAGTAGTATTATTGATTTCATCACTAATTTCAAAGAAATCCTCACTCAATATAAAGGCAGTGGAAAGACTAAGAAAAAATAATAATGCATTTATCCAATCCTTTCTAAGCTAAATGGTGTTTTTCAAATATTTGCAACCACCTTCATATCTACTAAAGATGCTCTTGGTGTAACCTTTAAAATTCCCTCTTTAGAAGAATTTTGTGATAGATTAACTAAGGAAGAAACAAAACTTGTTAGATATGAAAACTCTTCTTCTTCAAAAGCCTTAGTAGCCTCCATTTCCTTGAAATAAAAATTCAAAAATAAGGAAAAGACTCCCATTACCTGTACTCACTATAGAAAGAATGGTCACTCTACTAACAAATGTTGGAAAATATTATAGCAACTAGAGGTAGCTATTAAGGATAAAATATAGAAAATTATAAGCAAATAAGAAAATACATTAATGTTCAAGGAAAAACCTCCAAATATTCTTCTAATTATTGGGTCCTAGATTCTTGAGCAACTCATCACATGTCTGCTTCATACAAATATTTCTCGTCTATCTCCTCTAGCTCTACTTACAGCATGGAAGTAGGGGAATCCTCATTCATTCTTGTCAAAGGGAAAGGGGATATAACCATTGATGGTGGCTCTATAAACAATTTTCTCTATGTTCCAGACATTGCCACTAATCTCCTATCCATTTATCAAATTTGTACTCCTAGAAATGAGAAAACTATTCTCTTCTCCCCAAGAAGAGTTGAGATAAGATATTTTTAATTCCCTCATTCTATTATAGCAAAAGGAAGTATTGATCATAAATCTCATATTTTTTACTTCAAAGGCTTTCAAAATATAGAAGGAGCCTCCTATTTTGTGGCTCATAGTAATATTGAAAGTCAAATATGGCATGAAAGATTTGGTCATATTAATTATAACTATCTAATGGATTTATGCACCCATAATATGGTTAAAGGATTACCCCAAGTCTCTTCTTATGATGGGGTTTGTTCTAGATGTGCCCTTGGAAAGTAGCATCAAGATCCTTTCCACCCTAGTAGTTCTCTAAAAACCTCATCTCCTCTAGAATTAATCCATATTGACTTAATGACCTTTCCTGAAACATCCTTTAAAGGAGCAAAGTATGCTCTTACCTTTATTGATGTTTTTTCTACAATTTCCTAGGTTTACTTCCTAAAATATGAAAGTGATGTGTTATCCCACTTTAAAATATTTAAAGCCTTAGTTGATAATCAGGCTTCTTGCAAAATCAAGAAGATTCACACTGATAATGTGGGGAATACTATAGTGTTGAATTCTCCATATTTATTTCTAATCATGGTATAATTCATCAGCATTATGTCTCCCATAATCCTCAAAAAAATGGCATTGCAAAAAGGAAAAACTGGACATTGAAAGAGATGGCTAATTGTATGCTCCATTCAAGATATCTTCCAAAAAAAAAATGTGCAGAGGCTATTAACTATGCAAATTATATTTAAAATCACACACCTCATAAACCCCTTGACCAAATAACCCCTGAAGAAGCATGGTCTAGATTAAAACCATATGTTTCTATAGACACCAAAATAGCACCAATCCTATTATGTGACTGCAAACATTGATCGCACTAACACACACAGCCCCAAGGGCAGTCTCTAGAGGTTAAACAGTGGTACTAACCACTCTCACAATAGTTTTGGAAGATCAAGAGTCAATTTGGCACCTTCAAGCACTCTGCTTCATACTCGTTCCACCCAGGGATGATTACAAACTAGTATTCACCCCACCTACGAACGAATAGCAGTATTCACTCCAGGGTAGGGCAAATAGTAAGTTTGACTAGAAAAAAGTCAAATATTGACAAATGGCAGCTCAGATCTACCACTTAATTCTTACTTCCTTGAATGGGAGTGTGAGTGGGCATTTTTTAGCATTAGAGGTAGTTATAGAGCCATCCATGAGGTCCCTAATCAGGGAGGAATCTCCTCCCTCCTAGGAAGGCATGATTGCCAAGTTGTGCCTCTGCATGCTCATCCAAAGAGACCTCCAGGTCTATAAATTGGTGAGTTTTCTCACCACACAAAAGTAAGGGAGAAGGAGCATTTTGAGAAATGAAGTGCTATCATTTTACTCCCACACACACACCTTTTGATTTGTGCCTATCGCATCTTTGATCTCTTTTGGAAGAGAGGTCATAGGGTGGTTATTGGAAGCGCAAATCCGAAACCCAAACCCAAAATTTTGCCATAAAATCCTACAATTTTTTTTGAAAACACCCCACAAGATATTTTGGACCCATCCCAAGTGGATTGGTGCCAAAATCGGGCCCCAAACGGTGCACGTCCTGACCCTGGGTGCCCCCCCACACTATTACAGGTCTAATCATCCCACCCCAAAATGATCAAGAATCTATGGTATATTTCCACAATTTTTATTTTGCATCTAATTCTAGGTTATCTAAATAGGCAGTCGCTTGAATTTCATTTCATTCTGAGCATTTTTTACCATGTTTTTATCATTTCTCGCTTTCACTAACTTGTAGATGGTACCATCAAATTCTTGGTGATAGAGGCCAAATTTGGAAAATATAACCTTTTGGGTCTTCCAAAAGTTCCCCCAATTAGCTAACCCCACATTTTCATGTTATTTGGAGCCTCCAAGATAAGACATTTGGGACTGTGCTTTCTGACAAATTGTTATAGGTTTATTCGTCCCACCCTAGAGTGAATACAAATCTGTGAGGAATTTCCTGACTGTTCTTTTTGCAGTGTCTCATAGGTGATATATTCATGCCTATGTGAAGATTTCAATTTTTTTGGATTCATTTTAGTCATATTTTTATTTAATTCTTTGTAGGCGCTAATCTCAGGCTTGGGGATTATGTGTTTTATTTCATCTACGGGTGCTATTGACTATTTATTTTTTCCTTGAATGTAGGATCTAGACATTGGAGGAGCAATAAGGAGTCAAAATTCATATACAAAATTTGCAGTGACATGTTGGTCCACCCATTTTACATGTGGGCATGCAGAATAAGGAATAACATTCATGGATGTAACAAGAACACATATTTAATGCTTCTGGCACCTAAAAAGGGAGGAGGCAAATTGTAACCAAGTTCTAAAACACATCAATAAAAAGGTATATCTTCATTTTGTTTGGATTCATTCATGCTTTCTCTCTTTTCATGCACTTTCAATTCATAGGACTTAGCATTAAGTTTAGTTCCGTTTGCATCGCACTTGGAGTTTCCTTTTTTTTTCTATATGCTCATGCTTCCAATGATGATCATGATGGGACATTTGGCCACACAATCCTACCAAAATCATTTCATCAACATGATCTCCATTGATTTAACTACCCCCATAAACAATTCGAATGATCCAACATAGTCATTGTATTTAGACATAGATGCCATAGACTGGGATCGTGTCAATTTACCACCATCCCCATAAAAGTACTAGAATTTCAATGAAATGCTCCATTTCACCATAGATCCAACTCAGGATATCTTCCATACTAGGGAGGAACCTAAGGTTCCCAACGTATATTTGAACTCAACAAATGATATCCATTTGATCCCAACTCCACACTAGTTGGAGGATGGATCCCACATGTCGATCGATGAGACAAATGACGTAGACATCATCTTGGATCCAATGAATCCATAGATCATCAAGCTGGGGGTAAGCTTATCCCCTGAAGATCAAGCTGACTACATTACCATTCTCAAATAGAAGAAGGAGGTTTTTGCATGGTCCTACAAAGATATGTCAGGACTAGATCCGTACCTAGTCACACATAACCTAACGCTTGATCCAAAATTCAAACCCGTTAAGCAAAAACTATGTAAGATGCACCCAACAGTGGCCTTAATGGTCAAAGACAAGCTGCAAAAGCTTTTGGATGCATAGTTGGTCATCTATGTGGATTACCCACCATGGTTGTCCAACATGGTGCCCGTCAAAAATCCTGATGGGAGGATTCTCATATGCACTAATTTTTGATATCTAAACAAAGCAAGTCCTAAGGATGATTTCCCCTTGCCAAGCATCCACGAATTGGTAGACACTACAAAAGGTCATGAAATGCTACCCATCATGGATGGTTTCTCAGGATACAATCAAATTCATATCAATATTGAGGACCAACTAAAAATGGCGTTCACAATGCCTTGGGGGACATTTTGTTATAAGGTCATGCCCTTTGGCCTTAAAAATGTTGGCGCCACCTACCAACGTGCCATGACATACATCTTCCATGATTACATGCATAAAACTTTGGAAGATTACATGGATGATTTGTTGGCCAAATATATTTTACACCCAAATCATCTTGATGACTTAAGTAAGATCCTTGACCGCCTCATGGAACATAAAGTCAGACTGAATCCCAAGAAGTGCGTATTTGGCATCACATCTAGAAAAATCTTGGGTTTCATAGTCTCAAAGCGAGGCATCGAGGTGGACCCAAACAAAGTCAAGACAATCCTTGAAATGCTCCCCCCAACTACCATTAAGCAGCTCAAAAGTCTGTAGGGAAAGGTCACATCAATTAAGAGCTTCATAGCGCAGCTATCTGACAAGTGCTGACCCATGAACAAATTATTGCATAAGGGTGTAGCATTTCATTGGGATGACGAGTGCCAGTCAGCCTTTGATGACATTAAACAATACTTGGCTTCATCGCTAGTATTGGCACCACCTAGACCAGGAGTGTCATTCTACTTATACATCTCAGCTACTGAGGTGGCACTGGGCACCATGCTAGCCCAGAAAAATGAACTTCACAAAGAACAGGCTACTTATTACCTTAGCCGCACCCTGGTCAGTTATGAACTTAACTATGCATACATTGAGAAGCTCTACTTGGCAGTGGTGTTTGCTACCAAAAAGCTACGCCACTACATGCTCAGCAATACGACGTATGTTGTGTCTAAGGAGAATCCATTGCGATACATGATGAGTCGTACTTATCATAGTAGCCGCACGACGAAATGGATCATGTTGTTGATGGAATTTGACATAGATTTTATTGGATAGAAATCCATCAAAGGTCAAGTCATAGCCGATCAACTAGTAGAGGCTCCTCTCAAAGACGATCAGCCTCTGGTCATAGAACTACCCGATGATGGGGTCTTCCATGTCTTAGAATCACCAGATTCTGATGAGCCTGAGTCACAGGCCGATATAACCCTATTTTTTGATGGTTCTAAATGTGAGCAAGGTGGCAGCATGGGAATCATATTCTTTACACCACAAGGGACTCCAATGCCTCTATCATTTAAATTAGACTTCTCGTGCACCAACAACAATGCAGAATACGAAGACTTGCTCATAGGTCTTCAGACAACAATCACCATGAACATCAAATGATTAAACATCTTTGGTGATTCGTTGCTAATTGTCAACCAAGTTAAAGGGGTATTCCAGTGTAAATGCCTAGTTCTGCAGGCCTACAAAGCCCTTGTGGACAAATTCCTAGAAAATCTTGAATGGTACGACATCGAGGCACTCCCTCGGTCATCGAATCATTTTGTGGACACTATGGCCTCCTTGGGGTCACTAATCCGCAAGACATCTCTGGTGATATGACAACCATTCAAGTCAAAACACTATCGCAATCCATGATGGAGCGTGCAAGCTCTGACTTAACGCCAAGAATCCACCTGATCCAGATTGAACCATCCCTGGACAAGTTCTCTCGAATCCATGATTGTCTAAATCATGCCAACTAGGGGTCCTTGTTCTCCCCTACTCCCCTTAATAGCAACACAATGCTATTCTTACAAGTTCTTTCCCGCTCAGCTTTTGCTAGGGATGAACTTCAAGAGGGATTGGTTGTTCATACCGTCGAGGCTTCTGATCAGCAGGATTGGTATTCACCCATAAGGGATTACCTCAAGCTAGGTAACCTCCCACTTGGATTGACGCATGCCACAAAATGATCATTCAAATAGAAAGTAGCAAAGCATGTCTTGTTAGGAGACATTTTGTACCATCGTAGCTATGAAGGAATCCTCCTTCATTGCTTGGACCAGCAGGAGTCCACTTGGGTGATCGCCCAAGCGCACGATGGTACGTGCGGTGGCCACTTTAGTGGTATGGCCATCGCAAAGTGCATTCTCTACATGGGCTATTATTGGCCATATTTAGAGCGAGATTGTTGCACGTATGTGAGGAAGTGCATGAAGTGTCAACACCATGCCAATTTGACACACGTACCTTCTTAGGCCTTGCAGCCGATTCAATCGGCTTGGCCATTTTTGTAGTGGGGTCTAGATCTAATCGAAAAGATCTCCCCTGCATCATCCGACCATCACACATTTATCATAACGGCCACAGAGTACTTCACCAAATGGGTGGAAGCAATTCCGCTTGCCTCTACGACTGGAACCCACATTTTGGAGTTCATTTTACATAATATCATATGTCTTTTTGGTATTCCATCCAAGATAATCTCGGATAATGGGACGTCATTCAAGAACAAAGACGTGCATGCTTTGACCACAAAGTACAAAATTTAGCATAGTTTTTCAACACCCTATTATCCGTAGGCAAATGGGCAAGCAGAGGCGTCAAACAAAATGCTAGTTGCCATCCTCAAAAAGATAGTCGTAGATAGTCATAAGGATTGGCACATTCAGATCCCACTTGCCCTATGGGCTTATCGCACTAGCATTCGGACACCCACTAGGGCAACTCCATTTTCATTGGTGTATGGCTCCGAGGCAGTCATGCCTCTCGAGTTGGAAATTCCTTCCCTATGCATATCAATGCAAGAGTTCATCGATGATGACACTGCATGGCAGGCCCGGTTAGACCAACTTATGTTGCTCGATGAACGACATGTTAATGCTCTTGAGCATTTACGTATCTATCAAGAGTGACTTAAGAGGGCATACAACATGAAGGTTCACCTGAGGGACTTTTAGGTTGGTGACTTGGTCTTAAAAGAGAACCAACAGAACTCTAACTTGTCGCCCCATCTAAGGGACAAATTCATGGCAAACTAGTTAGGTCCTTATGTCATCGATAGTAAAATAGGACCTGGAACATACCGGCTAGCCTCTCTTGATGGAATCAAGGAACTAGAACCCTTGAACATCAGTCATTTGTGGCCATTCCATATTTAATAGAGCCATAGCCCAAAATGCTCCAAGGATTCTCATAATCGCTTGGTCAATCCCAAAATGCTCCAAGGATTCTCATAATCGCTTGGTCAATCCCAAAATGCTCCAAGGATTCTCATCATCACTTGGTCAATCCCAAAATGCTCCAAGGATTCTCATCATCGCTTGGTCAATCCCAAAATGCTCCAAGGATTCTCATAATCGCTTGGTCAATCCCAAAATGCTCCAAGGATTCTCATAATCGCTTGGTCAATCCCAAAATGCTCCAAGGATTCTCATCATCGCTTGGTCAATCCCAAAATGCTCCAAGGATTCCTATAATCGCTTGGTCAATCCCAAAATGCTCCAAGGATCCCTACAATCGCTTGGTCAACCCCCCCAAAAAAAATGCCCCAAAGATGCCCATTACCCCTTTGGTCAAACCAAAAAGCTCCAAGGATTCCCACAATCGCTTGGTCAAAAATAAGAAAATTCAAAAACAATAAAATCATCAAAAATACAACAAAAATTTGCACCTCATTTCCATACATGCTCAAAATCATCACAAATAAAGAGCTCTTCTTGCACCTCATCAATCCATCAAAAACACAAAAATAATAGCTACATTAAGCATCACATCCATACATTGCATATTTGTGGTCATACAGGTCAAAGGCACCATAGAACTGTAATTACTCGGCAAATCCATCCGTTCCCACATTTCTCAATTTTGTAATAAACCACCATTCACGTTATTTTACCATACCATAGTCAGTAGTCTCCTAATGTATCTAGAGTTTTTGTCACTCAGCTGTCATTAGCCTTCTAGCCAAATACTGTACAAAGTCAGACAGATTTTCCAAAGGTAGAATCTTACTTGGATCACACCTTGTTACGTAACATCCCAACACAAAGTTAAAACACATAAAAATTCCAAAGTTGTGTGAACGAAAGATGATGCCTGCAAAGCAATCCAGGTCACCATAAGTGAAACGGTTATCTTGCTCATCCCCCTATGTGAATGACCCCAAGAATGCTGAGAGTTGGCAAAAGGACAAGCATCTTCCCTACCCAATTCCCCAAGCATCCCAAGTTCTCAAAAGGTTGCAAAAATCATAAAATTTTGCAAAAGTCAAAACTCCAAAAAAATTGACATCACCACCAAAGTGCATACCTCAAACGACACATACAATAGTGATCCTCATCACTCAAAATTCAAATCCCTTGCTCAAAATAAAATATATATAATAAAAATAAACAGTGATTTTTATCACTACAAAAGAGCAAGTATCCCAATACAATTGAAGAAAATAAGGGAGTCGAACTTGAATCCCTGGAACTCTCAGCATTCAGAAGGTCATGAGGTGAACCTCAGTACCGGTTTGGTGGATAGCCTATCGGTCACTGGTGGTAAACCTCCCGCATGACGATATATCTATCACATTAACTCATGTACAGATCAATGTTTGCATGTGGATGGGCTAGCTTATGGTATCCTAGATAGCACCGTAGATTAATCTGACTAAATACAACAAAGGAGTTAGTGGAGCTAATTAGGTGATCCTCAGTACAGGTTTGGTTGACAACCTATCTGGCATTGGCGGTATCCTGACAAATACCACATAAACGAACTCAATTGCACACACAGGGATGTGAAATAACTTGGTCAAAGACAAGTCCGATTCATACCTTGTCCAAAAGTCTTGGAAGATAACATTACAGTACTGGCTAGTTGGTTAAAACATCTGAGTCTCAGAAAAACTTAACTACATTCTAAAACCACCTGTGCAATCTGTCATCCTCGAATTGCCATCAAAAAATACAAAAATAGCATGTATACAGCAAAAGTCATTCACCACAGCAATCGCCTAAGACAAAAAGCCATAAGTTCTAAACAGTCTATGGTGCCCTCGCCAAAAATCACACATTTAATCCATCCATTCCATTTGCATATCCTAAAAATTAGAAACATTTGCATTCATCATAACATATGCATCCATCAACATCAATTAACATGCATACATACACATTCAACAACCATTGAGCATAACATCAAATGCCGACATGTGTATAAACAAAATAAAGTCATCTGTATATATATCATCAAAAATGCCCGTAGGCTACAATAACCGGTCATCTGACCCCGCCAAAAGCAAAACCTCAAAAACCCCTAAGCCTAGGGCATCGACCACCATGATCACGTAGGATCGGTGCGATGGGAACTACCCCCCATGGTGTGGGTCCTATGGGACCCCTTAGGGCGGCTACCGCTAGCCCCCGCATCATGCCTGCTAGAGCCCCCTCATCTAGTCGCCTACATCGAGAAGATGTTGACTGCTCAGTATCGCTCCCTCTCGAGTGGCGCGACGACCCACCTCCACTAAGCATAGGGATCCACCCACCGAGGTGGCTAATCTCTACCTCTAGCTCCAACCGATGCCGCACCAAGTCCATCTCCCGCTATCGATACATAGCCAAATTTTCATTGCACTATGCCAACTATGCACCCGTAGAAGATCCCTCTCCTATGCCGCATCAGTATCCCCCTCCTATCGATGGTGCATAGCCCATGCGGTCTCCCGCTCCGCTAGCTGAGTCCGCAAGAGATCCCTCTCCTGTAGAGCCTCCCCTAGCTCCTCATCCCATCTCTGGAGCAGCCCCACCAATCATGCATTCTCAGCGTGCAACCCTACCTCCGTGTCCTCCATGACTGCCTGGGGCATTGGCATCTCTGGAATAGTAGCCTGCTCTGGCTCCCACTGCTCCGAGATGTCCTGCATCTTCGGCTACTCCGGAACCCCAAAATCCTCCCTCACAAAATCATCCACCTCTACCATATCCGCATCCTCTAGCGGAACCCCCCAACCCTCACCTGGTGCCTCTACACCCTCATCACCTACTACCGCTACCTCGGCACCTCCCAGTGGTCCCTCTCCCCACCATCACCATAGTGTCCACCACTGGTCGTACTCCATGGTAGTCCCGACGTCGTCCACATCTAGGACGTCAATAGCTATGTCAAAATCCTTGCCCAACGGTGCAATGACCGGCCAGGCTAGAGTCCTCTCATCCCCCTAACGTCGATAGACCACGGGCTCCCCAGGCAACCCCTGGCGCACCCCAAACTATCGTGTCACCCGGTTGTAAGAGAAGAACTCCTACTCGGTCCCATGCCGCCCAATCAGCCATCGCCCTCTATGAACCCACCGGAGCCACTCTCTAGCCTCAAGCCAGGCTGGACAGTCTCGATAGGGGTGCCAGAACACCTCCCCTAGAGTAAGCTAGGCAAAGGCATCGGCATAGTGCCCTACGACACCTGCCCACCACCGACTCTGCCCCTGCTCCTCGGACCACCACCACAGAGCCACGTAGCCTATATCCCTATCCACCATCTCCGCCCGAGTAGTCCACGGCAGCCCCACCGGCCTCTCCACCGCTATATGCTGCCAAGCCCAACACTGCAATAGAAAGCTGCACCCAATACCCTTCTACCTCCGATAGTGGACCTCGTACAACTCATCATAGAGCTGTGCCAGCAACGTCTGCCCCCACCTCATGATCATAGGTGCATCCGTAGGACACTCCACCAGCTGAAAGACCACATCCAATAGGTTCCATGGGAACCTCACACCTGACGAGTCAGGTAGCAACATGTTGGAAATGAGGCCCATAAGTACTACGTGCCTCACTCCCAACACCCCCTTCTCCAGCCACCATCAAACTAGAATCCTACCAATCTGGAAGTCACACTCTGCCCTCTCCACTGGGCTATCCACACCCACCTCCTCCATGCCCAAAATAGTGTGTCAACACTACTATCCGTTGATCCCGTGGCATCATCCGGATCGGTAGTCCAT
This sequence comes from Wollemia nobilis, assembly GCA_028583015.1. Lineage (NCBI taxonomy): Eukaryota > Viridiplantae > Streptophyta > Pinopsida > Araucariales > Araucariaceae > Wollemia > Wollemia nobilis. The sequence continues at coordinate 174,492 of JAQPPZ010012958.1, forward strand.
CTATCAAAATCCGAAGGATCCGATAGACATCCTCTAAGGTCACTATCATCTCCCCTATTGGGAGATGGAAGGTGTTGGTCCGAGGATCCCACAAGTTGATCAAGGCCATCAGATAGGCCCGATCCTCGACCACAGGCTCCAGTCGAGTCACCTGCTTGAGCCCAAGGGCATCAAGCCACTCCCAGTCAACCAAAGTCAGTGCCTCCCGTGCTTCAGTAAAAATAGTAGGTACACGGTACCGACTCTTCACAACCTGCAAAAGAAAACAACACAAAAACATTAAAATCATGAAAAATTGTACAGCAGTAACATGAATATACAACAATGCATAAAACAATGTACAACTAAAAACAACAAAATTCACAAAAATTCAAAACATTTACAGTTTGTCAGTCTTAGGGTTTCTGTACTCTAAGTTTAAAACTGACAAACAAAAAAAAAAAACAAAAACAATTTTCAAATACAGTTTGTCAGTCTTAGGGTTTCTATACTCTAAGTTTAAAACTGACAGACAAAAAAAAAAACAAAAAAACAATTTTCAAAATACAGTTTGTCAGTCTTAGGGTTTCTGTACTCTAAGTTTAAAACTGACAGACAAAATAAAAATAAAAAACAAACAAAAACAATTTTCAAATACAATTTGTCAGTCTTAGGGTTTCTGTACTCTAAGTTTAAAACTGACAGACAAAAAAAAAAAAAAAACAACACAAAATTAACATGACAGTTTTTACCTAGGGTTTTCAATCAAGTTTTCAAAACTCACACATTCAACCTAAAAAAACTAAGGTTTCACGGTCGGTTTATCCTAAGGTTTTCATGTAACAAAAACATCACAAAAAACAAAAATTTTCTTTTTCCTAGGGTTTCCCTTACTGTAAAAAGGAAATAAATTTTAGACTTTTATCATGTCTTTTCCACATACATGTAAACTAAGGTTTCATTTTTTTACGAAGCCAACTAAAAAGAAAAAACCAAATTTTTAAACTAAGTTTTGAACTAAGTTTTTCCGTTCAGTTTTGATCTTTGTGTACCTAGGGTTTTACCTAAAGTTTTCATGAAGCCATAAAACAACAAGTCATGCATAACGACATACATTTAATTAAGGGGTTCATTTTTTTTAATTTGAACAACAAAATCACAAAATACAAGCAATAACGAGGAAGGTCACTCACCGGTCTCGCTTCGGCTCTACCACTTGATGACCCGGTGTGTGAACTCATGGTGTTTAAAAATTTGGTAGTGCTTCGCTTCGTATAATCGACCTCCTCCTCCTCAGAGCTCCAAATTGCTAGAAAAAAAGAATGCAAATGAGCCCAAACCCTAGTTTTGGCCCTTAAATAGGCTTTTCAGCCTGTAATCGTTCCACCCTAGGATGAGCGCTCTAGTTAGTGCTCGTCCCACCCTGGGATGATTACTAAACTAGTATTCATCCCACCCAGGGATGAATACAGAGCAAAAATTTCAAAATAGCAAAAAAATGCACCAAAATGCACAAAAACAAGCAATAAAACTGTCCAATGAGAGTGCTTTTGCACCTGACATTTCGGGCATGCAAAATCGACATCGGGGTCACAAATCCTCACTATCCTACTCCCTAAGAAGGCTACCATAGCTGGACCACTCCACGGGAGGACGGATTGTCGAGAATTTCATCCCCAAGCGGCGTCCCAAAAGAGTCAAAATCCACCCAAAAATAACAATAAAATTGCCGAACAAAGGCGCCTTTGCACCCGCCATTCACTGGCATACAAAACAGATGTTGGGGTCACAAATTGTCACTATCCTACTCCCTAATAAGGCTACCATAGCCGGACCGCTCCATGGGAGGACAAATTTTTGACAATTTCAACTCCAAAATGCATCACAAAAAGGGTTAAAACCCACCAAAAATAGGTCTAAATGTCAGAAAACCGCACACACATTCAACGATAAACATCTGAAGGCACCCTTACACAAGTCATCTTGGGTCAAGTGACTCATCACTTTTCTCATGTAGGTCATTCCCTCATCGATTCGTCGCTTGAGGGGGTAGTCACACTTAGTCACCAATCAACAAATACACACCCAATCATGAAAATGGCATGCATTCAAAGAATCATTGATAAAGACAATCACGCCCCTGCTTGGGGCAGCAAAAAAGAAATAATCACAAGCTGATCAAACACTTGGCATTCATGAATCATGAACTCAAGGTTCCCACGGACAAAAGGTTGCGCCCTTTGCCTATTCATGACTGATCGATGTCCAAGCGCAAGTAACACCTCACCGAAAAAGGTTAACACTTGGATTGAGTTCCTTCACTCGTCAGAAGCAAGGATTCAAGAATGCATGCCCTTTCCATACTTGGGGCATCAAAATTTGGTTAGGTTACTAAGAAACCCTAATCATTAGTGCTTTGGTTATCTATTTTTGCTCAGCATTGCGCCACGCACAATGCTTCCCAAAAAGGGGCATCTGTAGACACCAAAACAACACCAATCCGATTATGTGACTGCAAACACTGATCGCACTGACACACACAGCCCCAAGGGCAGCCCCCAGAGGTTAAACAGTGGTCCTAACCACTCTCACAGTAGTTTTGGAAGGTCAAGAGTCAATTTGGCACCTTCAAGCACTCTGCTTCATACTCGTTCCACCCAGGGATGATTACAAACTGGTATTCACCCCACCCAGGGACGAATAGCAGTATTCACTCTAGGGTGGGGCGAATAGAAGGTTTGACTGGAAAAAAGTCAAATCTTGACAAATGGCAGCTCAGATCCACCACTTAATTCTTCCTTCCTTGCATGGGAGTGTGAGTGAGCATTTTTGAGCGTTAGAGGGAGTTATAGAGGCAGCCATGAGGCCCCTAATCAGGGAGGAATCTCCTCCCTCCTAGGAAGGCATGATTGCCAAGTGGCGCCTCTGCATGCTCATCCAAAGAGACCTCCAGGTCTATAAATTGGTGAGTTTTCTCACCACAAAAAAGGAAGGGAGAAGGAGCATTTTGAGCAATGAAGTGCTGTCATTTTACTCCCACACACACCTTTTGATTTGTGCCTATCGCATCCTTGATCTCTTTTGGAAGAGAGGTCATAGGGTGGTTATTGGAAGCGCAAATCCGGAACCCAAACCTAAAATTTGGCCACAAAATCCTACCAAATTTTTTGACAACACCCCACAAGAGATTTTGGACCCATCCCAAGTGGATTGGTGCCAAAATCGGGCCCCAAACGGTGGGCGTCCTGCCCCCGGGCCCCCCCACACTATTGCAGGTCTAATCGTCCCACCCTAGAATGATTAGGAATCTGTGGTATATTTCCACAATTTTTCTTTTGCATCTGATTCTAGGTTATCTAAATAGGCTGTAGTTTGAATTTCATTTCATTCTGAGCATTTTTGACCATGCTTTTATCATTTCCCGCCTTCACTAACTTGCAGATGGTACCATCAAATTCCTGGTGATAGAGGCCAAATTGGGAAAATCTGACCTTCTGGGTCTTCCCAAAATGCCCCCAATTAGCTAACCCCAACTTTGTAGGTGATTTGGAGCCTCCGGGATAAGACATTTGGGACTATGCTTTCTGACAAATTGTTGCAGGTTTATTCGTCCCACCCCAGAGCGAATACAAATCTGTGAGGAATTTCTCGACTGTTCTTTTTGCAGTGCCTCATAGGTGATGTTTTCATGCCTCTGTGAAGTTTTTAGTTTGTTTGGATTCATTTTAGTCATCATTTTATTTAATTCTTTGCAGGCGCTAATCTCAGGCTTGGGGATTGCATGTTTTATTTCATCTACAGGTGCTACTGACTGTTTCTTGTTTCCTTGAATGTAGGATCTGGACATTGGAGGAGCAGCAAGGAGTCAACATTCATATACACAAGCGGCGGTGATGTGTTGGTCCACCCATTTTACATGTGGGCACGCGGAAGAAGGAATAGCATTCATGGATGTAACAAGAACACATATTTAACGCTCCTGGCCCCTGAAAAGGGAGGAGGCGAATTGTAACCGAGTTCTGAAACACATCAATAAAAAGGGTTGTCTTCGTTATTGGATTTTTGTTTCATTTCGATTCGTTCATGCTTTCTCTCCTTTCATGCACTTTCAATTCATAGGACTTAGCGTTAAGTTTAGTTCCATTTGCATCGCACTTGGAGTTTCCTTTTTGTTTTCGTATCCTCATGCTTCCAGTTTCCAATTTTAATATTTTTGGGATGTATTGCTTAGGATAAAATTCCAAAGAATAAAATAAAGGCTCTTGATAATAAAAGAAGACAACTCATTTTATCGATTATTATGAAGAATTGAAAGCATACAGTCTTCTTGATCCCTCAACTCATGAGTTATTCTTTCATAGGAATGTCAAATTTGATGAAACATTCCCTCAAAAATAACCTCCAAAGGACTCTTCCTCCATTGAGCCTTCTCCTATAGTGGAACATCAATATTATGAAGAGCCAACCCTTGAAGTTAATTTGGTTATTGATAATCAAGATGAAGAACCTATAACTCCTTATCAAAGTATTTCAAATCGTTCAACTCCCTCTTCTATACAAAATGGGCCCGCACAATTTTTAAATAAGCTACTCCCTATATTCAAAATATTCCTTCAAACAGATCATCCAACCCCATAGGTTCCAATATTGTATGTCAATCCATTTCCTCTGATACTAAATCATTCAAAGAAGCCTCAGGTATAAAAGAATGGGAAGATGCCATGGATAACAAATTTTCTTCCTTGATCAAAAATGATACTTGGGATTTAGTTACCTTACCTAAGGGAAGAAAATTAGTTTGATATAAATGGATATTCAAAATAAAATATGGGGCTAATGGCGAAATAGATAAACATAAGGCTCATCTTGTATCCAAAGGTTTTTCTCAAATAGAGGGTATTGATTATACAAAAACCTTTGCTCCAGTTGCTAAAATGGATTCTGTTAGATTGGTTCTTGCTCTGGCTACTTCCTATAAATGGCCAGTATACCAAATGGATGTAAAAAGTGCCTTCTTACATGGAAATTTAAAAGAAGAAGTATTCAGGGAACATCCCCCTGGTTTTACTCAAGACTCCTCTCTTGTTTTTCAGCTTAAAAAATATCTATATGGACTCAAACAATCCCCTAGAGCTTGGTATGAAAATATGGATTCCTTCCTTCTTTCAAAAGGATTGTTTAATTGTGAGTCTGATAATACAATTTACATTTGGATAGGTAAAGGAAATATCACCATTATTGTTCTTTATGTTGATGATATCCTTCTCACGAGTAGTAACCTCACTCACATTCAAAATATAAAAGACTCCCTCTCTAAAAAATTTGAAATGGTTGATCTAGGTCTAGCTCATTTATTCCTTGGGATTCAAATAAAGCAAAATAAAATAGGGATCATCTTATGTCAAAAAAAGTACACTCAATATCTCCTTCAAAAGTTTAAAATGATATATTGTAAACCTTATCCTACCCCGTTTCAATCTGGCATTCATCTCAGTACTTCGTGCTCATCCCCTCCTTGTGATGCTACTCTATACCGTCAGCTTATAGGAAGTTTGTTATACCTCACTCATACTTGCCCAAATATCTTCTATTTTGTTGGGCTTATATCCAGGTTCTCTCATAAACCTCATTTTAGTCATTGGCATGTAGCTAAAATAATTATTCATTATTTGTAGGGAACTACAAACTTTGGGCTCATCTATAAAGGATGCTCCATGGATATCATTTGATATATATATATTCATATTGGGCAGGATCAGTAGATGATAGATGTTCTACCTATGGATATGTTTTCTACCTTGGTCCTTCACCAATAGCCTGGTTTTGAAAGAAATAAAAAATAATAGCATTATCTTCTACAAAGGCAGAATACAAAGCAACAATTTTAGCTAGTCAGGAAGCCCTTTGGCTTCATCAAATTCTCAAAGAATTTTGTTTTTTCCAAGAAGTGCCTATAACTCTATGGTGTGAAAATAAAAGAACAATTCATATTGCACGCAATCCAGTTGAGCATTAGTGCACCAAAAACATTGAGATCCACATGCACATCATCACGAAACATATTCAAAAAGGGAATATACATTTGAAATATATTCTGATAGAGAATTAACTGGTAGGCATCTTCACCAAGTCATTTCCTTCTCCATGTTACCTTCAGTTGCAAGAGATAATTGGAGTGATAACACTACATTGACAAATAGGTCTTCCACCTCTCACTATATTATACATGAGTACCTAATCAGGTCTTCTTGCTGGGACAATTTTCACCATCCGAAGACAAACCTATTTCATACTTCTTTGCTTTTGATTGGTGGCTTTTCCCACTGGGTTTTTACCATCATTTCAAAACAAAGAAGTGATAGTTGGATTTTCCCCATAGGGTTTTTTTCCACCAACTATCTATATTGTACATGAGTACCTAATCAGGCCTTCTTGCCGGGACTCATTTGTACCTAAATCAATTAGTTCCACTTTTCTCTTCATCTTTTGTGTAATACTTTGTATATCTATTATTGTGAAATTCTAACATAAATACCCTTATACTAGCAAAAATAATTCCACCATCAAGCAAAGAAATAGAATCTTCAAGGATTCATTATTCATCATTAAAATATTATTAATCAATTTTAATTTGATTTGAAATTATGCTTTATTGAAAGTAATTTTTGTTGTTTTTTACAATAAATATGGGAATAATAAACCATATTTTTATAAGAAAAATATGTTATTCATAATTGGTAAAATAAAGGAAATATTTGATGTGCTCCTCTCATTTTAATTTATTTATTAAGAGTTAAATATCAAATAAATTCCAAAAATTTTTACATAAATGTATTTTAAATAAATAATTTTGTTTTCATGCAAAGAAAAAATACACAAGGATGGTTTCTTTCAATCATCATTATTTTTTATTCCATGGTTTTACTATATATCACTTTATGATTTTCTTTGCTATTACCTACTCAAATAGAGATTCAATATATGATTTATGGAAGTCTTGTTAATGTACATTAGATTCTAATAATGTTCTCCACCATATTATATTATGATAAGTCATGTTATGTGTCACTCATCTTATAGAGGTTCCATACTCAAATGACTACCACATCCTATAACAATACCTTCATTGAGATGTTATACTGCTACTCACTCAACTAATGACTATAATGCTTGAATATTTTCTCTCATAATTTGCCTTCATGGCTTCTTATTTTTAAAACAAGTTATAAAAGAAAAAATATTTTGTATTTGTCTTCTTTAACTATCTCAATTTGTATGGCTTAGCTTCCATCACGTAAATATTTTTATTGCAAGAAGCCTTCAAATGTCTTAGGAATTATTTCTCTCTACATGTTTGTTAAAAAGTAAAATATATCATTTTACATGCTTGTGGTTCCTTTCTAAATAGGAAAATGGTATACCACACCTTGTATTGGCATCCTTTGTTGATTATATAAGATGTCTCCTCTTTGAAACAATAGAAAATTCCTCATACTTCTCATAAGATTTCTTAAAATGCATTAATAGATTTCACTTTAGATGTCCCTTAATGGATACTTTCTCCTCATAAAAATGTAATACAAATATTTCACTAGATATCACTTTAATATCATCACATCTTATCAACACATAACTTTTATCCATGTACAAAACATTGAGTAATTCATCAACAAGCATTAGTTGTTACTATTTTTCTCTTATTAGATAAAAGTCACTTTGTTGATATGCACTTTTATCTCAAATAGTTATGCTACTATGGCCTTCATATCAACAACTTGGTAATATTAAAACCACACTTGTAAATTTCTATTTGACTATAGATTTTAACTCCACAACTTTATTACATGTTCAAACATAAAAACTATACCAATTTGCCTACCCTTTAACATAATTAGTTTCATAAACTAGTGAATATCGTTATCTTTGTATTTCCACATCCTTATTTAGGAACTATATTTATTAGTATTTATGTCTATAACTAGGATGCCTACAACAATAGTTAAGCATAACATATCTTCTAGTTTGACAACAAAATACCTCTTTTTTATTGATAGTTAAGAAGGGGATTGAAAGCCTCTCATCCCTTTTACAAAACATGTCCAAATATTTTACATTTTAGTCTCACCATCTAGGATAATAACTAGAATAAAATAATAGCTATAAATAAAAACAACTACAAAATAGACTTCTAAGTAAAATACCACCATCTAGATTAGTTAAGGAATAACAAACATAGAAATACCACATGCACATAAAATTCAAAACATTGATAATTCAATAGTATCATGCATTACTAATAGGGAAAATTATTATACCTATGGAAATAATCTAAAATATCCATTGCTTCAGTCACAACTCTAGGTCTTCTTACCACTAGGAAATTTGGAGTTGACTCCAAATTTATGTTTGATAAAATGCTAATGAGAAAATTATTGAGTTGGCCCAAGCAAATATAGTTCTAGTTCAAGAAAATTTTGAGGAGGTATTCAATTCCCAAATATTCAAAGATATTATTCTCATTACTTAGATTTCAAGGGGTGTTTCTTACCCCCAAATTTAAGTATCATTTGGGTGTTGTTTTCCACCTCAATAGCCATTTCCTTCTATTTTAATTTTACCTTCAATGGTCTTCCTCTCTCAAAATCTAATCCAATATTTACTTTTCCTTTCTTCTAGTTTCTTGTAATCCTATTTGGATTACTACTCTCTCCTTCTAATTTTACTATAATTTACATTTCTTTATCAAGATATAGAATGTGATACTCAACTCTACTTTGTTTACTTCCATTCGAATTGGTTACCTCACTATATTCACCAAAACCATCCACTTGGGTTGTTTCATTTTCTAAATCTTGTAGATAACTAAAATAATTTATTCTAACAATCACATTAACCTTCATAGAAGTTTCAAATACTTGGAGTCTTACCTCAATATTTTCTCCTTCAAAGTCACCTTCTTCAAGATCAACCCCTCCTTTTGTTAGAGCTACATATTGAGTCTTTTTCATGAGAATCCCCATTGTCCACATATCTCTAGTTTTATCTTAGTCTTAAAAGTATGAGGGTTTGGGTATTATTTATGTTGCCATATATTTTTCCCTTGGTTTTCTTTCTTTTCTATGACATAATTGAAACTAGAGTGCTTGACCTTCTTACATAGAGAGAATTTGATTACAATATTATTGTATTCTAAAGGTTGTGTCCATATTCTATGCTTCAATTCAATATCAATCAGCTTTAGGAACTCCCTTTCTATATTCTCATTCACACATATTCTATCCAACATCAACCTAGACCAAGCTAGGGTTACTAGATCTATCATAATCAAATACCTAACTTATCAAGTAATACCAATAAAAATCTCTTCATACCATAAATAAATGGGAAGACCTAAGAGCCTAACCAAATCTAGTACTTTAGCAATGCTATAAGTTTTATAATCAAAATCTATTGCCCATTTTTTGAATAAGAACTCTATATGACTATAAAACCAATATTTCCCTTGAAGAATCCTATTCCAATATTCCTCATAATTCAACTTAACAAGAAATAATCTCTTAGGTATGGCCACAATCTCCATGAACCCTAGAAGTTTCCATTTGTATCTTTCCTACTTTCTAATAGTATCTAACTTAAATTGGATACCCAAAAATTTTCCAACCAATTTAAGCTACCCTTGTGCAGTAGCCATGTCCACTAAAGAGTCTAGTATTGAGTGTCTTCTTACAAGTGGTTGTAAGTTAAAATAAAAATTACTCTCCTTGTTATTTCCCTTTAGAATGTTTACACAAGACTAAACCCTAGGGTCAATGGTTTTTTATATCATCCTCACTACCCATATGCAATTGTTCTTTTGACCTATGAACAACATCCTCTATGCTAGGATTTTGATAGTAATTAAAACTAGCACCACATCCCACTGAGCCACTTGCAATCTCTTTGTGTTTAAAAATTTAATGTTCTTATTGAGGCTTTTACATGTAATATTTGTAGCACTATGTACAAAATTTAACATATCTTTTGATGGCATTGTACACAAACCCTAGTAGATTTTTAGTGATATTGTGCATAAAACCTAATAGATTAGATGATGATATTTTGTGCAAACCCTTGAAGTCTTTAAATTTTAATTCTTCACTCCAATGTCTTCTATCTAAAACAAGAAGAAATAACCAAATAAAATGAAAAAATATCCTTATATCAATAATCTTGAATAGGATGTTTGTCCCATCCTCTTCATTCATGATTACAAGCCATTATGATCATGAACCTCAAATATAAAATAATCTTTCCATATGGACCAAGAAGTCATTTTATTTGAATGGACATATTCAACATATTTCTCTCCCATTCTACAACTCCTATCTTATCTCTATATTATGGCATTGCTATGCTACCAAATATTTTAGACTTAAATTAACTAATATCTTTCTTATTGATGAAATAAATATCATATATAAAAAATATGTCTAAGGTAAACATAACTAATGAGAATATTTTCATCCTAACCATATTCATAGAGTATTTTACATAACAATAAGGATAACTAAGATGATAATATATCCTTTACTAAACTATATTATTGTGTACTTCATCAAATAAAACTATGTCATGTAATCATTGTATAGGATCAATAGTATTATATGAAAAAGTTAAAAGAATTGTTATTTCTTGTTAGTTATTTATTCTCATTCTAGTTATACATATAAATAGTAATTTGGAATCATAAAAAATCTTAATAGATCAAGTAAAAATTGATATGTAATTTTCTAAATAAGATAGGTCGTCTATTAAAGGGTTTTATGGGTATTTCTTGTAACATGTGCTATAATAAAGAGATCAAATCTAATGTTGAAACTATTGAAATATATTCTATTATTTGGTACATGCTAATGTACCATATTGGGTACATATTTATATTAGGAGTGTGTCTTAGATTAGGATTTAAGTAGATACTTTATGTAATATAATAAATGCATAAGTATTGTTAGAATATGCAAGGTACTTGATGATGTAAATGTGCATATTGTCATGTGTACATGAGTCTATAAAAGGGAAGATGAAGTGTCATAGAAATATGGAATTCCAAGAGTTATATTCTATTATATATTGGTATTTATAGTAGAGAGAAATATAAGAGAGTGCAAGAGCATATTATAGTAGAGTACATGCTCAAGTTAGATACAATGTAGAGCATGTATAAAGAATGGAATATTTGAGATCTTCCCATTTTGTATAAATATTTCATTTTTATGAAATTTCATTAATAGTAATTTTATGAGTTATTATATAAGTTTCTTATGATTTTTACATGCTTATAATATTTCCATTATCATATATTTAATATTGTATGCTAATTTTATACCTTGTGGTTGCATTTCTTTAAGTATTTTAGCATCAAAATATAATAGTGGTATCAGAGCACAAGGTAGATTGATTGGAGATAGGGATATTCAGAAGAATATTGAGAGGAGATAGGGATATTTTATTTTCATTATTTTTATAATTACTTTTGGCTAACCTTCTTTCCACAAGGTTGTAGGAAAACTCATGAAGACTAGGACTCTATAGATCTCTTTACACTAGATTGAAGGATAACTAGTGATATTTATTGGTTTATATAGATCTAGATATTTACATGGATTTGCTTGCTACTATCTAAGTTTTTTTTCTACAAAAAAATAGTTTTCACAAGTTGAGAAGCTTTCTACAATGGATAGAGAGGAATTTTATCTTCAATTGCTTGAAATTCTATGTACTTTTCTCATGTAGGTTTTTATTCTTTGTTACATAAAAATAGATATTAAATATTAAGGATATCCAAGAAGGAGATCCACATAAAATATTTAAGACCCTATATCAAGAAGGAGGAGACCAAATAAAAATATCCTATTGAAAAAAATTCAGATTTAGAAGTTATAATATTGAATATTGAGGATAGAAAAGGACTAAGAAATGTCCTATTGAATATTTGAGAAGCTATAAATTTTGAATACCCAAGAGAAGAGATCTCAAGAAAAACTTGATAGGAGAAAGAAGAAGAAGGCTAGAAAAAGCCCTATTGAAGAAATTTGAAAAAGTGGATATTGGAGGATATTTGAATAAAGCTGAAGGTAGAAGATTGCAAGTAGGAGTAGCTCCTAGAAAGAAAATTTTGGGATAATTATTGCCATGTGACAAGTCCAAAAGGAAAATGTATTTGATAAGAAGTTTGTCAATTTTTGGAAAGGATTCTTAAAGATCTCAATATATTCAAATACTTATGGAAGATTATCCAACAAGGAGAAGCTCTTGTGGAGGAAAAACCACCATTACTAAGTCTTGGTAAAGAGAAGAGACACCACCATATGGGATAAGAATACCAGTATTTCAAGAAAGCTAGTGTAACTATTTAAGAAGGACTAAAAGGATAGGGGGTAAGTAATAGAAAGGTATGAGCTAGTATCTCTCTAAAGCTATGTATAAGAGTTAATAATACGTTACAACAAAGAATTATGAAGCTCTAGTGAAGTTAAGGACCCAAAAGTAGTACCATTTACATAGCAAAGTGCCAAGCAAGCCAATTACCAAACAAAGAGGTAAGAGCACCACCAGTAGAAATAAACTAACTAATGCAAAGTTGAGAAACCACTAAATAAGTGGAAGAACCACCAGGTCAACATAGAGAAGCTACCACTATTGTTAAATAAGGAAAGAATAGATTATTTATTAAATTTACGTAATTGATTTATTAAGTAAAGGAAAAACAATAATTTATTTATTAAATGGAAGAGATGGAAATTTGATTTTTTTTGTACTATTAAGAAAAAGAGGGTTTTGAAAGAAATACCACAACCTATACAATAAAAACATCATCTAGTCAAGCAAAAATAGAACTAGACACCCCACAAAACTAATAGGTAAACAAAAACCATCGAGGCAAAATAGAAATTAAAACTCCACTAAACCCAAGACCCAAGAAATAAGAACAAATGGAAGAACTGAGATGGTTCTACCCCATCATGCCCACATCTTGATAAAAATTAGAAGCCAAACATGAAAAATCCTCAAAGAAATCCAATGCACTCTTCAGCGAGCTCCAAATATTCCTTTGATTGATGTCAATAAGTTTTAGATTGTGAAATATAGATTATTTTCTTTTTAGGGATGTCCTCTTGAGCATAAAAATCATTGATAGATTTATCCATATGATAATATCTTGATAGGATATTTAAATTAGGAGGGGGTGAGAGAGGGTAGAATACACCATCCTCATGCTTTTTATCTTGCAAACATTTAGACTTACGGGTACCACTACCCTCCACCATGCTATTCGGTGTAAGGTCCACATCCACAAACCTAGAGTCAACCACCATAGGAGATGATTCAATCTTGAAGGAAGGGCCAAGTGCAAGAGTACGAATGCCATTGCATGAAGCCTTACCATGAACACCTCTGGCCAAGACCTGAATCTTCCTCGAGATCTTCTTAGAGCTTGAACCAAAAGTGAATAAATAAATATCATCACTAATATCAGTAGAATCCTTCGATGCCACTTTGGAATCACCAATAATAGGAAAGGCCACCTATTCAAACACAAGTAGAGCAAGGCCTTGATGAAGGGGAGTCTTGGCCCCATCCGCCTTGCACATCTACAAAGGACTTTCTCATAGACTGGAACAAAAACAAAGAAATATTCATATGAATATTTCTATGTAAATGATTAAGGAATATAACATGGAAACTTCTAATAATATCACAAGTGTTGTCTAAAGTAAAGTAATTCATTATAACTCTCTCCACTCTATCCCAAGGAGGGGATAGTGCCAAGGCACTGAAACCATTCTGGGATCTTGGAAGAAATTCCTCTTTATCAAGAAATAAATTGATTTCTTTTAGTAGAGAATGCCTATCATGATTATGGTAAGCTCCATATAGAATGAGACCAATAGTCCAGCTTATCAAATTTGTTTTTATCTATAAATACCACAATATAATCCTTATCCATACATCATTCCAGGTAGATACCATCCAATTGGAGAGTACATGATTATGCCCATGAAATTTTTGGATGCACTCCAAAAGGGCCCCCTCTGCCAGGATAGACTTAACCTCATCATCAAAGGTGATGGAAGTAGGTTCTAACTAGGACTTAACAAGCTTCTATTTGGGAGAAAAAATATTAGTCTTACCCATCAACATGACAAACCACTCCCTCCCAAACTCAGACTGAGGAATTAGGACAAAAACATGGATTTATTAAGTAAAGAAAATATTAGTTTATTTATTAAATTGAAGGTATGGATCTTTGATTTATTAAGTAAAGAAAATAATAGTTTATTTATTAAATTGAAGGTATGGGTCTTTGATTTATTAAGTAAAAGAAATAATAGTTTACTTATTAAATTGAAGGTATAGATCTTTGATTTATTAAGTAAAGGAAAATAATGATTTATTTATTAAATTGAATAGATGGGACTTTGATTTATTAAGTAAAGGAAAAAATAGTTTATTTATTAAATTGAAGGTATGGGTCTTTGATTTATTAAGTAAAGAAAAATAATAATTTATTTATTAAATTGAAGAGATAGAACTTTTATTTATTAAGTAAATGAAAGAGTAGTTTATTTATTAAATTGAAAGTATGGGTTTTTTTATTTATTAAGTAAAGAAAAGAATAGTTTATTTATTAAATTGAAACTATAGGTATTTGATTTATTAAGTAAAGGAAAATAATAATTTATTTATTAAATTGAAGAGACGAAACTTTTATTTATCAAGTAAAGGAAAAAAGAGTTTATTTATTAAATTAAAGGTATGGTCTTTGATTTATTAAGTAAAGGAAATAATAGAAAAGGTACAAGTTTGATTTATTAAGTAAAGGAAAAGAATGATTTATTTATTAAATTGAAGAGATGAAATTTTGATTTATTAAGTAAAGGAAATAAGATTCTATTTATTAAATTAAAGGTATGGGTCATTGATTTATGAAATGAAAGGAATAGTTATTAATGGATTAAGTAATAGGACTTGATTTATAAAGTAAATAAACCTAGATTATTTAAATAGTAAAGGTATGGGACTTTAATTTGTTGAATAAAGGTTGGAAAGGAATTGATCAATGTAGGACCTCTGATCTAGTTGCATTTGTTGAAAGACTCTCATGGGATAATGAGAGGGAAAATAAAAATGGTGGTTTTTATGATATCAACTATGCAATAGATGGTTAGATACTTTGATTTTATTTTTTTAGTTGCAATTGGGCATAAACATAGTAGATACATTTAGAAGAATGTCTATCATGGAATCATGAGTGCCCTAATCCCCTTCTATCCTCAAATGATTGATGGGAGCTGAGAAGACCAAGGAGGTAGTTGAAACTAATGTGTTAGTTTATTTTACTTATAATGATTTACTTATGCTCAAATAGACTATTTGTGGAGATATTTTCATGAGGAAATTGATGTAATATATTATTATTTAAGAGTATAGAGGATTTACCATACTTGCTTACACGTAATAATTATTTACTTAATTGGATGATGTATGTTTAAATTATTGTTCTACATTATCTATATTTTGTATTTAAACTCCTTTAAGTTAATGTTTATCTTATTTAAATGTTGATTCCTTTCTATTATCCTTTGCATGCTTTATGAATTATATTTTTGTTAGATATAGTATTTAGAATTATTCTTGTTTTCTTTCTAAACAACAAAAACTTAAGTAATGAGTTCTAGGGTGAAATTGGAGGGTAACTATTAGAATAAGTGAATATTCTCTTAAGTTCACTAGGATACACACTTGAGTTTCCACTCCTCCATGTGTCAGGAGAACTCTAAGTGGTGTCTTCATCAGGTTTGATGAGTTGTTGTAATCCAATGGTTCTCAATGATCAACTCTGCTATTTATACAAAGTTGATCCTAGAGACAAATCAATCAGTTCCACTCTTCTCTTCATCTTTTGTGTAATACTTTGCATATCTATTATTGTGAAATTCTAACATGGTACCAGAGCAGGATAGATTTTGCTAGTATTCTCTCTTGAAGGTTCTAGGATCTGATTCAATTACTTTGGATATTTTTTTTGGCTATCTAACTTCAAAAGTTTGCTTTAGTCTACTTTTATCCATTGTTAATTTTCAGCATATTTTTTTATGTTGCATATTCTTACATTTCTATATTGAAATTGTGTTAGAGGAAACTTTTAAGAAAATATAGCTATTTTTTTCTTGTGTGAAGGCGTTGGTTTCTTGCCCTTCTCTTCAAAGGAAATTAGCCTATTTTTTAAATTTTTCTTATATTTATTTTTCCTCAACGTTTTCATATATCTAGCACTTGGTTAAACCTTTTTTTTTCGGCTATTCTCCGAGCAAAATCTCCAAATAAACCAAGTGTTATTTTGTTATATATTTTTTTGAGTTTTTCTTTTAGTTTAACTCAGCATTACAAGCACTTTATTCATTGGCTCTCTTTGTCCCTCGATATAGCATTTGAAAGAGCTCTCGTTGGCGCTCCCATAGGCGCCCGTTGCAACGTCTCTTCCGCTTTCACCGTTTGGCTCGAGCAACATCTACAATCCTTGGCGCACTCATTGACGTCTAAAAGTTCCTCCATAGAGTTCGCTGGTGCACTTGCATTTGAAAGGGCCGCAACATCTACAATCCTTGGCGCACTCATTGACGTCTAAAAGTTCTTCCGTAGAGTTCGCTGGTGCACTTGGTATTTATATCCCTCTTCCCTGAGGTTATTTTCTCAAGCTTATTGCATTTTTTCATATTATCTACAACGCTCTTCTCTGAGGAAATTTGTACTCCGTGGCCTTAAACATTTTCTACAGGTTTTCCAGTGCACGAAATTTATTTTGGTTTGACAAAACATCTTTCATACATTTTTCTAAAAAGCCCCATTGATTTCGTTTATATTCTGCCTTATTAACTTCTTCTGCAGGTGTATTCGTTATATTTTTTTCCTTCAACTAATGTCTTCTGCAGGTTTCAAAGGCAGCATATATTGATTATATATATTTTTCATATCGTTATTAATATTCATTATACTCTTGTTTCCTTCGTAACGCTTTTTCTGTAGGTCTCTTGATTTACAAAAAGCAGGTTTATTAGAATTTTTAAATCTGCCATATTATTGGTTTCATGTAAATATTTTTTCAAACCTCTTAGGATTTTTTGTGTATAAAATCAAGAATTATTTTGCAGTGTTACATAGGTTTTCCTTCGTCGTTGTTGGACTTAGAGAAGCACCAGTGCCGCTAAAAGGAGAGTAAATCACCGATCATTGTTTACGACGTAGAGAGCGTATGGAGAAAGTTTTCATTTCTTGGAAGACTTAGGGTTCGACGATTTCATTTTCTGCCTCTTCCTGTTTCATGGCGATTGGTGTATTTTAATATTTTTTCTTCCTATTTCCTATTTCTGTTTCCCCTTCGGTTCGTAATCCTTATCTACATTTTTTGGAAGACCACATTTTCTATTGTGGGACTCCGCAAACGACGGAGGATTCAACTTGTAAATTTTATAATAAAATTTATCTTTCAGGGGGGGGTTCTTTACTACTTATCTTTACACTCTTATGTGTAAAGAGAGGGGTGTTATTTCTTTGCATTTTATCTTTCAATAGTCTAATATATCTAGATATCTAATTTTTTTATTTTAACTTTATACACATAAATTTCAATTATCTGTTTTAAAGATATTTCATTTCATATTAGAAATCTAATATTTGCTTTTTATTCATTACGACATAAATTTTAATATTAAATCTAATTTCTAATAGTTTTGAATTTCTAAATTTCAAATATTGGTTTATTAAATTTATTTCATTAAATTTAATTTATTGGAATATTTTAACCTTTTATGCCAAATAATCAAAATTAGGAGGAACATATCTAAAATTTATTTGCAATAAATCACTGAGATAAATTTCTTTGTTTCTACTTTTTCCTCTAAATATATTTTGTCTACGTTCCACGTATCAAAATCCTAAAAACTTAAAGTCTCCCTCTCGTAAGGGCGGGTTTTTTTGGAAACTTGGTATAAAGGCCTGACATATATTTTCTTATCAACAGTTTACTTTGGCCATCTCTCAACTTATAGTCTCCCTCTCGTAAGGGCGGGTTTTGAGAACCAAATTATACTTGTTGCCACTTTGCATGTCAAAACCAAAACCCTTCTTATGCTCACAATACTTATAGTTTCCCTCAAGTAAGGGCAGGTACTGTGTTCCATTGAAGTTTTTTGGTAATCTAAAGCAAACAATCATAGGCCTCTTTATACTTATAGTTTCCCTCTAGTAAGGGCAGGTATATTTGAGTTACCTATTATTGAACAAGCTTCATTTTTTCAATTTAATTACATTTTTGAAGTTTTAAAGGGGGAAGTATTAATAATCTTAAAATCCTCAAAAATGAACTCAATTGAGCCTCTCACCCCTCATAATTTTCACACTTGGAAACCTAAAATTCTAAATCTCATCTCTCAAAAAGGTCTTACTCATTTATTAGAAGAAAAACAACCATAATTTGATAAAGAATATGAAATATTTGTTCATAAAGGGAAAATGCATGAAACTATGGGTATTATTAGCACTAATGTTCATGAAAGCTTGTGGTTTCATATTACAGATTGCAAAACTCCTCATGAAAGTTGGGAGAAATTAAAAACCTTGTTTGGAAAAGTAGATCAGATGAGATCAATGCAACTAGAAGCCGAACTAACTTCTTTATCTCCTGAATATTTTAGTAGTATTATTGATTTCCTCACTAAGTTCAAAGAAATCCTCACTCAATATAAAGGCAATGGAAAGACTAAGACAGAAGAAGAATGCATTTATCTAATCCTTTCTAAACTAAATGGTGTTTTTCAAATATTTGCAACCACCTTCATATCTACTAAAGATGCTCTTGGTGCAACCTTTAAAATGCCCTCTTTAGAAGAATTTTGTGATAGATTAACTAGGGAAGAAACCAAACTTGCTAGATATGAAAAATCTTCTTCTTCAAAAGCCTTAGTAGCCTCCACTTCCTCTAAAGAAAAATTCAAAAAGAAGGAAAAGACTCCCATTACCTGTACTCACTGTAGAAAGAATGGTCACTCTGCTAACAAATGCTGGAAAATATTACAGCAACTAGAGGCAGCTATAAAGGATCAAAATATAGAAAATAATAAGCAAATAGGAAAAGCCCTTAATGTTCAAGGAAAAACCTCCAAATATTCCTCTAATTATTGGGTCCTAGATTCTGGAGCAACTCATCACATGTATTCTTTGAACAAATCTTTCTCTTCTATCTCCTCTAGCTCTACTCATAGCATAGAAGTAGGGGACTCCTCCTTCATTCCTATCAAAGGGAAAGGGGATATAACCATTGATGGTGGCTCTATAAACAATGTTCTCTATGTTCCAGACATTGCCACTAATCTCCTATCCATTTATCAAATTTGTACTTCTGGAAATGAGAAAATTGTTCTCTTCTCCCCAATAGGAGTTGAGATAAGAGATTTTCAATTCCCTCATTCTCTTATAGCAAAAGGAAGTATTGATCATAAATCTCATCTTTTTTACTTCAAAGGCTTTCAAAATCCAGAAGGAGCCTCCTATTTTGTGGCTCATAGTAATCTTGAAAGTCAAATATGGCATGAAAGGTTTGGTCATATTAATTATAACTACCTAAAGGATTTATGCACCCATAATATGGTTAAAGGATTACCCCAAGTCTCTTCTTCTGATGGGGTTTGTCCTGGATGTGCCCTTGGAAAGCAGCATCAAGATCCTTTCCACCCAAGTAGTTCTCTAAAAACCTCATCTCCTCTAGAATTAATCCATAGTGACTTAATGACCTTTCTTGAAACATCCTTTAAAGGAGCAAAGTATGCTCTTACCTTTATTGATGATTTTTCTAGAAGGTCCTGGGTCTACTTCCTCAAATATAAAAGTGATGTGTTATCCCACTTTAAAATATTTAAAGCCTTAGTTGAAAATCAGGCTTCTTGCAAAATCAAGAAGATTCGCACTGATAATGGGGGGAATACTGCAGTAATGAATTCTCCATATTTATTTCTAATCATGGTATAATTCATCAACATTTTGTCTCCCATAATCCTCAACAAAATGGCATTGTAGAAAGGAAAAACCGGACATTGAAAGAGATGGCTAATTGTATGCTCCATTCAAGAGATCTTCCAAAAGTTTTTTGGGCAGAGGCTATTAACTGTGCAAATTATATTCAAAATCGCACACCTCATAAAGCCCTTGACCAAATAACCCCTGAAGAAGCATGGTCTGGCTTAAAACCAGATGTTTCCAATTTCAAGATTTTTGGATGTATTGCTTGGGCTCACATTCCAAAGAAGAAAAGAAAGGCTCTTGATAAGAAAAGTAGACATCTCATCTTTGTCGGTTATTGTGAAGAATTGAAAGCATACATGCTTCTTGATCCCTCAACTCATGAGGTATTATTTCATAGGAATGTCCAATTTGATGAAACATTCCCTCAAAAAGAACCTCCAAAGGACTCTTCCTCCATTGAGCCTTCTCCTATAGTGGAACCTCAATATTATGAAGAGCCAACCCTTGAAGTTAATTTGGTTATTGATAATCAAGATGAAGAACCTGTAACTCCTTCTCAAAGTCTTTCAACTCCTTCAACTCCCTCTTCTATGCCAAAATGGGCCCGCATAATTGTTAAAGAAGCTACTCCCTACATTCAAAATCTTCCTTCAAACAGATCATCCAACCCCACAGGTTCTAGTCTTGTATGTCAATCCATTTCCTCTGATCCTCAATCCTTCAAAGAAGCCTCAGGTATAAAATAATGGGAAGATGCCATGGATAACGAATTTTCTTCCTTGATAAAAAATGATACTTGGGATTTAGTTCCCTTACCTAAGGGAAGAAAATTAGTTCGATGTAAATGGATCTTCAAAACAAAATATGGGCCTAATGGGGAAATAGATAAACACAAGGCTCATCTTGTAGCCAAAGATTTTTCTCAAATAGAGGGTATTGATTATATAGAAACCTTTGCTCCTGTTGCTAAAATGGATTCTGTTAGATTGGTTCTTGCTCTGGCCACTTCCCATAAATGGCCAGTCTACCAAATGGATGTAAAAAGTGCCTTCTTACATGGAAATTTAAAAGAAGAAATATTCATGGAACAACCCGTTGGTTTTACTCAAGACTCCTCTCTTGTTTGTTGGCTTAAAAAATCTCTATATGGCCTCAAACAAGCCCCTAGAGCTTGGTATGAAAATATGGACTCCTTCCTTATTTCAGCAGGATTTTCTCATTGTGAGTCTGATAATACAGTTTACATTTGGAGAAGTAAAGGAAATATCACCATTCTTGTTCTTTATGTTGATGATCTCCTTCTCACTGGTAGTAACCTCACTCACATTCAGAATATAAAAGACTCCCTCTCTAAAAAAATTGAAATGGTTGATCTAGGTCTAGCTCATTTCTTCCTTGGGATTCAAATAAAACAAAATAAAATAGGGATCACCTTATGTCAACAAAAGTACACTCAATATCTCCTTCAAAAGTTTAAAATGACAGATTGCAAACCTTCTCCTACCCCCTTTCAATCTGGCATTCATCTCAGTACTTCCTGCTCATCCCCTCCTTGTGATGCTACTCTATACCATCAGCTTGTAGGTAGTCTGTTATACCTCACTCATACTCACCCAAATATCTCCTATGTTGTTGGGCTCATATCCAGGTTCTCTCATAACCCTCATTTCAGTCATTGGCAAGCAGCTAAAATAATTCTTTTTTTTTTTAGGTCTACTACAAACTTTGGGCTCATCTATAAAGGAGACTCCATGGATATCATTGGCTATACAGATTCATATTGGGCAGGATCAATAGATGACAGATGTTCTACCTCTGGATATGTTTTCTACCTTGGTTCTTCACTAGTAGCCTGGTTATGCAAGAAACAACAAACAATAGCATTATCTTCTATAGAGGTAGAATACAGAGCAACAATTTCAGCCAGTCAGGAAGCCCTTTGGCTTCGTCAAATTCTCAAAGAATTTAGTTTTTTCCAAGAAGTGCCTATAACTCTATGGTGTGACAATCAAAGCACAATTCATATTGCACGCAATCCAGTTGAGCATCAGCGCACCAAACACATTGAGATCCACATGCACTTCATCAGGAAACATATTCAAAAAGGGGATATACATTTGGAATATATTCCGATAGAGAATCAACTTGCAGACATCTTCACCAAGTCATTTCCTTCTCCACGTTACCTTCAGTTGTGAGAGAAACTTGGAGTGTTAAAAATGCATTGACAAAGAGGTCTTCCACCTCTCACTATATTGTACATGAGTACCTAATCAGGCCTTCTTGTCGGGACTCATCTTTTTTTTGTTAAAGAGGACAATCTTCACCATCCGAAGACAAGCCTCTTTCATACTTCTTTGCTTTTGATTGGTGGATTTTCCCACTGGGTTTTTACCATCATTTCAAAATAAATAAGTGATAGTTGGTTTTTCTCCATAGGGGTTTTTTCCACCAACTATCTATATTGTACATGAGTACCTAATCAGGCCTCGTTATCGGGACTCATTTGTAGAATATCCCCTAGTATCACTTAAGGGGGGTGTTAGAATAAGTGAATATTCTCTTAAGTTCACTAGGATACACACTTGAGTTTCCACTCCTCCATGTGTCAGGAGAACTCTAAGTGGTGTCTTCATCAGGTTTGATGAGTTGTTGTAATCCAACGGTTCTCAATGATCAACTCTGCTATTTATACAGAGTTGATCCTAGAGATAAATCAATCAGTTCCACTCTTCTCTTCATATTTTGTGTAATACTTTGCATATCTATTATTGTGAAATTCTAACAATGAACATAAGGAAATTGAGATACCCTTAGGGTGAATATAGATGACCTAAGGGATTAATATCCCTTAGGGATATTAATAGATAAGTTATGAAAATATTACATTTGAATTAAGATATCTCATCGTGTAGACGATATGGATAGCTTAACTTGCAATATATGTAAGATACCTACGTAGACTAAATTGTGTATGGTATTGATATGGGTGTATACCTTCGATGGATTGAAGATGATAAGTTTAGCTCACCAAGAGTGATGAGATGGATAAACTTATTTGAAGTAACACATCATACGCCTATACAAATGGACTTGTGTTAGGGTATCTACCGAGATGTATCTCTTTGGAAAACTTAGGAGATTTTAAATATTAGTTTATCTAAAAGTCAGTTAAGGATTTATGAATCCCTTGGCTTAGTAAAAAAATTAATTTTTTTCTTTCTCTATGTTTTCTTGTGGCTAAATTTTGGGTTATTACAAGAATAAGGAATCATCAAATAGGTCATATAAAATAAGATGTGAAGTAGCTACTCTACATTATAGTAGACAACAATATAGCAAATTTTGCATGCAGTAATCTATTGTACTACATGTGGTTGTCATAGTGATTAATTAGCCTACCAAACAAGTAGTTTGGATAAGATACAATAAGGACACTTCTAATAAAATAAGTTGTTTAGTAAAAGTTGAACAAGGAATCAAACAAGATATTGTGATGTGTATGCATGGTATCCAAATCATGCACATGTAGCAATAGAATAAGAGGTTTTTTTCTTCAAGAAATTAAAATATAAATTTCCAAGTTTTAAAGGGGAAAATGATAAAAAAAAATCATATGTAATTTGAAAGTGGATCATTAAACATTAAGGGGAGTACATTGAAGAAAATAATATTTAATGTATAAAACAAGTACAAGAATTTTTTTAGTAAGATTAAAAAAATAATAAAATTATTACAAATAAAAAATTATTCATATTTTCATTAAATTATATGAGTTGAATGATAGCAATGTGCACTTCGTTGATTATTGAATTCAATAGAATAGTTAAATAGTAAAATTACACCCAAATCAAACATATAATTTGTGTTATATGAAACTATATTAAAATTTTCATTAAAGAAATAAAATTTATGAAGTAATTTCAACACGTCCACAATATTTGACATATAAAATAGATTGACATTTTAGAAAAAGTATTAACTCTATATATTAATCATATATCTGTCCTGACAGTATGATTGTAATTCGCTTCTTCAAGACATCCGAAAAGCAAAATCTCCATCGTTTATTCAAGTCATAAATAAAGAAAACGATTTTTTTTTTTTAAAACTTTAATCTTCGCCGAAGTCTGCACGGCGCTGTTCGGACAGCGCAGTGCGCAAGTCGGGGGCCCGACGAACTTCGCCCAAACTAGGGCGAAGTGCGAACGTCGGCCGCGCCGACGGACTTCGCCCGAAATTGGGCGAAGTGCGCACTTCGGCTGCGCAGCCGGACTTCGCCCAAACTTGGGCGAAGTTCGCACTTCGGGGCCGCAGCCGGACTTCGCCCGAAACTGGGCGAAGTTCGCACTTCGCGGCTGCGACGGACTTCGCCCGAAATTTGGGCGAAGTTCGAACTTCGCGGCTGCGACAGACTTCGCCCGAAATTTGGGCGAAGTTCGAACTTCGGGCAGCCAACGAACTGTGCTGGGCGAAGTGGGGACTGAGGTCAACTTCGGACTTCTCTCGCGCACTCGAGCTGCTCCAGACTTAGCCACGAACTTCGTAAACAAACTTGGAAAGCCGCTTCAGACTTGTTCTTCTTCCGCGGCTACCGCTGGGTTTGCCTGGCTTGGCAATACCCGTATGAGAGGAGAGAATAACCGGAACAGAGAACAACAAACTGCAAACCCTAAAGGTGCCTAAAACAAACAACAAACTTTATTTATATTAAACGGAGGTTACAGAGTTCCTCAACCGAGGAAATTACAATCATGTGCAGGCTGCGCTGTAGGATAAGCTAAACAGACAAAATGTCGAGTCGGCTGCTCAAACATTAATCAGCTGAGTCAAACTGCTCACTGAGATACTTTTCTTTGCCTCTGCTCCTCTTGCACTGCTCTTGCTCCACACTTCTGAAATACCCGAGACGCCTTATATAGCCGCAGAAGAGGAGGATTAGGGTTTGTCCTCTGACAGGTCCTGACAAGCCCTCAACTAGGGTTTCTGACCAGTCGCCACACAAGCGTTACATCTGTCAGAGGGTAGGTGCGACGTCATGTCAGCCCTTTTCCAGGATCTCGGACTGCGGCAGCACAGTCCGACTTCGCCCATGTCTGGAGCGCAATCCGGTTTGGCCCAAGGTTCGGAGTGCAGTTGGGCACAGGCGTGAAATCTGGGTTAATTTTTCTAACAATAAACACTACATTTCCTGTAGCAGTCGTAAAATCTATTGATGGAGTAGTCGGGGGTGAAGCATGGTTAATGAAGTTCAACGTTACGACTCTGTGTACTAAGCCGTGGTTCATTAAACCTGATGGAAGCTGATAATCGATCATGTCTAAACATGTAACAATGACGAACTCTCACAATGAAAATTACTTTTATAAAAATATTGTTTATTAATAAAATATTTATTTAACTAGACATAGTTTAGTTAATATTAATGTATTATTATCCTTGGGGAAATCTCAATCGTTTACTTGAAATTTCAAAATCTTACGATCAAAGCACGCATGACATTTTCTGTGAATACATATTTTTTTTAATGTTCTAGACTCTTGGTTTTTAGTTTGTTGTTGAAGTCCAAATTAATTCTTTTAAACTCTCACAATGAAAATTATCATCGAAATGGGTTGAAATATTATCCAACTCCCCAAACGTACTGATTAGATGAATTCAGCCCAGA
Organism: Wollemia nobilis; assembly: GCA_028583015.1. Taxonomy (NCBI): domain Eukaryota; kingdom Viridiplantae; phylum Streptophyta; class Pinopsida; order Araucariales; family Araucariaceae; genus Wollemia; species Wollemia nobilis. Next base: position 200,197 of record JAQPPZ010012958.1, read on the forward strand.
TATACCAAAATGCGAACAAAAATGAATCAATGCCCTGGCTGTCATGCATATACGTCGAGTCGAGTCTATTTCCAATCACCAAGCCTGCAGCTTAGATATGGATACCATTTTGATATCTCATGGCAGTCATGCATGAATCTTAACTCTATACAAACCGATTAGTATACATGAATTTTTCCAAAACATATTAGAATAAATCCGCGAGAATGAAGAATCATTGGTTATAGAAGCCGAGAATAAAGTCCACAGAAAAACATCAACCACTAAACACTTTCTCGCCGTATGACAGGCAAATATAAATAGGTTATGCAATTGGGGTGCGTATATTTTTCTTAAGCAAATTACTGTTTTCACTGAAATAAATATAAAAAGGTGATGCAATTGGCCTGCATATTTTTCTTATACAAGTTACTGTTTTCAGTAACATATTCGTATGAAGAATTTCTTTCCAAATTAATACCGGTGCTGTTCGTCTGTGTGACAATCTCACCCCAAATTCAATTGCTACCAATATTAAAGAAGGAAAAAATACACCAGTTCACAAAACTTGTGAATTCGCATTACTAACTACAATTCATGATATTTGTACGCTTCTTCGTTGGCAGTCCTCCTAGTAGAGGATCTATTTCTCTGCTTTTGCTTAAACCGGAGTAACAATAAAATGTCAAACTTGGAAAAGTGAAATTGACACAAGCCTGCCCCAATGTCGTGAAGTTTTTTGCTAACATGCACGCGCGATCCTGAATCCCGTACGATTCTCCACCGTCACATAAAAAATAACATATGAAAAGATCATGAAATTTGCAATGGAGATCATGGCATACGTTTATGGTTCCCTGAAGGTTTTAACGATGGAAACACGCAAGTCATATGTAAATTCAGAGTCTTGGAAAAGAATCACTCACTCATTCATGTGAAACTTTTGATATCATATTTCTAGACCCTCTATGCTGGACTTACCGTGCATCGCATACCGTATGTATAGCCTTTAACTTCATGAGTCTTTAAATAAGAATAATGAGCGTCTCTGAAAGCAACATCCACAAGTTAAATATAGTGGATCATATAATGAAAAGCAAAACAGGAATGGATCCATAAATAAGAACCCGGTGTTTTGAATATATAATATGTCAAGATGTATTATTTTGTTAAAGATACCACCATATATTTTATTTTACTAGGAGTAATAATTTCTCACCCAAGGTAATCTAGGGGTGAACTTTTCCTATAAATAAGAATCATGGACTAAATTCTAATCATATTTTGGCCTTGACGAATTCTAAATTCTAATCATCTTTTGGCCTTGATGAATTCAAAGGTATACTTTTTAGGCTCACATTGTGCTCTTTTAATTCATAAAATTTATAAAAAATTGATCAGTGGTCTCCTAGTTTATGGAATATGGTGATTGTGGCATCCTCTTTTTATTTATCTTGTGATTCATCTCATAAATTTTATATCATTTGAATGGGAATACATTGTTGTTATTTGAACATCTCATGGGTTGATTTATTACAAACTCTCTCTCGTATAGCTTTTATTGTATTTAGTTTTAATATATCATATCCTCTCACACCCTAAACTTACCAATTTATTTTATATGCAATTCATTTTCTGCATTTAAATTATATATTTTAATTTATTCCATTTAATTTCATGTAATTATATTGGATAAAATTAATTTATATTTTAGAAAAAATTATGGGATAAACTTAGTTTATATTTTAGTAAGGATTATGGGATGTTGACTTAGGTTGGAAGATGCTCTAGACCTTTCCATCTAAATTTGATAAAACTAGAATTGAGGGTGGATAAGAAATTAGGCAATGGGCAATAACATCGTTGGGATATTTTTTTGATATCATTGTTCTTGTATTATCAACTATCATCAATATTCAAAAAAATATGAAAATAAATGTGTTTATTCAATTGATATGAAGACGATATTATTAACAAGTATAAATACCATTATACTAACAAAATTAATTCCACCATCAAGAAAATAAAATGAATCTTCAAGAATTCATTATTCATCATTAAAATATTATTAATTAAAATAAATTTGATTTGAAATTATGCTTTATTGAAAGTAATTTTTGTTTTTTTCACAATAAATATGGGAATAAACTTTTTTCTATTACAATGTTTATGGACCTCTGTCCAAAGAAGATACCAATATCCTAATCAAGTTTGTGGATCTCTATCCATAAGAGACACCAATATTCTTAGCTGATTTGTGGATATCTATCCACAAGAGAACTCCTTCTCCTCTACTCTGGTTAGTGATTTTCTAGAAGAACTGCTACCTCCACTACATTGACCAATGGATATCTACACTGGTCAATGAATATCAATCCACTGAAGACTCTTGTCATCACTTAGAAGACTTGTCTTCACTACCCTGGCTAATGGACCTCTATCCACTGGATACTGTCCTCGTCTATACTCTATCACCTCCAATGCTTGCTATCAAATCTATCTCAAATCTTCACTAAACATAGTCCTTCAATCTAGAATAAATCTATCATCAATATCTATCCTTAAATATACACTAAACATAGTTCTTTGGTATAGCACAAATTGCCATTAATATTTGTCCTTAAATATATACTAAACATAGTCCTTAGGTCTAGTACAAATTTGCTCAATCTCTGTCTCTGGTCTGGCATAAATTTATCCTTAAATATGCATCAAACTTTGTCCTAAAATATGCACTAAATATAGTCCTTCGATCTAGCAAAAATATGATCAATCTCTATCCTCAAGCCTTAACACAAAGTTTGACTCAATTATAAATCAAATCTACTAGATCTACTCTAAACCATAACTCAAGCTTTGAAAAAATCACTCAATAAACTCTACTCTTAATTCTTCTCAAAGACTTGTCTTAACTTTGCATTGTAATTTTCCACAAAAGCTCATATCAAACTATCCACAAGTCTTCTCAAATACTTACCTCAAATCTGCTCAACACATTCTCACTAAAACTTGTCCAATATACTATTAATATGTGTATTCAAATATATATTGTAAGATTCCATAAAGATCACACTAATCTATCCATAAGTCTTCTCAAAGAATTATATCAAAATTGTTCAACAATTTTTTACTAGAACTTGCCCAATCTCATAGAAATATATGGTGTAGACACCAAAACAACACCAATCCGATTATGTGACTACAAACATTGATTGCATTGACACACACAACCCCAAGGGCAGCCCCTAAAGGTTAAACAGTGGTCCTAACCACTCTCATAGCAGTTTTGGAAGGTCAAAAATCAATTTGGCACATTCAAGCACTTTGCTCAATATTCACCCTACCCAGGGACGAATTCAAACTGGGATTCACCCCACCCAGGGATGAATATCAGGATTCACTTTAGGGTGGGGTGAATTGCAGGTTTAATGGGCAAAAAGTCAAATCTTGACAAATGGCAGCTCAGATCCGCAACTTAACGCTTCCTTCATTGCATGGGAGTGTGGGTGACCATTTTTGAGGATTAGAGGCAGTTGCAAAGGTAGTCATGAAGTCCCTAATAAGGGAATAATCTCCTTCCCCCTAGGAAGGCATGATTGCCAAGTGGCGCCTCTACATGCCCAATTCAAGAGACCTCTAGGTCTATAAATTGGTGAGTTTCCTCACCGCAAAAAGAGGAGATAGAGAGCATTTTAAGCAATGAAGTGCTACCATTTTACTTCCCCATACACCTTTAGTTAATTTGTGTCTTTCACATTCGTGATCTCTTTTCGAGAAGAGGTCATTGGGTGACCATTGGAAGGTCAAATCTTGAGCCTAAAACCTGAAATTTTGCCATAGAATACCACTCAATTTATCGACAACACTTTACAAGATATTTTGGACCCATCCCAAGTGGATTGGTGCTGAAATCAGGCCCCAAACGATGGGCGACATGCCCGGGTGCCCCCGCACTACTATAGGTCTGATCGTCCCTTTTGGGAACGATTAGGAATCTATGACAGATTGTTCTTTATATAATTTTCATTTTTTATTTCATCTTATGCTGCTTAGATAGTTTGCAATTTCAATTTTGTAATGTTTTGAGCAAATCATATCATGTTTTATCATTTTCTTATCTTTACTAACTTGTAGAGGGCATCATCACAATCTAGGCATTAGAGGCCAAATCAAGGAGATTTGACCATTTGGGTCATCCTAAAATACCCCCAATTAGCTAACCCCCACTTTTGTAGGAGATTTTTAGCTATCTAGATGTGACATTTTGAGCGGTGCTATCTGGCATTTTGTTATAGGTAAATTCGTCCCGCCTCAGAGCGAATTCAAATTGGTGAAAAATTTCTTGACTGTTCTTTTTGCAATGCCTTCTTGCTGATTTTTTCATGCCCCTATCAAATTTTTAGATCATTTGGATATATTTAGTTATCGTTTTATACATTTCTTGCATGCAATAGTCGTAGGCTTGGGGATTACATGTCTCATCTCATCCGTAGGTGCTACTCACTGTTTCTTGTTTCTTTGAACATTGGATCTAGACATTAGAGGAGAAGCAGTGAGTCAACATTCATATACGCAAGCGAAGGCAAGAAGTAATGGCCTCCATGGATGTAAAAAAGAAATGAATTTAACACTCCTCGCCTTTAAAAGGGGAGGAGGCAAATTGTAACTGAATTTCGAAACACATCAATAAAATAAAGGGTTATTTTTTGCATTGGATTTTCATTTGGGTTTCAATTCATTTATGCTTTTCCTATTTCATGCATTTTCAATTCGTAGGATTTAGCGTTAAGTTTGGTTTTGTTTTGCATCATACTTGGAGCCCTGTTTCCTTTTTGTTTCTGTATCCTCATGCTTTCAGTGGTGATCATGGTGGGACACACTTTTAATATTTAAATGAGATAATAATTGCTTTGTGTGTGTGTGCTCTTTTCTATTTAATGTAGCAAAAAATCATAAAAAGAGATAAAACCCTACATAGCTTGTAGAAAAACACCACCATGGTGTACACCTATAGCCAAGCCCAATCAAGGGTAGAATCTATGAAAAGTGTACAAGGGGGCACAAGTCACCTCCGCTATAGCCCCAGGGACTTGGTCATTCCACCTTGGTGGCCTGACCAACAAGGGAGTCCACATCGTTCCATTTCAGAATGGGACTATAAAGGCACCCCTTTGACGGACACGCCTGTTCACCATAGCCCATTTTAGGAGGAGTCCTTACACATAGTTCTCAACATAGACAAGAAATATCCCTTAGAATCTTGATATGAGGGGCCACCGTGCAATGAAGTGCTAGAGCAGCATAGTATCCATGAGGAGAGGCCACATGATTATGGCATCCTCCTTTGCCCCCCATCACTATTAGAACCTATAGAAAAAACCTAGAGCACAGGGCTCTTCAAGTAGGGTGAGCAAACTCTACCCACCCCTTTCACACATACAAAAGGGAGCATGAGAAAGACCATCACATTCCTCAAGATCAATGTACAACATGAGAGCCATGTGCTTTTGCACCTGCTATATACCATGATCACCCACTGAGGTCAGGGCCTCAGGTAAATGTCACCAACCTCGACAGAGGGAAGCAACCCATTGAGATATCGGATCATCATGACCAAGGTAAGTGCATAGGAGAGGCATCCAGGCCTCCTAGGCTCAAGATGGTGGACCAAATCGACCTGGCAGTCACAAGACATGCTGCCCACCAAGCCCAGATCACGTGGCTTGAGCAATACCAACAACATCTAGAGCATCTATATTGCCTTAGTAAAGCAAATTCGATGCCAAATAGATGAGCTGCTCCATAACCCAATGCTTAAGAAGGTTCTGACCCCTCGCATCCAAAGAGTGGAACCATATGAGAGGCACAACCCCTTGGTGCAAGATAGGTCTCCATGACCTTATCAAGTGTTGCGTCTGAGACCTCCTAGACCTGAACGGGAGGCCACTCCCTAGAACCATGATGGGTATCCTCCGTAGGGACCCACCCAAGGTCATAGGTCTCATCCAGAGACTCCTAAAGAAGCTTACGAGGAGTATGAAAAAGAAGAAGAGCGGGCCAAAATACCCTACCAAGGTGGAGGGGTTTCTATCTGACCACCCCCTAATAGGCCTCAAGTCTCCCACAACCCACAACAGGAGCAAACTAAATATGAAGATATTAAATCTTTAGATGCATATAAAGCACTACTGGAGCGTTTTAAGTCTATGAAGACCAAAACTTTTGGGCCCTAAAAGTCCACTTTATGCAAACTCCATAGTCATCCTATGCATCCATCCATGCCAGCACCCCCTTACCCTGAACACTTTAAGCTACCTCAGTTGGCAACCTTTAGAGTTGAGGAGGATGCTCAAGAGCATGTGATGCGATTCCTGAACCAATGTTTTGGAATTCAAGAAAATGATGCTTTGTTATTAAGAATGTTTATAACCACATTCACATGCCCTGCCTCAGATTGGTTTACTCAATTACCAAAGCACAAAATTAACAACTTAGATTAGTTAGTGGATGCATTCCTTGAACGCTTCACCTTCAACACCAAGAAGAAGGTATCACTAAGTGACTTAGCCAGCCTCAGGAAGTATGAGGAAGAAACCATGGCGGCCTATGGGAATCGATGGAGGACTTTGCTTTCAAAGCTGCCCTACCTTCCCCCTATGTTTGATCTCACTCAAATGTTTTCAAAGAGCTATTTGAGATCAATATTTATGCTATTGTATCTACAATAATATGCCACCTTAGAAGAATCTCTGGTGCAAGCCAAGATCATTGAAGATATCAAGATATAGGATGGCGATATAGCCAAACCTAAGAAAAAAGAGTGGACTAAAAACACTAAAATTGGGACCACACAACAGAAACCTGTTGTGGTCAATCAAGTTGCTATCAATGTCCCTAAGCCTGCACAAGCAACACAGCCCCAAAAGGATAACTATCAGGTGGTGCCTACAAAAAACTATGATAGAGAAAATTAGAGGCAAGAGCAGAACCAACAACGTCACCCTAGGTGACAATACACACCCTACACAGAGTCCAGGGACTCCCTATTTGATCGCTTGTTAGTGGAAAATATTATCAATCTACCAGAGATTCAAACCATAGACCCAAATGCTCCTAAGCCTAATGGGTACAGAGAGGACTTGTATTGTAAGTTCCACAGATGGTAGGTACATGACCTAAATGCCTACTAGAAGTTTAAGGGCTTGGTGCAAGACCTAATTGATAATAAGACACTAGTAGTGGATAATCTCGTGGCACCAAGAAACCAACAAATGGAGGTCTTCAAAGACCCCTTGCCTACCCATGTTCCATAGGCAAATACCCTACAAGTTAATGAGGTCACACATAACTTCCCCATGCAGGGGTATGTAGGGATGATCAGTATAGTGGCTCGAAATATGAGGTACCCGAGTACAAATGCTCCTACGACAGCTATAGGAGATGTGCCAACGACATCGCAACCATAACAGCACCTTGCACAACCTCCTCTGCCTAAGCCAGTGGCCACACTTTAGACCAAGCTCACTCAGATTTTAAGGACCACCTCGGATAGGATCTCCATATACAAGCTCATACAACAATCAATGCCCCATCGGGAGGCTCTAATGGATATATTGAAAGCCATCGAGTTGCAGCCCCATGAAAAAAATTCTTTCAACAACTTTGTGGGACATGTCAAATGATGCACTAAGCTAGTCATCACATTTTGGGAAGACCAATTGATATTAGTGATTGATGACATGGCGGATCCACCCCTGCACATTATCACATGGGTCAATGGGATTCTATATAAGAGGGTGTTGATAGACACTAGCTCATCCAGTAATATCATCACAACAGCGGCCCTAAAACATCTGAAGTTGCCAGCATATCACATCATGGCTTCCACCTATACATTGTGAGCATTCAATGACATAATTTGCTTAATAGTTGGCACAATTGTCCTACCCATCCAAGTGGGGCAAAAGACTATACCTACATTGTGCCATATTTTGGAGGGTGAGATGGCCTACAACATCTTGTTGGGGTGACCATGGATTAGGGACATGAAGTGTGTCCCTTCGATAGCTCACCAGTGTTTAAAGTATACATTTGAATGGGAGGTACATGTAGTCTCGGTGGACTTAGAACCCTTCAAGTATTGTAATGTGGTGTAGCTGATGCCGCAATCGTCCCTTCCATAAATGCATTTGGATTTCCAATTGAATCCATCTAAGCAAGGTCTAATTCTACAGGCATCCCCATTAGCAAGATCTTTAAAGCCCTAGCTGAGTCTATCTTCACTGTCTGGTCCTCCACCAATGATGCCATCAATATCAACTATCAAATATCACTATCGATATTTGATGCCATAGATGCCATCGATTAGGATCACGTCAATTCACCTCCATCCCCATCAGAGTACTAGCCTTTCAATGACATGCTTCATCTCACCCCAGGGCCAACTCAGGATATCTTCCATGCTGAAGAGGAACCCGAGGTTCCTAACACATATTTAAACTCAGCAAATGATATCCATTTGATCCCAACTCCACACCAGTTGGAGGATGGATCCCACATGTCGATCAAGGAGAGGACTGATGTAGACATCGGCTCTGATCCAATGAATCCACATATTATCAAGTTGGGGGTAAGCTTAGCCCCCAAAGAGAAATACAACTACATTGCCCTTATCAAATAGAAGAAGGAGGTTTTTGCATGGTCATACAGAGACATTGCGGGGCTAGATATGTAGCTAGTCATGCATAACCTAATGCTTGATATGACAATCAAGCCCATTAAGCCAAAACTACGTAAGATGCACCCAAAAGTGGCCTTAATGGTCAAATAGGAGTTGCAAAAGCTATTGGATGCATATTTTGTCATCTACATGGATTATCCGCCATGGCTGTCCAACATGGTGCCCGTCAAGAAGCCCGACGGGAGGATTCGCATATGCACTAATTTTTGAGATCTAAACAAAGTGAGTCCTAAGGATGATTTTCCCTTGCCAAGCATCGATGCATTGGTAGACGCTACAATGGGCCACGAAATGCTTTCCCTCATGGATGGTTTCTCGGGATACAATCAAATTCATATCAATCTCAAGGACCAACTAAAAATAGCATTCACAATGCCTTGGGGAACATTTTGTTATAAGGTCATGCCTTTTGGCCTTAAAAATGTTGGCGCCACCTACCAATGTGCCATGATGTACATCTTCCATGATTACATGCATAAAACTTTGGAAGATTACATGGATGATTTGTTGGCCAAGTCTCTTTTGTGCCTAGATCATCTCGATGACTTAAGCAAGATCCTCGATCGCCTCATGGAACATAAAGTAGACTGAACCCCAAGAAGTATGTATTTGGCATCACATCTAGAAAACTCTTGGGTTTCATAGTCTCAAAGTGAGGCATCGAGGTGGACCCAAACAAAGTCAAGGCAATCCTTGAAATGCTCCCCCCAACTACCATCAAGTAGCTTAGAAGCCTGCAGGGAAAGGTCGCGTCAATCAAGCACTTCATAGTGTAGCTATCTGACAAGTGATGACCCATGAACAAATTATTGCATAAGGGGGTAGCATTTCACTGGGATGACAAGTGCCAGTCAGCCTTTGACGACATTAAACAATACTTGGCTTCGCTACCAGTATTGGCACCACCTAGACTAGGAGTGTCATTCTACTTATACATCTCAGCTACTGAGGTGGCACTGGGCACCATGCTAGCCCAAAAAAATGAACTTCACAAAGAACAGGCTACTTATTACCTTAGCCGCACCCTAGTCAGTTATGAACTTAACTATGCCTACATTGAGAAAATTTGCTTGGCAATGGTGTTTGCTACCAAAAATGCATACCATTACATGCTGAGCAACAAGACGTATGTTGTGTCTAAGGAGAATCCATTGTGGTACATGATGAGTCATACTTATCATAATAGTCGCACGACGAAATGGATCATGTTGTTGATAGAATTTGACATAGAGTTTATCGGACAAAAATCCATAAAATGTCATGTCATAGCCGATCAACTAGTAGAGGCTCCTCTCAAAGACGATCAACCTCTAGTCATAGAACTACCCGATGATGGGGTCTTCCATGTCTCAGAATCACCAGACTCTGATGAGCCTGAGTCACAAGCCGATATAACCCTATTTTTTGATGGTTCTAAATGTGAGCAAGGTGGTGGCATGGGAATAGTATTCTTCACACCATAGGGCGCTCCAATGCCTCTATCATTTAAATTAAATTTCCCATGCACCAAAAATAATGTAGAGTATGAAGCCTTGCTCATAGGTCTTCAGACAACAATCACCATGAACATCAAATGATTGAACATCTTTGGTGATTCACTGTTAATTGTCAACCAAGTCAAAGGGGTATTCCAATGCAAATGCCCAGTTCTATAGGCCTACAAAGCCCTTGTGGACAAATTCCTAGAAAAGCTTGAATGGTACGACATCGAGGCACTCCCTCGGTCATCGAATCATTTTGCGGACACTATGGCCTCCTTGGGGTCACTAATCCCGCAAGACATTTCTGGTGATATGACAACCATTCAAGTCAAAACACTATCACAATCCACGATGGAGCGTGCAAGCTCTGATTTGACACTAGGAATCCACTTGATCCAGATTGAACCATCCTTGGATAAGTTCTCTCGAATCCACGATCATCTGAATCATGCCAACTAGGGGTCCTTGTTCTCCCCTACTCCCCTTAATAGCAACACAACGCTATTCTTACAAGTTCTTTCCCACTCAGCATTTGCTAGGGGTGAACTTCAAGAGGGATTGGTTGTTCATACCATCGAGGTTTCTGATCAGTAGGATTGGTATTCACCCATAAGGGACTACCTCAAGCTAGGTAACCTCCCACTTGGATTGACACATGCCACAAAATGAGCATTCAAGAAAAAAGCGGCTAAGTATGTCTTGTTAGGAGACATTTTGTACCATCGTAGCTATGAAGGAATCCTCCTTCGTTGCTTGGACCAGTAGGAGTCCACTTGGGCAATCGCCCAAGCGCACGATGGTACGTGCGGTGGCCACTTCAGTGGTATGGCCATCGCAAAGCGCATTCTCCGCATGGGCTATTATTGGCCATCTTTAGAGCGAGATTGTTGCGCATATGTGAGGAAGTGCATGAAATGTCAACACCATGCTAATTTGACACACGTACCTTCCCAAGCCTTGTAGCCGATCCAATCGGCTTGGCCATTTTCATAGTGGGGCTTAGATCTAATCGAAAATATCTCCCCTGCATCGTTAGGTCATCACACGTTTATCATAATGGCCATAGAGTACTTCACCAAGTGGGTGGAAGCGGTTCCACTTACCTCTACGACAGGACCCCGCATTGTGGAGTTCATTTTACATAACATCATATGTCATTTTGGTATTCCATCCAAGATAATTTTGGATAATGGGACGTCATTCAAGAACAAAGACGTGCGTGCTTTGACCACAAAGTACAAAATTCAGCACAATTTTTTGACACCCTATTATCCGTAAGCAAATGGGCAAGCAGAGGCATCAAACAAAATGCTAGTTGCCATCCTCAAAAAGATAGTCACAGATAGTCATAAGGATTGGCACATTCAAATCCCACTTGCCCTGTGGGCTTATCGCACTAGCATTCGGACGCCCACTAGGGCAACTCCATTTTTGCTCGTGTATGGCTCCGAGGTAGTCATGCCTCTCGAGTTGGAAATTCCTTCCCTGTGCATATCAATGCAAGAGTTCATCGATGATGACACTGCATGGCAGGCCCGGTTAGACCAGCTTACGTTGCTTGATGAACGACGCGTTAATGCTCTCGAGCATTTACGTATCTATCAAGAGCGACTTAAGAAAGCATACAACATGAAGGTTCACCCGAGGGATTTTTAGGTTGGTGACTTGGTCTTAAAAGAGAACCAACAGAACTCTAGTTTGTCGTCCCATCTAAGGGACAAGTTCATGGCAAATTGGTTAGGTCCCTATGTAATTGATAGTAAAATAGGGCCTGGGACATACCGGCTAGCCTCTCTTGATGGAATCAAGGAACTAGAACCCTTGAACATCAGTCATTTGTGGCCATTCCATATCTAAAAGAGCCATAGCCCAAACAAAATGCTCCAAGGATTCCCACAATCGCTTGGTCAAACCCAAAATGCTCCAAGGATTCCCACAATCGCTTGGTCAAACCCAAAATGCTCCAAGGATTCCCATAATCACTTGGTCAATCCCAAAATGCCCCAAAGGTACCCATTACCCCTTTGGTCAAACCAAAAAGCTCCAAGGATTCCCACAATCGCTTGGTCAAAAATAAGAAAATTCAAAAACAGTAAAATCATCAAAAATAACAAAAATTTGCATCTCATTTCCAGGCATGCTCAAACTCACCACAACAATAAAGAGCTCTTTTGCATCTCATCTTCATATTCACAAAAATCAATCCCTCAAAAACACAAAAATCTATAGCTGCATTAAGCATCACATCCATACATTGCATATTTGTGGTCATACAGGTCAAAGGCACCATAGACTGTAATTACTCCGCCAATCCATCTTGTTCCACATTTCTTCATTCTATAAGCAGTCCATCAAAAATAAATGCCATTCACTTCCTTTTACCATACCATAGTCAGTGGTCTTCTAATGTATCAAGAGTTTTCATCCTTCAGTCATCATTTGCTTTCTAGCCACGTACTGTACCAAGTCAGACAGATTTTACAAAGGTAGAGTTCTACTTGGATCACACCTTGTTACATAGCGTCCCAACACAAATTAAAACACATAAAAATTCCCAAGTTGTGTGAATGAAAGATGAAACCTACAAAGCAATCCAGGTCACCATAAGCGAAACGGTTATCTTGCTCATCCCCCTGTGCGAATGACCCCAAGAATGCTGAGAGTTGGCAAAAGGACAAGCATCTTCCCTACCCAATTCCCCAAGAATCCCAAGTCCTTAAAAAGTTGCAAACATCAAAATTTTGCAAAAAGTCAAAACTCCAAAAATTTGACATCACCACCAAAGTGCATACATCCAAAGGCACATATAATAGTGATTCTCATCACTCAATATTCAAATCCCTTGCTCAAAAGAAATAAAATAATAATAAAATAAAACAAATAAATAGTGATTTTTATCACTACAAACGAGCAAGTATCCCAATACAATTGAAGAAAATAAGGGAGTCGAACTTGAATCCCTAGAACTCTCAGCATTCAAAAGGTCATGAGGCAAACTTCAGTACCAATTTGGTGGATAGCCTATCAGTCACTGGTGGTAAACCTCCCACATGATGATATATCTATCACATTAACTCGTGTACGGATCAATGTTTGCATGTGGATGAGCTAGCTTATGGTATCCTAGATAGCACCGTAGATTAATCGGACTAAATACAACAAAGGAGTTAGTGGAGCTAATTAGGTGATCCTCGGTACAGGTTTGGTTGACAGCCTATCTGGCACTGGCGGTATCCTGACAAATACCACAGAAACGAACTCAATTGCACACACAGGGATGTGAAATAACTTGGTCAAAGACAAGTCCGATTCATACCTTGTTCAAAAGTCTTGTAAGATAAAGTACAGTCGTGGCTAGTTAGTTAAAAATGCTTGAGTCTCAGAAAACCTAACTACATTCTAAACCAACTGTGCTATCTTTCATCCTCGCATTACCATCAGAAAATACAAAAACAACATGTATACATGAAAAGTCATTTACCACAACAATCGCCTAGGACAAAAAGCCATAAAGTTCTAAACAGTCTATGGTGCCCTCGCCAAACAACACAAATTCAATTCATCCATTCCATTTGCATATCACATATAAATAAAAAACATTTGCATTCATCATAACATATGCATCCATCAATATAAATTAACATGCATAAATCCATATTCATCAATCATCATGCATAACATCAAATCATCACACGTGCACAAATAAAATAAAGTCATCTGTATATATATCATCAAAAATGCCCGTAGGCTACAATAAACCGGTCCTATGACCCCGCAACAAAATCCACAAACTCAAAAATCCCTAAAAGCCTAAGGCATCGGCCACCATGATCACGCAGGATCGGTGCGATGGGAACTACCCCCATGGTGTGGGTCCTATGGGACCCCTCAGGGTGGCTGTTGCTAGCCCCCGCATCATGCCTACTACCCCCTCCCTCATCCAATCGCCTACGACGAGATGATGCTGACTGCTTAGTATCACTGCCCCTCGTCCAATGTGAAGAGCCACCTCCAGAGGGCTCAGGTACCCACCCCCCGAGGTGGATGATCTCTCCCTCCAAATCCATCTAGTGCCGACACCACTCTGCCTCCCATCGATGGTACATCACTACTACATCATCGCGCTATGCCAACTGCATCCGTAGGAGGTCTCTCTCTCGTGCAGCGTCGGTATCCCCCTCCTATCGATGGTGCGTAGCCCATGCGTTCTCTCGCTCCGCTAGCTGGGCCCGCAAGAGATCCCTCTCTTGCAGAGCCTCCCCTAGCTCCTCATCTCGCCTCCATAGCAGCCTCGCCAACCATGCATTCTAGCTTGCACCCCTACCTCCACATCCTCTGCCATTGCCTGGTGCATAGGCGAATCTGGGACTATAGCCTGCTCTGGCTCCCACTACTCTGGAGCATCCTGCATCTCCAGCTGATCTAAAGCACCATAATCCGCACCCACATCATCTACCTCCACCATGTCCGCATCCTCTAGCGGAGCACCCCAATCATCTCTCGGTGCCTCGGCACCCTCCCCACCTACTACAATGACCCTCCGTGCCTCCCAATGGCCCCTCTCCCCACCATCGCCATAGTACCCACCACTGGTCATACTCCGTGGTAGTCCCGGCGTCGTCCATATCTAGGATGTCCATCACCGCGTCTGAATCCTCACCAAGTGGCACGATGACTGGCCGGTCCAGAGTCCTCTCGTCCCCCGATGTCGATAGACCACGGGCTCACCAGGCAACCCCTGGTGCACCCCAAACTGTCATGTCACCCGGTTGTAAGGGAAGAACTCCTGCTCGGTCCCATGTCACCCAATCAGCCACCGCTCCCTGTGTACCCATCGGAGCCACTCTCCAGCCTTCAACCAGGCTGGACAGTCCCGATAGGGGCGCCAGAACACCTCCCCTGGAGCAAGCCGAGCGAAGGCATCGACATAGTGCCCTATGGCACCTACCCACCGTCGACTCTGTCCCTACTCCTTAGATCACCGCCACAGAGCCGTGTAACCTATATCCTTATCCACCATCTCCACTCGAGTCATCCATGGTAACCCCACTGGCCTCTCCACCGCTATGTGCTGCCAAGCCCAACTCTGCAACAGATAGCTATAGCTAATCCCCTTCTGCCTTCGATAGTGGACCTCGTACAACTCACCATAGAGCTATGCCAGTAGCATCTATCCCCACCTCATGATCAAAGGCTCATGTGTCGAACACTCCACCAACCGATAGACCACATCCAACAAGTTCCACGGGAACCTCACACCTGACGAGTCAGGTAGCAGCATGTTGGACATGAGGCCCATGAGTACTGCATGCCTCACTCCCAACACACCCCTCTCAAACCACCATCAAACCAAGATCCTACCAATCTAACAGTCAACCTCTGCCCTCTCCATCGGACCATCCACCCCCAACTCCTCCCCATGCCCGAAGTAGCGTGTCAGCACTATTGTCCGCTGATCCCACGACGTCGTCCTGATCGATAGTCCGTCTATTGGAATCCGAAGAATTCGATAGACATCCTCCAAAGTAACTGTCATCTCCCCTATTGGGAGATGGAAAGTATTAGTCTAGGGATCCCACAAGTTGATCAGGGCCATCAAGTAGGCCCGATCCCCAATCACTGGCTCCAACCGAGTCACCTGCTTGAGCCCAAGGGCGTCAAGCCACTCCCAGTCAGCCACAGCTAGCGCCTCCCGTGCTTCAGCAAAAATAGTAGGCACACGATACCGGATCTTCACAACCTACAAAAGAAAACAAAATAAAACACATTAAAATCAAAAACAAAGTTTACAGCTACAAACAGTATAAACAAATTACAAAATTAATTTGTCAACCTAGGGTTTTACACTCTCAAATTGATAAATTAAAAAAAAAAAATCATCTAGTAAATTTTAATTTTTTTTTTAAGTTTATTTTTTTTTTTTATAATTTTAAAAAAATAAATCATTTCACTATTTTTTTTTTTTTTAAATAAAAAAAATATTTTTTAATACAAAAAAAAAAATAATAAAGAGGGAAGGCACTCACCGGTATCGCTTCAGCTCCGCCACTCGATCCGGTATGTGAACTCATGGTCACAGGAAAAATTTGGCAGAGCTTCGCTTCGCAGAATTAACCTCCTCCTCCTCAGAGCTCCAAATCGCCAAGAAAAACAAGTGCAAATGAGCCCAAAACCTAGTTTTGGCCTTTAAATAGGATTTTTGAGCCTGTAATCATTCCCCCCTGGGACGAGCACTCTGGTTAGCACTCGTCCCTCCCTGGGATGAATACTAAATAGGAATTCGTCCCACCCCAGGATGAATACAGAGCAAAAATTTCAAAAACAACAAAAATTGCACAAAATGCACCAAAAACAAGCCCTAAAAGTGTCCGATAAGAGTGCTTTTGCACTTGACATTCCGGGCATGCAAAATAGATGTCGGGGTCACAAATCCTCACTATCCTATTCCCTAAGAAGGCTCTCATAGCCGGACCGCTCCACGGGAAGACAAATTTTTGAGAATTTCATCCCCAAACGACGTCACCAAAAAGGGTCAAAACCCAACCAAAAATAGCAATACCATTGCCGAACGAAGGCGCATTTGCGCCTAAAATTCTTGGCATCCAAAATAGACATTGGGGTTACAAATTGTCACTATCCTACTCCCTAAGAAGGCCACCATGGCCGGACCGCTCCACGGGAAAATGGATTTTTGCCAATTTTAGCCCCGAAAAGCGTCACCAAAAGGGTTAACACCCACCAAAAATAGGTCTAAATGTCGAGAAACTGCACACACGTTCAACGATAAGCATCTGAAGGCACCCTTACTTAAGTCATCTTGGGTCAAGCGACTCGTCGCTTTTCTCATGCAGGTCATTCCCTCATCGATTCGTCGCTTGAGGGGGTAGTCACACTTAGTCACCAATCAACAAATACACACCCAATCATGGGAATGACACGCATTCAAAGGATCATTGACAAAGACAATTACGCTCCTGCTTGGGGTAGTAAACAAGCAATAATCACAAGCTGATCAATCACTTGGCATTCATGAATCATGAACTCAAGGTTCTCATAGATAAAAGGTTGCGCCCTTTGCCTATTCATGACTGATCAATGTCCAAGCTCAAGTAACACCTCACCAAAAAAGGTTAACACTTGAATTAAAGTTCCTTCGCTCGTCAGAAGCAAGGATCCAAGAATGCATGCCCTTTCCATACTTGGGGCATCAAAATTTGGTTAGGTTACTGAGAAACCCTAATCATTAGTGCTTTGGTTATCTATTTTTGCTCGACGTTGCACCTTGCACAGTGCATCCCAAAAAGGGGCATCTGTAGACACCAAAACAACACCAATCCGATTATGTGACTACAAACACTGATCGCATTGACACACACAGCCCCAAGGGCAGCCCCTAGAGGTTAAACAATGGTCCTAACCACTCTCACAGCAATTTTGGAAGGTCAAAAATCAATTTGGCACCTTCAGGCACTTTGCTCAATATTCGCCCTACCCAGGGACGAATTCAAACTGGGATTCGCCCCACCCAGGGATGAATATCAGGATTCACTCCAGGGTGGGGCGAATTGCAGGTTTGATGGGAAAAAAGTCAAATCTTGACAAATGGCAGCTCAGATCCGCCACTTAATGCTTCCTTCATCGCATGGGAGTGTGGGTGAGCATTTTTGAGCGTTAGAGGCAGTTGCAAAGGCAGTCATGAAGTCCCTAATCAGGGAAGAATCTCCTTCCCCCTGGGAAGGCATGATTGCCAAGTGGTGCCTCTGCATGCCCAATTCAAAGAGACCTCCAGGTCTATAAATTGGTGAGTTTCCTCACCCCAAAAGGAGGAGAGACAGAGCATTTTAAGCAACGAAGTGCTGCCATTTTACTTCCCCATACACCCTTAGTTGATTTGTGCCTTTCACATCCGTGATCTCTTTTCGAGAAGAGGTCATTGGGTGACCATTGGAAGGTCAAATATTGAGCCCAAAAACCTAACATTTTGCCATAGAATACCACCCAATTTGTCGACAACACTTTACAAGATATTTTGGACCCATCCCAAGTGGATTGGTGCCGAAATCAGGCCCCAAACGGTGGGCGGCCTGCCCGGGTGCCCCCACACTATTGCAGGTCTAATCGTCCCTTTTGGGAACGATTAGGAATCTATGGCAGATTTTTCTTTCTATCATTTTCATTTTGCATTTCATCTTATGCTGCTTAGATAGTTTGCAATTTTGATTTCGTAACGTTTTGAGCAAATCTTATCATGTTTTATCATTTTCTCGTCTTTACTAACTTGTAGAGGGCATCATCAAAATCTGGGCATTAGAGGCCAAATCGAGGAAATATGACCATCTGGGTCATCCCAAAATGCCCCCAATTAGCTAACCCCCACTTTTGTAGGATATTTGTAGCTATCCAGATGTGACATTTTGAGTGGTGCTATCTGGCATTTTGTTGTAGGTAAATTCGTCCCGCCCTAGAGCGAATTCAAATCGGTGAGGAATTTCTTGACTGTTATTTTTGCAATGCCTTCCTGGTGATTTTTTCATGCCCCTATCAAATTTTCAGATCATTTGGATATATTTTAGTTATCGTTTTATCTATTTCTTGCATGCACTAATCGTAGGCTTGGGGATTGCATGTCTCATCTCATCCGTAGGTGCTACTGATTGTTTCTTGTTTCTTTGAACGTAGGATCTGGACGTTAGAGGAGCAGTAGTGAGTCAACATTCATATACGCAAGCGGCGGTGATGTTTGGTCCACCCACTTTACATGTGGGCATGCGGAAGAAGGAATGGCCTCCATGGATGTAACAAAGAAACGAATTTAACGCTCCTCGCCCCTAAAAGGGGAGGAGGCGAATTGTAACCAAATTCTGAAACACATCAATAAAAGAAAGGGTTGTTTTCTGCATTGGATTTTCATTTGGGTTTCAATTCATTTATGCTTTTCCTATTCCATGCATTTTCAATTCGTAGGATTTAGCGTTAAGTTTGGTTTCGTTTTGCATCGTACTTGGAGCCCTGTTTCCTTTTTGTTTTTGTATCCTCGTGCTTTCATATAGATAAGTTTTAGAGACTCAATATGCTTCACACTCACAACAATGCTAAATAACTTTCACTCTCTCTTTTTACCACAAAAATATATAGAGAATTTTTAGAGACTCAATATGCTTCACACTCACAACAATGCTCAATCACTTTCAACCTCTTTCTCAAATCAATTCAAAATATAGAACAATTTATTTCACAGAATAAGAAAAATCACTTCAACACTTCCACTTGACTATGCTCAACCAAATTCACTCAATAAATCACTCAACTAAATACTTCTTGCTTAGAAACCATAGTGCAAGCATTTCAATACTCACTTAATTATTTCCAACAATGCTTATCAAATAATCTCACATAACAATGATACTCATGTTATTTTACAAACTCTAGTTCAAGATAGTTCTCAACTTCACATAACAATTATACTCATGTCATTTTACAAACTCTAGTTCAATATAGTTCTCAACTTCAAATAATAATGATACTCATGATACTTTATAAATTTTGGTTCAAGATAGTTCTCAACCTCACTTAACAATTATACTTATGTTCTTTCACAAACCCTAGTTCAAGCATATGAAAGATTACTCAATATTCCTAACAATGCTTATCAAACAAGGTTTTATTATCAAATCTCACTCAGACAAACCTTTACCAAGTAAACTCAATAATGCTTACCAAACAATCCTTTTCACTCAAACTTAGAATTTATAACAACAATATTTTATTGACTAGGAATATTTACCAATACCTTTTATTTTGATGGAGATATGTCTTCAAAAAATGTCTTAACCACAATAAAAAATTTCTTTACCAACACTAGGGTTGGGTTAGCACAACCTCTCTCAAGATATCCATAAAATAATTTCCACAAATATTATTTTTCATACAAAATAATAAATCCCTTTTGTACACCTTATAATCTCCAAACTCACAATATTCAATTTATTATTTTCACCATAATATTGCAATTAACAATAAGTATAACAAAGTCCTTATACATATTATAATATACAACTTTAAAAACTCTAATAATCAAAAATTAAAATCACATATTTAATTTTTAATCCCCTTATATCTCCCTCAAAAACTTTAATCAACTTTTATTTTCCACAACAAAGCAACCTCTAAAATTACAACCTTAGCAAGAGAAAAATCGGTGCATACCTTATTTAACCAACAAAACACTTTTGACGGGTTTTGAACTCCTAACCTCACCACTCCAAATGCCATAGCAATATGTGCGCCTATCGCATGGCCTACAACCCCTCATGAAACCAAAGGTGCACATTGTTCACCTTATCCTTTGCTTCCTTTGAATGTGCAAACTAAAAATACCTTCTCTACTTTGCAAAATGTAAATTAGTGGAATTTGATATCTACATCTCACGTTCATAAATGACTTGGCACATCCCTTGCTACCAATTGCTCTATAAATCACTTTGGGATGTAAAATCAAAATTTCTCCTATTGTCCTATATGTTGCCATGCTCAATTTTCAAAACACACGATCGCTTGCTTTCTCAATGCGCACACAAATTTCTTTTGATCGTGGATGGGGATATTTACCAAAGTTTTACCCCCTTTTATATGCATTAGGCTATGTCTTTGATGACATTGATGATAATTAAAAATTTCAAATTATAAACTTTATAACCCTATATTTAGGGTTTTAATTAATTTATAAATTAACTTATAATTAAATTATAATTAATTTAATAACTTGAAAATTTAATTAAATTATAATACAACTATTATAATTAACTAAATATCTAGGTATTGCGCCTTTAATATTATAATAAATTATTATAATATTATTTTGTTTGGGCCTTTCTTTTGCCCTTTAAACCTCATCTGACCACTTGGGAGAATACTTCCTTTTGCACTTGATTACTGATGCTGCATACTAAAAATAAATTTTATTGGTGCTTACTTATTGACATCAATGAAAACAAAACCTTCTCATATTGCTCATATTTCTAACAATATCTCCCTCTTTCATTGATGCCAACCTAATTACCTTTTATCATTTCCTTAAAAATTTTCTATTTTGCTCACCCTAGGAAACTATTCCCCCTTAATGCTCTCCCATTAAATCAAATCTCTCCCCCTTTGACATCAAATTCAAAGGGTTACCTTTGGGGATTTGTACTAAGAATGAAACTCTTAGCTTAGCTCCTCCATCATATCTTCTTGAGGTGGTTAATTTTGGGTTGGGAGTATTTCTACTCCCAGCTTCCACTAATTTTTATGTCTACTTTCCTTCTCTTCTGGTCCTTCTGATTCCCCTGACTATTCCTGTTCCTATTTGTTTTTGGAATTTTTGCTCTACACTTAATGTTATTATTCCTTGGAGGTGCAAATATCTTGGTATTTATTTTGGTAAAGCCATATCTATTCTTGTCATGAACACTAAAATTCATTGTCTTGTGACCAAACTAATTATAAGAGTAGCAATACCCTTAAAAAGCTACTTGTTTCTAAAAATTCCATATTCTTTTCTTTCATGTATCCTGCACTGAGAATATTTGTGTCCAAACCTATGACATGAGAAGCATAATCCATTGAAATTACCTTACCTTGACTTCATTGATCTCTTAGTATCTTTTATTATGTGCTTCTATTCCATCTATTTATCTTTTGTGCATTGTTTCTTTCTTTGTTGAAATTTCTACTGTTCAACTCATCGTCAAAAGTCTCACTCTCTCTTACACTATCTTCTTTTGAAGTTTCTTCTTCTTTAAAACTTGATATTGACTCATCTCCTTGATTCTTTTTTACATATTCAAAACCAAGGCCTGTTTTGTTTGTTGACCATATTTGTACCTTGATCATCTTATCTAAGATATTTGAGCTCTTTCTAAACATGTGTAACCTATCCTTAGACTCTTTTATTTATTCCTTTAGTAGAGCCACTTCATGTTCTAATATTTCACATTCTAAGACCTTTGCTTCTAAATTATATTTAAACTTTATTATCTTAGACATTGACTTATTTAGATCCTTTAAAGCTTTCCCTTCTCTTCATAATATTCTTGAAACTAAAGCTTAAGTTGGGAGTTTTACTTTATTACTTTCTTTAATGCATCAAGGGTATGAATAAGTTCACCTTCAAGATCAACTCCTCCTACTTTTTATTCTTCCTCTATTTTTTTGCCTTTGAAAGTATCTTCATTATTTTTTGACTCGTCTTCTATAGGATTACCTCCTTATTCTTCTAATTATATTAGAATATTCTCTTTTGGTCCTTCAAGTGTATCTTCATATTCATCATTGCTACAACTGAAACACTCTTTGTATAACTGTATTCAAGGTGACCAAAGTTACCACATCTAAAATACTTGAGAATTATTGATGACCTTTTTCTAATCATTTCCTTTTATTTTGTTAGAAATAGAACTTCATATTTTTCATTATCCGAGGAACTATTATCACTATCACTTGAGAAATTACTTGCCTTGTCTACATAGTAACTCTTCTTCTGTATTTGGAAGAACTTCTTTCCTTTATTGCCTTGACCATATCTACTTTTCTTTTGGTACCTATATTTTTTTGATTCCCTATTCTTATGATCCTATTTTTCTTCATCATTGCTATTTCGAGCTTCTTGACAATCAGTTGCATATTGACCATACTTTCCACAATTGAAACATCTAACAAATTTTGTATCTTTAAATTTTTTGGATCCATGTTTCTTACGCTATAATTTGCTTCCTCATCACTAGAATCATTACTTGAATATGACTTCTTATCCTTTGTCTTCTTAGTAGCTTTCAAGGCTGCTTATTTTCAGAGATTAGGTTCCTCTTTTGTTCTCATCTCAAAATTTGTAATAATACCATGTAATTCATCCCTTGTCAAAATATCATCATATCTTGATTCCTCCATAGCTGAAATATTTTCACTAAACATTTTTGGGAGTGATCTTAAGATCTCATCACAAACATTAGATTCTTGAACCTCAAGTCCAAGTCCTTACATGGAGTTGACAAGCTCATCTACATGAAGTCGATAAACACTAATATTTTCCTCATCCTTAATTTTTATATCTTCAAATTGTCCCTTGAGATTTTTCAAATTTTCCTTCTTAACATTTTTATCTCCTTCATATATTATTTGCAACTTATCCCAAATTTCTTTTGCTGATTTGCAATTCATAACCTTTATGAACTCTATTCTATGTAAACCTTTCAAAATTGCATTTATTGATTTTTAATTATAATGATGTAGAAGCTTACCATCTTTATATGTAGGTGGAGTAGCTGGTGGTGTGTATCCATTTTCAACTACTTCTCATATTTCATTTCTAAGAGCCATCAAGTAAATATTCATTCTCATACATTAGAATACATAATCGCTTTCATAAAATATTGGTGTTGAATTATCTGAGGATCCACTCGTAGAATATATTTTTATTCTTGTAATATTTTTCTTTAAGCTATTAAACTCTTTTGATGGAACCCTCTCTGATTCCAATTGAAGAACATAATCTTATATTGAGAGGGGGGGTTAACAATATAAGACCAATTTTTATATTTTATTTCCTAATAAATATTATGAAATGTACAAATAAAAATATCAAAAGTAGTAATAAAAGTAATGTATAAATCACCACACATAATAGAGACACCAATTTAATGTGGTTCACCCAATGTAGGCTACTCCACGGAGAAAACATTTCACTAAAATTTTCTCAACAAATCTCTAGGAAAACCTCTTACTATAACGATTTTTATGGACCCCTATTCAAAGGAGACAGCAATCCCCTAATCAAGTTCATGGATATCTATCTATAGGATATACCAATCTCCTCAGCTGGTTTATGGATCTCTATCCATAGGAGAACTCCTTCTCCTCTACTCTAGCTGGTGATCTTATAGAAGAACTGCTACCTTTGCTACATTAGCCAATGGATCTCTACCCATTGAAGACTCTTATCCTCACTTAGAAGACCTATCATCACTACCTTGGCTAATGGACCTCTATCCACTAGAGACTATTATCCTCTATACTCTATCACCTCAAAATCTTACTCTCAGATCTATCTCAAATATGCACTAAAAACAGTCCTTAGGTCTAACACAAATCTATCCTCAATCTCTATCCTCAAATATACACTAAGAAAAATCCTTCGGTCTACCAAAAATCTATCATCAATCTCTATTCTCAAATCTACACTAAACATAGTCCTTCGTTCTATCACAAATCTACTCAATCTCTATCTTTGGTCTGGCACAAATCTATCCTCAAATATACACTAAACATATTCCTTTGGTACAACATAAATCTGCTCAATATCTATCCTCAAGCCTTAACACAAATCTTAACTCAATCATAAATCAACTCTGCTAGATCTACTTCAAATCTCAATTCAATGTTTAAAAAATCACTCAATCAAATCTACTATCAAATCTTCTCAAACACTTGTCTTAACTCTGCATTATAAGCTTCCACAAAAGATCACATCAAATTATCTACAAGTCTTCTCAAAGATTTACCTCAAATCTACTCAATAATTTCTCACTAGAACTTATCTAATATGCTCTCAATATTTGTCATCAAATATGTATTGTAAGATTCCACAAAGCTCACACCAATCTATCCACAAGTTTTTTCAAAGACTTGTCTTAAATTTTCTCAACAAGTTCTCACTAGAACTTGCCCAATCTCATAGAAACATATAGATAATTGTTAGAGACTCAATATGCTTTACAATCACAACAATCCTCAGTTATTTCAATCTCTCTCTCTTTCTTTACCATAAAACATATAGAGAATTGTTAGAGACTCAATATGCTTCACACTCACAATAATGCTCAATCACTTTCAACCTCTTTTTCAAATCAATTTAGAATATAGAACAATTTGTTTCACAGAATTAGAACTATCACTTCAACACTTCCACTTGACTAGGCTCAACCAACTTCACTCAATAAATCACTCAATTAAATACTTCTTTCTTACAAACCTTAGTCCAAAAATATGGACACTCACTCAATCATTTACAACAATGCTTATCAAACAATATCATATAACAATGATACTCATGATCTTTCACAAAATATGGTTCAAGATAGTTCTCAACCTCACATAACAATGATACTCATATTCTTTTATAAATTCTAGTTCAATATAGTTCTCAACTTCACATAACAATGATACTCATGATCTTTCACAAATTCTAATTCAAGATAGTTCTCAAATTCAGGTAAGAATGATACACATATTCTTTCACAAATCCTAGTTCAGGCATATGAAAGCTTACTCAATATTTCCAACAATGATTATCAAATAAGATTTTATCATCAAATATTACTCAGACAAACCTTTACCAAGTAAACTCAATAATACTTACCAAACAATCCTTTTCACTCCAATTTAGCATTCACAACAATAATATTTTTCTCACAAGGAAGATTTACTCATACCTTTTTTTTTATGGAGATATATCTTCAAAACCTGCCTTAACTACAATTAAAATTTTCTTTGCCAACACTAGCTTTAGATTAGCACAACCTCTCTCAAGATCTCCACAAAATAATTTCCACAAAGATTAATTTTCATATAAAATAATAAATCCCTTTTGTACACATTATAATCTCCAAACTCACAATATTCAATTTAATATATTCACCATAATACTACACTTAACAACAAGTATAGCAAAGTCCTTATAAACCTTATAAACTCCAACTTTATAAACTTTAATCACCAAAAATTAAAATCAAATATTTAATTTTTAATCCCCTTATATCTCCCTCAAAAAATTTAATCTAGTTTGTTTCCACAACAAAGCAACCTTAGCAAGACAAAAATTTGTGCAAACCTTATTTTACCAAAAAATATTTTTGGTAGGTTTTGAACACCTAACCTCACCACTCCAAGCACCTTAGAATTATGTGCACCCATCACATGGGCTAGAATCCCTCATGAAACCAAATACACACAATGTTTACCTTACCCTTTACTTCCTTCGAATGCGTAAACCAACAAAACCTTCTTTGATTTACAAAATGTAAACCGACATGATTTGATTCCTACACCTCACATTCATAAATGAATTGTCACCTTCCTTACTGCCATTTGCGCTACAAAGTGCTTTGGGATGTAAAACAAAAGGATCTTCTCCTTTTCCTATATGCTGCCATGCTCAATTTTTAAAACACACGATAGTTTGCTTTCCCAATGCACACACAAATTTCTTTTGATCATGGATGAGGATATTTACAAAAAAATTACCCCCTTTTATATGCATTAGGCTATGTCTTCGATGATGTTGGTGATAATTCAAAATTTTGAATTATAAACTTTATAACCCTATATTTAGGGTTTTAATTAATTTATAAATTAAATTATAATTAATTTAATAACTTGAAAATTTAATTAAATTAATTTATAAATTAAATTATAATAAAACTATTATAATTAATTTATATTTAATTAAATCTCTGGATATTGCACCTTTAATATTATAATATATTAATATAATATTATATTTCTTAGGCCTTCCTTTTACCCTTTAAACCTCATTTGACCACCTGGGAGAACACTTCCTTTCGCACTTGATTACTGATGCTACACATTGAAACTAACTCTTGCTGGTCTTAACTTCTTGACATCAATGACAACAAAACTTGCTCATATTGCTCATATTTCCAACAAAAAAAATACACACGGATGGTTTCATTTCAGTCATCATTTCTTTTAATTTAATGGTTTTATTATATAGAACTTGATGATTTTCTTTGATATTACCTACTGAAATGGAAATTCAATATATGATTTATGGAAGTATCATTATTGTACATTAGATTATAATAATGCTCTTCACCATATTATATTATGATAAGTCATGTTATGTGTCACTCCTATTATAGAGATCCTATACTCAAATCTCTACCACAACAATACCTTCTATGAGATGTTATACTACTACTCACTCAATAAATGACTATAATACTTAAATATTATGTCTCATCATTTGCCTTCATGGCTTATGATTTTTAAAACAATTCATAAAGGAAAATGATATTTTGTATTTGTCTTCTTTAACTATCTAAATTTGTATGGCTTAGCTTTCATCATGTAAATATTTTTATTGCAAGAATCCTTCATATATATTAGGAATTCTTTATCAATACATACTTTTTAAAAAGTAAAATATATGGTTTGACATTCTTGTGTCTCCTTCTTAAATATAAAATAGTGTACCACACCTTGGATTGGCATCCTTTTTTGATGATATAAGATGTCTCCTCTTTGCAAAAATAGAAAATTCCTCATACTTCTCATAAGATTTCTCAAAATTCATTAATGTATTTCACTTTAGATGTCCCTTAATGGACACTTTCTCCTCATAAAAATGTAATACAACTATTTTCCTATACATAACTTTCATATCATCACATCTTATCAACACATAACATTTATCCTTGTAAAAAATATTGAGCAATTCATCAACAAGTATTAGTTGCTACTATTTTTTTCTCTTATTAGATAAAAGTCACTTTGTTGATATGAAATTTTACCTTAAATAGTTATGCTAGTATGATCTTCATATTAACAACTTGACAATCTTAAAAAAACACTTCTAAAATTCTATTTTACTATAGAATGTTACACCACAACTTTATTACATGTTCAAACATCACAACTATACCAATTTTTATATACTTTAACATAATTAGTTTTATAAACTAGTGAATATATTTATATTTGTATTTCCACACCCTTATTTAGGAACTATATTTATTACTATTTATGTCTATAACTAGAATACCTAAAACAATAATTAACCAAACATGTCCTCTAGTTTGAAAACAACATGTATTTTTTATTGATGGTTAAGCTAGAGATTGAAAGGGTCTCATACCTTTTACAAAACAGGTCAAAATATTTTATATTTTAGTATCACCATCCAAGATAATAACTAGAATAAAATAATAGCTATAAATTAAAACAACTACAAAATAGACTTCTAAGTAAAATACCATCATATAGATTAGCCGAGGAATGAAAAACATAGAAATTCCACATGCACATAAAAATCTAAAACATTGATAATTGAACAATATCATGCATTACTAATAGGAGAAATTATTCTTCCTATGAATATGAGCTAAAAAATTCATTGCCTCAGTAGTATCTTTGGGTCTTCTTACCAATAGTAATTTCAAAGTTGCCTCGAAATTAATGTTTGATAAAATGAGTGAATTCAACCCTTGTAAAATGCTAATGATAAAATTGTTGAGTTGGCCTGAGAAAATATAGTTCTAGCCCGAGCAAGTTTTGAGGAGGTATTCAATCCCTAAATGTTCAAATATATTATTCTCATTATCTATATTTCAATAGGTGTTTCTTCTCTCTAAAGTTAAGGATCATTTGAGTATCATTTTCCACCTCAGTAGTCTTTCTATTTGAATTTTACCTTTAGTGGTCTTCCCCTCTCAAAATCTAATCCAAAGTCTACTTTTACTTTCTTCTAGTTTCTTGTAATCCTATTTGGATTACTACTCTCTCATTCTAATTTTGCTATAATTTACATTTCTTTCTTAATATATAGAAGGTTATACTCAACTCTACTTTGTTTCCTTTCATTCGAATTAATTACCTCACTCTATTAACCTAAATCATCCACTTGGGTTGTTTTATTTCTGAATATTGTAGATAACTAAAATAATTTATTCTAGTAATCACATTATACTTCATAAAAGGTTTACACTCTAGGAGACTTACCTCAAGATTTTATCCTTCAAAGTCACCTTCTTCAAGATCAACCCTTTCTTTTGTTAGAGCCATATATTGAATATTTTCTAGAGCATCTCCATTGTCCACCAAATTTGTTCTTGTCTATGGTTTTATATTAGTCTTAAAAGGATGAGGGTTTAGGTTTTATTTATATTGCCATATATTTTCCCTTGGTTTTATTTCTTTTCCATAACATAATTGAAACTGAAGTGCTTGACCCTTTTACATAGAGAGCATTTTATTATAATATTCTTTTATTCTAAAGTTTATATCCATATTCTATACTTCAACTCAATATCAATCAACTTTAGGAACTTCCTTTCAATAATATCATTCACATATTCTAGCCAACATCAACCTAGACCAAGCTAGGATTACTGGATAAATCACAATAAAATACCTAATTTATCAAGCATTACCAATAAGAATCCCTTCATACCATAAATGGAGGGGAAGACCCATGAGGCTAATCAAAGCTAGTGCTTTAGCAATACTCTAATTTTTTAATCAAAATCTATTATCCATTTTCTAAATAATAACCCTCTATGACTATAAAACCAAGGTTTCCATTGAAGAATCCAATCCCAATAATGCTCATATTTCAACTTCACAAGAAATAAGCTCTTAGGTATGGTCATAATCTCCATGAACCCTAGCAGTTTCCATTTGGACCTTTCCCACTTTCTAATAGTGTCTAACTCAAATTGGACATCCAAAACTTTTCTAACCAATGTAATATCCCCTTATGTAGTAGCCATGTCCACTAAAGAGTTCAAGTATTGAGTGTCTTCTTACAAGTGGTTTAAGTTAAAATAAAAATTAGTCTCCTTATTTGATGCAGGAGCATCCAGTGGCAGCAGAGCAATCTTGCATCAACAAATTTTTTT
This sequence comes from Wollemia nobilis, assembly GCA_028583015.1. NCBI lineage: Eukaryota > Viridiplantae > Streptophyta > Pinopsida > Araucariales > Araucariaceae > Wollemia > Wollemia nobilis. Next base: position 230,070 of record JAQPPZ010012958.1, read on the forward strand.
TAGGTGTTTGCCTTGATGTCATGATATCGCAATAGAGAAAAGTGTCACGATATCATGACATTTCATGTTTTCACAGCTCAGGAAGGACAGAGAAGACACAGAGCAAAAATGTCACGATATCGCAACATGTCGCAAAATTATGACCAGAAGATGAAAGAAGGCGCAAGGGAGGAAAACTGTCATGATATCATGACATGTCGCATTATCATGACAAAATGGCGAAGCAAGGTGCAGGAGTGAAAAATGTCATGATTTTGCAACATGTTGCGAAGTCGCTACTGAAGTAGGAGAAAGAAGGCATCCGTAGAAATTGACATGATTTCGTGACATGTCGTGAAATCGTGACCGAATCAGGAGAGAGAGGGAATCCAAAGAAAAATGTCATGAAATCGCAACGTGTCACGATTTCATTACCGAAAGAACACAAGAAGTGCTAGAGGAGAAAAATGTCATGATTTCGTGACATGTCACGAAATCGTGACCAAAAGGGAACAGGAAGGGTCAGAGAAGAAAATGTCACGATTTCGTGACATGTCACGAAATCGCGATCGAAGGAGCAGAAAAGGAAGTAAGGAAGAAAACTATTGTGATATCATGACATGTCACAATTTCATTACCCAAAGCAGAGAGCGAGAGTAGAAGGCAAAGCTATCATGATATCATGACATGTTGCAATTTCATGACCCAAGAAGCGAGGAGAGAGCAGAGGGCAAAGATGTCATGATTTCACAACCTGAAGCAAAGAGCGAGAGCAGAAGCCAAAGTTGTCAAGATTTCACGACCCAAGAAGCGAAGAGAGAGTAGAGGGCAAATATTTCACAATATCACGACACGTCATGATTTTGTGACCCAAAAAGGTGAGAAGGAAGCAGAAGGTAGATGTCACGATGTCACGACATGTCACGATTTCATGACCAAAAGAAAGAAAGAAGATTCAAAAAGAAAATTTCATGATATCGCGACATGTCATGATATCATGACCCAACGAAGAGGAAAGGCAGTGAGGAGAAAAATGTCATGATATTGTGACATGTCACTATATCACGACCCGACGAAGAGGAAATGCAGCAAGGAGGAAAATGTCATGATATCATGACCCAATGAAGGGGAAAGGCAGTGACGAGGAAAATGTTGTGATATCATGACATGACACGATATCGTGACCCAACAAAGAGAAAATGCAGCAAGGAGGAAAGTGTCATGATATCACGACATGTCACGATATCACGACCCGACGAAGAGAAAATGCAACGAGGAGGAAAATGTTGCGATATCATGACATGTCATGATATCGCGACCTGAAGGATAGAAAAGGCAGCGAGGGAGTAGAAGGTAGATGTCGTGATGTCACGACATGTCGCAATTTTGTGACCAAAAGAAAGAAAGAAGATCCAAAAAGAAAATGTCGCGATATCACACCCGACGAAGAGGAAATGTAGTGAGGAGGAAAATGTCGTGATATCACGACATGTCATGATATCGCTACTCGACAAAGAGGAAAGACATCAAGGAGGAAAATTTCACGATATCGTGACATGCCGTGATATCGCGACCCGACAAAGAGGAAAGGCGAGTGAGGAAAATGTCACGATATCATGACATGTTGTGATATCACGACCCGATGAAGAGAAAATGTAGCGAGGAGGAAAGTTTCATGATATCACGACATGTTGCGATATCATGACCTGACGAAGAGAAAAGGTAGCGAGGAGGAAAATGTCACGATATCACGACATGTCGCGATATCATGACCCGAAGGAGAGAAAAGGCAGCAAGGAAGAAAAATGTCATGATATCATGACATGTCATGATATCGTGACATATTGCTGGTTCATGACCCAAAAAGGCACGCGTTCCCAGATGATGTTTCTTGAGGCAGTCAAATGCCTCATCAATATAGGATTTCTTGCCCAATAAGTTTTTTGAGCATGGCGACCACTGGACTGCTATGCCCAGAGGTCAGAGATGTTTAGATGGCTCATCAATGCATGTTTCTATAGTTGACCCGGTGGAAATTTCCAGTTAGGATAAAAAAATAGGTGAAGGTTACAGTCACGGTGGGTGGAGTAGCTGAGTTTTAGGGATTAAAAGATTGTATTTTTCCTTGGAGCACAAGCAGATCATCGAATGTGAGGTAGCTTGCATCAAGAAAAGGAAACTACACCTGCAGGCTAGTGTTGTAAAGAAGACTATGTCTGTGGGCTAGTGTTGTAAAGAAAACTACGTCTGTGGGCTAGTGTTGTAAATTGATTTTTGGTAGAGAAAATAGGGGATTGGATTTTGAAATTTGGCTCCCTCATCAAGCGGTATCAGAGTAGGAGTTCCTAAGAGTGAGCAGATCACCAAAAGTGAGGCATCTTGCACCAGGATCTGTGGAAGGGTTGTGAGAAGAGAGTGAATCAGAATGCCTCCTCGAAGAAACTATGGTGGTGGGAGAAATATGATGCCAGAAAAATATTTCAGGGCTCTATAGAGGCAAGTTTAGGCCCTGCAAGAGGAGCTACACAAAGGACTTGAATCAAGAGAAGAAGAAGGAAGTGAAGATGAATTTGATGAAGAAGATGACCAGTTTGATGAAGAAGAAGAGGTTGTATATCCTGCACAAGCCAGGTTATACAGAGCCATATCTTAGATTGGAAAGAGACTAAAGATGGAGGTTTCTACATATTATGGAAATCTTGATCCAGAGGAGTTGATTGACTATATCAATGATTTGGAAGAATACTTTGAGTACGAAGAGATTGAAGATCATGATAAGGTCAAGTTTTCCAAGACCAAGCTGAAGGTTCATGCCAACATATGGTGGAAGGGAGTACAGCTGGAAAGAAATAGAAGAGGAAAGGAGAGAATAACTAGGTGGGATAGAATGTTGGAGAAGTTGAAGAGGCAATTCATCCCAGCTGACTATGAGATGGATCTACTAAATAAAATGCAAGGTTTGAAGTAAGCCAGCAAGTTTGTTAAAGAATACATAGAGGAGTTTTACAATATTGTAATTAGAATAGGCCATTCAAAGGCCAGCAAGGAGAAGGTAGCCCATTATATTAATGGGTTACAAGAAAGTATTCAAGAAGATTTAAGCCTAGTCAGGATGACCACTATAGAGGATGCTTACCAGTTTGCCCTAAGGGTTGAAGAGAAGCTGAATAGAAGGTTTGAGAACAAGCAAAGAGGAAGGGGTCATGGTGGAAGAACTGGTGGAAGAATAGATGGAGGACAAGATGAGAAGAAAGAAGAAGCAAACAACAACTAGGATCAGAAGGGAGATAATGATTACAGATCTCGTAATCAAAAAAATGGCTACCAAAGAGGAAGAGGTAGATATGGAAGAGGAGGATTCCGTGGAACCTATTTCCTTTGTGTGGAAGAAGGACATCGGTCATACAAGTGTCCATAATACCGAGAAATGATGAATAAGAGACCTTAGGGTCTTGCCAGAGCTGCTATAACATATGAAAGAGCTGAATCAAAACATTCTGAGGAGGCAGAGAGAGGAGAAGTGATGTTCACAAGGAGAACCTTTTTGAATGAGGATAAAGGATTAGACTAGAGGAGGAGCCTGTTCCGCACAAGGTGCAAGATTTCGGGTAAGGTATGTAATGTGATTATAGATAATGGTAATACTGATAACTTGGTCTCTAAAGAAATGGTTACTAAGTTACAACTAGAGAAAAGGAGACACCCACATCTATACCAGATTACGTGGTTGCGGAAGGACCATAGGACATTGGTCAGTCAACAGTCCTTGGTCAAATTTAATATTAGGAATTATTGTTATGAGGTCCTGTGTGACATCCTGCCTATGGATTCTTGCCATTTGTTGTTGGGAAGGCCATGGTAGTTTGATCGGTATGCAGTGGATGATGGTCGCACCAACACTTACTCAGTGACGAAGAATGGAGTGCACCATAAGTTGAAGCTCTTGAAGGAGGCAAGTGAAAGGGTATGTAGCAGTGCTAGAATATGTTTTCTAAAGGGTATGGATGAAAAGAGATTGTTGACAACAATGAGGGTGGAGGTTGAAGAGGTTGAAGATTTTGCAAGTTGTGAGAAGGTGACAGAACAATACAAAAGTGAAGGTCACTTCTCAATCCACCTCGGTTGTCTAATGTAGGAGCATCCGACGGCAGCAGAGCAATCTTCCATCAACAAAATTTTTTTAGGTGTTTGCCTTGATGTCGTGATATCACGATAGAGAAAAGTGTCACGATATCATGACATGTCATGTTTTCACAGCTCAGGAAGGAGAGAGAAGACGCAAAGCAAAAATGTTGTGATATCACGACATGTCACGAAATCACGACCAGAAGATGAAAGAAGGCGCAAGGGAGGAAAAGTGTCATGATATCGTGACATGTCGCATTATCGTGACAAAATGACAAAGCAAGGCATAGGAGTTAAAAATGTCACAATTTGGTGACATGTCATGAAATCATGACCGAAGCAGGAGAAAGAAGGCATCTGCAAAAATTGTTGTGATTTCGTGACATGTCGCCAAATCACGATTGAATCAGGAGTGAGACGGAGTCCAAAGAAAAATGTCGTGAAATCATGACGTGTCACGATTTCATGACTAAAAGAACACAGGAAGGGCTAGAGGAGAAAAATGTCATGATTTCATGACATGTCACGAAATCACGACCAAAAGGGAACAAGAAGGGTCAGAGAAGAAAATGTCATGATTTTATGATGTCATGAAATCATGACTGAAGGAGCAGAAAAGGAAGCAAGGAAGAAAACTATCGCAATATCGTGACATTTCGTGATTTCACGACCCAAAGTAGAGAGTGAGAGCAGAAGGTAAAGCTGTCACGATATCGTGACATGTCACGATTTCATGACCAAAGAAGCGAGGAGACAGCAGAGGGCAAAGATGTCGTGATATCGTGACATGTCATGTTTTCACTACCCAAAGCAGAGAGTGAGAGCAGAAGATAAATCTATCGTGATATCACGACATGTCATGATTTCATTACCCAAGAAGTGGAGAGAGCAGAGGGCAAAGATGTCGAGATATCGTGACACTTCATGATCTCATGACCCAAAAAGGTGATAAGGGAGCAGAAGGTAGATGTTACGATGTCGTGACATGTCATGATTTCATGACCAAAAGAAAGAAATAAGAGTCGAAAAGAAAATGTCACGATATCGTGACATGTCGCGATATCACGAGCCGACGAAGAGGAAAGTCAGTGAGGAGGAAAATGTCGTGATATCGCAACCCAAAGAAGAGGAAAGGCAGCTAGGAGGAAAATGTTGCGATATCATGACCTGATGAAGAGGAAAGGCAATGAGGAGGAAAATGTCACGATATCGCGACCCAACGAAGAGAAAAGGCACCGAGGAGGAAAGTGTCACGATATCGTGACATGTAGTGATATCACGACCCAACGAAGAGAAAAGTAGCGAGAAGGAAAATGTCATGATATCATGACCCGAAGGAGAGAAAAGGTAGTGAGGAAGAAAAATGTTGTGATATCGTGACATGTCACGATATTGTGACATACTAATGGTTCACGACCCAAAAAGGTACGTGTTCCCAGATGGTGTTTCCTAAGGCAGTCAAATGCCTCATCAATACAAAATTTCTTGCCCGATAAGTTTTTTGAGCATGGTGGCCACTCGACTGCTATGCCCAGAGGTCAGAGATGTTCAGATGGCTCATCAATGCGTGTTTCCACGTTGACTCGGTGACAGTTGCTGGTTAGGATAAAAAAAGGTGAAGGTTACAGTCACGGGGGTTGGAGGAGCCAATTTTTGGGGATTACAAGATTGTATTCTTCCTGGGAGCATAGGCAAATCATCGAACATGAGGCATATTGTATCAAGAAAAGGAAACTACGCCTGTAGGCTAGGCTAGTGTTGTAAAGAAGACTATGCCTGCGGGCTAGTGTTGTAAAGAAAACTATGCCTGCGGGCTAGTGTTGTAAATTGATTTTTGGTAGAGAAAATAGGGGATTGGATTTTTAAATTTGGCTCCCCCATCAAAGGTTCTATCTATCATTGTCACTACCCATCTAGAACTATTATATTGACCTATGAACAACATCCTCTCTGCTAGGGTTTTATTAGTTCTTAAAACTAGTGTCACATCCCACTAAGCCACTTACCATATCTTTATGTTTGAAAATTTTATGTTCTTATAGAGGATTTTATATGCAATGATTGTAGAACTATGCACAAAATATAACATATCTCTTGATGGCATTGTGTACAAATCCTAGTAGATATTCAATGGTATTGTTCATAAATCCTAATATATTAGATTATGGTATTTTGTGCAAACCCTTGAAGTATTCAAATTTTAATTATTTACTCCAATGCCTTCTATCTAAAATAAGAATAAATAACCAAAAATTTGAAAAAATCTCCTTGTTTAAATAATCTTGAATAGGATTATTTTCCCATCCTCTTCATTCATGATTAAAAATCCTTGTGATCATGAACTTCAAATATTAGAAAATATTTCTAGATGGAACAAGAAGTCATTTTATTTGAATGACCATATCTAACATCTTTCTCTCCCATTCTACAACTCCTATCTTACCTCTATATGATGGCATTGCTATGCTACCAAATATTTTAGACTTAAATTGACTAATAGCTATTTATTGATGAAATAAATATCATATGTCAAAACATATCTAAGGTAAACATAACTAATGAGCATAGTTGCCTCCTAAAAATATTCATAGAGGATTTTTCATAACTATAAGGATAATTAAGATAAAAATATATCCTTTACTAAACTATATTATTGTCTACTTTGTCAAATAAAATTATGTCATGTAATCATTGTATAGGATCAAAACTTGATTTTGTAACAATGGTATTATATAAAAAAGTTAAAATAATTATTATTGCTTGTTATTTATTTATTCTCATTCTAATTTTTTATATAAATAGTAGTTGGATAACATAAAAAATATTAACAGATGAAGTAAAAATTGATATGTAATTTTCTAAAAAAGATAGCCCTTCGATTAAAGTTTTTTATGGATGTTTCTTGTAAAATTTTCTATAATAAAGAGATAAAATATAATGTTGAAACAGTTGGAATATATTCTATTATTTGGTACATGTTAATGTACCATATTTGGCACATGTTTAGATTAGGAGTGTGTCTTATATTAGGATTTAAGTAGTTACTTTATGCAATATAATAAATGCATAAGTGTTGTTAGAATATACAAGGTACTTGATTATGTAAATATACATGTTGTCCATGTGTACGTGAGTCTACCAATAGAAATATGAAGTACCATAGGAATATGAAAGGCCAAGAGTCATATTATATTATATATTGGCATTTATAGTGGAGATAAAGGTGAGAGAGTGCAAGAGCATATTAGATTAGAGTACATGCTAAAGTTAGATACAATGTAGAGCATGTATAAATAATGGAGTATTTGAGATCTCCACATTTTATATGAAGAACCCATTTTTATGAATTATCATTAATGACAGTTTTATGAGTTATTATAGAAGTTTTTTATGAGTTTTACATGCTTATAATATTTCTATTATCATATATTTAATATTGCATGTTAATTTTATACCTTGTGGTTGCATTTCATTAATTATTTTAGCATAAAAATATTACAATGGTATAAAAGCACAAGAATATTGAGAGGGGATAGGAAGATTTTATTTTTATTACTTTTAGAATTATTTTTTGGTTAAGCATATTTCCATAGGTTTGTAGGAAAACTCATGAAGACTATGACTCAACATATATCTCTTTCCACTAGATTAAATAATAACTAGTGATGTTTATTAATTTATAGATATCTATAGATTTACATAGATTTGCTTGCTACTATAAAAGTTTTTTGCTACAAAAAATTAGTTCTCACAAGTTGAGAAACATTCTACAATAGATAGAGAAGAATTTTATCTTTAATTTCTTGAAATTCTATGTAATTTTTCATTTAGGGATTAGATCTTTGTTGTAGAAAACTATAGATTAAAAATTAAGAAGACGAAAGAATGAGGTCCTTATAAAATATTGAAGATTGTAGATCAAGAAGGAGAAGATCCAAGAAAAATATCCCATTGAAGAAATTTAAAATTTGGAAGTTACAATTTTGAAAAGTTGGATAATTTGAAGACCCAAAAGAAGAGGTCTCAAGAAAAACTTGAAAGGAGAAAGAAGAAAAAGGCTAAAAAAAACCCTAGTGAAAAAATTTGAAGAAGTGGTCATTGGAGGGTATTTGAAGAAATATGAATGTAGAATATTTCAAGTAGGAGTAAATCCTATAAATAAAAATTTGGGATAATTTTTGCCATCTAACAACAAGTCCAAAAATAAAAAGGATTTGATAAGAAGTTTATCAAATTTTTGAAAGGATTCTTACACATCTCTTGTGCAAGAGTAACCAATAAGGAGAAGCTCTTGTTGAAGAAAACCACCATTACCAAGTCTTGGAAAAGAGAAGAGGCACCACCATATTGGAGAAGAAATCCACCATTAATTGTTTAAGAAGAACGGAAAGTATAGGGGGTAAGTAATAAAAAGGTATGAGCTAGTGTCTCTATAAATTTATGTAAAATAGTTGATAATACATTACAATAAAGGATCATGAAGCTCTATTAAATTTAAGCACCCAGAAGTAGTGCCATTTACGTAGCAAAGTGCCAAGTGAACCAACTACCAAACAAAGATATAAGAGCACCACCAATAGAAAGAAATAAATTGGTGTCAAGTTGAGCAACCACCAAATGGTTGGAAGAACCACTAGGCCAACATAGAAGAGCTACCACTATCATTAAAGAAGGAAATAATACTTTATTTATTAAAGTGAAGGTATGAATATTTGATTTATTAATTATAATAAAATAATAATTTATTTATTAAATTGAAAAGATGGAACTTTGATTGATTAAGTGAAGGAAAGAGTAGTTTATTTATTAAATTAAAGGTATGGATTTTTGATTTATTAAGTAAATAAACAAATAGTTTATTTATTAAATTAAAGGTATGGGTATTTGATTTATTAGATAAAGGAAATGATATTTTATTTATTAAATTAAAGGTATAGATATTTGATTTATTAAGTAAAGGAAACGAATAATTTATTTATTAAATTTAACACATGGAACATTGATTTATTAAGAAAATAATAGTTTATTTATTAAATTGAAGGTATGGGTATATGATATATATTTTATAATTTCCAAGAGTAGAACTACAAAGCATTACAATATTTGAAAAAATAAAATAGAACTGATTGGTTTATTCGAGGGATCAACTTTGTATAAATAGAAAAGTTGATCATTAAGAGTCGTTGGATTACAACTCATCATGTTTGATGAATATACCACTGAGATTTCACCCAATACATGGAGTGGAAACTCAAGTGTGTCTATCCTAGTAGAACTTAAGAGAATTTTCACTTATTATAACACCTTCCTTAAGTGCTACTAGGGGTGGTTTGTACACATGAGTCCTGGCAACAAGGCCTGATGAGGTACTCATGTACAATGATTTATTTCCTGAAGAGATGGTAAAAATCCAATGGTAAAATCCATCAATTAAAAAATAAATAAGGAAGAGGCTTGTCTTCGGATGGCAAATATTGTCCTCTTAAAACAATAAAATGATAAGTCCCAACAACATGGCCGGATGAGGTACTCATTTACAATATATAGATGGTGAAAAACCCCTTGGGGAAAAACCATTTGTTACAATAAAAATATCAAAGATAGAGGTATGTCTTCGGATGGCAAAGATTGTCATATCTACACAAAAAGAGAATGAGTCTCAAAAACTTGGCCTAATTAGGTATTCATGAATAATATATACTTTTGGAGAGATGATGAAAAAAACCACAAAGGAGAAAAACCATCCTCCAAAGAATACAATAGTAAAAGGAGACATGGAAGACCTCTATGTCAATGCAACTGTATTACTCCAAGTTTCTCTCATAAATATATATAACACAAAGAAGGAAATGACTTCATGAAGATATCTACAATTTGCTCCTTAGTTGGAATATAGTCCAAGATCTCAATGTGCTTGGTATGTTGATGCTCAACTAGATTTTCTGTAATGTGAATTGTGCTCTGATTGTCACACCAAATAGTTATAGGTTTTTCATGGGATAAAAAAAATTCCCCTAGAATTTGACAAAGCAAAAGAGCTTCCTGACTTGCTAAAATTGTTGCCTTGTATTCTGCCTCTGTAGATAATAAGGCTACTGCTTGTTTTTTTTTATATAACCAAGCTATTGGTGAAGAACCAAGGCAAAAGACAGCCAAAAGTTGAACATCTATCTTCTATGTTGGAAATTTTGGGTACCTTGGGTACATTGCCTTTGCTCTAAGTGTAGATGTTGTCATTGATGTCAAGAAGGTCTTGAAGCAATTTGGTTTGATGTCAAAGAATGTGTTTTGCTGAAGGTTTCAGTTTGGACAGTGAGTTTCCAAGTAGATCTGAGTAGCCTTGTTGCAAAAGTTCAAGAAAAAGACAAGTAAGAAAAACTATGGACTGTCATGATTTTGCAACATGCTATAAAAGACTAAGTATGGACTGTCATGATTTTGCGGCATTCTGAAAAGCTTGAAATGAGAAGCGTCATGATTTCGTGACATGCAGTAAAGGGAAGAGTCTGAAAGGAGCAGTCTCACGATTTTACGACAGGCAATGGAGAAAGTGTACGGAAGCCAGAAGTGTCACGATTTCGCGATAGGCAGTGGAGAAAGTGTACGAAAGCCAGAAGCATCATGATTTCACGACAGGTTGTAGGGAAAGCTTTCAAAAGCTAAAAGCATCACGATTTTGCAATAGGCTACAAAGAAGTTGTACGGATGCAAAAAGTGTCATGATTTCATGATAGGTTGAGATGGCAGCTTGAAGTTGGAGATGATGTTGCAATTTCATGACAGAGTTGCAGATGACGTCAGTAGAAGCAGATGTGTCATGATTTTGTGATAAAAGTAGAGAAGAAGGCATTGTAGACTAAAGCATTGTGATTTCACAACAAAAGTGAGACGACATCAGCAAGAGGCAAAGGTGTCATAATTTCACTACAAAAGCACAAAGGAAGTCGACAAAGGCCAAGGTGTCATGATTTCACAACAACAGGCTATAGAAGGTGTACGGCTGTAAAAATGTCATGATATCATGACATGTAGTTTCACGACAGAAGCTACAGGGAAGTGACAGAGGCAGCAGAGGCTGTTGAAGTCGACAGAGTTAACCTTGAGCCGACAAAGTGTAGGGTTGTGCAGTCGATGTTGTTTTAGGGATATGCGGCCGACTAAGATCAAGAATCTAATCTTGAGATTGTCAGTATAAAAGGAGGGTTGTTTGAATAGTTTGGGTATCGATCTAAGTGTGTGTTCAAAGTGTGATTTTCAAAGAAGCAGAGTGCAGGGAGAAGTTCAATCGTCGAAGAGCAGAGTGTGTGATGACATTGCTGTTGTGTTTGCATAGAGGTGCATAAGTGGACATTTGATCAAGTGCTATAATTGCACAAAGGTGCAAGTTCAAGGAAAATAGTTCCGTACCAAAGGACTATGTTTTTGTGCAGATAAGAGGACCGACTATGCAATGATAGAGTTGAGGACAGAGGTCTCCAGCCAGAGTAGGGAAGATAGGTGTCTTTTATGGATAGAGTTCCACTTGCTAAGGGCTACAGAGGCAGATGTCTTCTAGAGGATCACCAGATTGAGCAGAGCTAGGGGAAGGTATCTCATTTGGGTTGGTGCCCATAAAATTTGTAATTGGGACATATTTCCCAGAATTTGAGGTGATAAAATTCAGTGAAAATTTTATCCATGGAGTAGCCCATGTTGGGTGAACCACGTAAATTGTTGTATATCTTTTGTGGATGATATTTTGTGTATTGCTTTGATTTTTGTTTCTGATTCTGTTATATATTCATTGCATAATATTGTATTGTAAGTTGAATTGAAAGAAATTTAAAAAGTGATCTTATACTGTTCACCCCCCTCTCAGTATAATCTTGTGTTCTTCAATTGATATCAGAGTGGGTCTCTCTAGAAAAAGCCTAACAACTTGGAGAAGGATCTATCAGAAGAACATACAATTTCAAAAAAGAATGAAGAGGTTAAGTTTGATCTCTAAAGAGAATTATTCTGGGCTTTAAGAATTTTAGGGAAGAGATTTATGTTCTCAAGCATCATGACAGGAAGAAGAGACAACAAGATCAATCTTCAGCCTGAAGAATGATGGATTCCAGTTGGTCACAAAAATAACAATCATCCAAGGCATCAAAACATGTTACATAATACTTTCCATGGCTACTATTTTTCTTGCAAGAAATTTGGTCATAAAGCTATACATTGCATTAAATCCGTGAATAGCCATAGTAAGGAAACTGTTAACTCTTTTTCACCTCTTATGGATAAAAATATCATGTGTTACAAATGCAAGAATGTTGGGCATATAGTAAGGATGTGCAGTTTGAATAGACCTAGCTTTAAGTTCACTAGAAAGAGAAATGAAATCAAGTCTAAGTCGATGATAGTTCAAACTGCTTTTCATGCTCAAGACAAAGTAGAGAAATGGTATCTTGATAGTGGTTGTTCAAAACATATGACTAGTGAAAAGGAAAAGTTTTTGGTCTTAAAAAACACAAACAGAGGAACAGTTAGTTTTGGAGATAACAGGTCTGCTAAAATCTATGGTAAAGGGACTCTTAGCTTGGATGGGAAATCCAAAACTAAAAATGTGCTTTATGTAGAAGGTCTAAGACATAATCTTCTAAGTGTGAGTCAACTTTGTGATCAAGGACACATAGTATCCTTCTTTTCAGATAGATGTGAGATTCGTAAAGAAAAAAATGGAAAGCTCATTGCTAGTGCTACAAGGACTCCAAACAGTCTTTACATGCTAAGTGAGATAAAAAAGGAAAAGTGTTTTTTAACTCAAGAAGATGAGAGTTGGTTATCGCATAAAATATTGGGGCATTTGAGCTTTGATAATCTTGTCAACATTAGTAACAAGGAAGCAGTTAGAGACTTGCCCAAAATAAAAAGGCCCCATAACACCATTTGCGGTCCTTGTCAACATGGAAAATAGACCAGAACCAGTTTTAAATCAAAAGTGTATACTTCTTCAAAACCATTAGATCTCATTCATACTGATTTATGTGGCCCCACCAGAACTCAGAGAATTCAGGGATAAAGCTACTTCATACTGTTTATAGATGATTTTTCTAGAATGACTTGGGTTACCTTTCTCAAAGAAAAATTTGAAGCTTTTAAAAAATTTAAAGCTTTCAAAGAAATGATTGAAAATGAGACTGAAAAGAGAATCAAATGTTTAAGATCGGAAAGATGAGGAGAGTTCACCTGTAATGAATTTGTGGAATACTGTGAGCAATAGGGAATTAAAAGAGAATATTCAACAACAAGAACTCCTCAACAAAATGGAGTAGTTGAAAGAAAAAATAAAACTATTGAAAATATGGCTAGAGCTATGTTAAATGAGTCAAAAATTTCAGATGGTTTCTAGAAAGAGGTAGTCAGTACAACAGTATACATTATCACCAGGGCCCAACTTAGAGTAAATCATCATAAAACTCCTTATGAGTTGTGGAAAGGAAGACCAGCTATAGTAAAACATTTCAAAGTTTTTGGGAGTAAGTGCTTCATTAGAAGGGAAGATCAAAAATTGGGTAAGTTTGATCCTAGGTGTGATGAGGGAATTATTCTTGGTTATTCCAGCAAAATCAAGGCTTACAGATGCTTTAACAAAAGAATGCATACAGTCGTAGAGAGCATAAATGTAACAGTTGATGAAAATATAGGGATAAGAGAACCTGTCAAGGAAATCAGTGATGAAATCTGTCAAGAAGAATTCAGAGAGGTTTCAGATGAAGAAGAGGAAAAATAGTAGCTGCTTCCCAAAACTTCGTCACGATATGTTTAGAAACATCATCCCAAATATTTGATCATTGGTGATCCAAACAGCAGACAAACTAGAAGAAGAGTCATTTCGCCACACGATTCTACAAATATTTCTTTATTATCTCAGATTGAGCCAAAAGATTTCAGTGAAGCATGTGTAGATAAATTTTGGGTAAAAGCAATGGATGAAGAGCTAAATCAAATAGAGAAAAGTGAAACTTGGGATTTAGTTCCAAGACCTAAGGACAAGAATGTCATTGGTACAAAATGGATCTTCAAAAATAAACTCAATGAGGATGGAAAGATTGTCAGAAACAAAGCCAGGTTGGTTTGCAAAGGTTATGCTCAAGTAGAAGGTGTTGATTTCGAAGAGACGTTCGCTCCTATTGCTCATATCGAAGCTATTAGAATTTTTTTGGCCCTCTCAAGCTTCAAAGCATTTAAGGTGTATCAAATGGATGTGAAATCAGCCTTAAATGGAGTTTTGGATGAAGAAGTCTACGTAGAACAGCCAAAAGGCATGTCTCTCTCAGATCAATCAGACTATGTTTGTAAACTAAAAAAAGCCTTGTATGGGTTAAAGCAAGCACCTCGGGCTTGGTACTCAAGACTTGACAGGTACCTTCATGAGTAAGGTTTCAGGAAAGGTATGGTAGATAGCAATTTGTATATTAAGGATAAAGGTAATGATATGCTGATTGTAGTTGTCTATGTTGATGATATCATTTTTGGGGGAAATAATACCCAGATGTGCAAAGATTTTGCTAACACCATGCAGAAGGAATTTGAGATGTCTATGATTGGAGAGTTGTCATTCTTTTTGGGTCTTCAGATTGCTCAATCAAAAGATGGTATATTTCTCTCTCAAGGAAAATATATCAAAGAAATGTTAAAAAAATTCGGGATGATGGACAACAAACCTGTATGTACTCCAATGACTATAGGGTGCAAGATGAGTAAAGATGATGAATCTCTAGCGGCAGATCAAAGGTTGTACAGATCAATGATTGGTAGTTTATTATATGTTACAGCTACCAGACCATATATCATGCAGGCTGTTGGATTAGTAGCCATATTTCAGGTAGCTTCGAAATATTCTCATGTTATCACAGTTAAAATAATATTAAGATATCAGAAGGGCACTATGGACTTTGGGATTTGGTATCCCAAAGGTGATGATTTCACTCTCATAGCCTATACAGATGCAGATTGGGTAGGTAGTAATGATGACAGGAAAAGCACCAGTGGTGGAGCATTCTTTCTGGGAAAGAGTTTAGTTTCTTGGCTAAGTAAGAAACAACCTTCAGTTTCCTTATCTACGGTAGAAGCTGAATACATAGCAGCAGTGGCTGGGTGTACACAAGTTCTATGGATGAAAACCACCTTGGAGGATTTCAAAGTCAAGCATGAAAAACCCATCTCCATATTTTGTGATATTACTAGTGCCATAAGTATTTCCAAAAATCCAATAATGCACTCAAGGACAAAGCATATTTCCATCAAGTATCACTTTCTAAGGGATAAAGTGCAAGATAAGCAGGTCAAGGTAGAATATGTGTCTACTAAAGAGCATATTGCAGATATCTTCACAAAACCTCTTCCAAGAGATATTTTTGAGTATCTAAGGGAGAAATTGGGAGTTGTACTCCCACACTAGAATTAATCACCTCATCAGGAGGTGGGGGAGGGACTAAGCTAAGAAGCTCATTCTTAGTCCCAAGCCCCAAAGGTGACCCATTTCCATTGATGACAAAGGGGGAGAGATATGAGTAAGGGGGAGAGCTTCGAGTGAAGAAGAGAGCTTCAAGTCAAGGGGAGCAAAAACTTCAAAGACATATTCTCAGTTGGTGGATTAGTTGGTTTAGTTTTGGCTCTTGAGATATGTTTTCAGTTAAGGGTTGCCATCAATGACAAAGGGGGAGATTGTTGGCAATTTTGGGTACCTTGGGTACATTGCCTTTGCTCTAAGTGTAGATGTTGTCATTGATGTCAAGAAGGTATTGAAGCAATTTTGTTTGATGTCAAAGAATGTGTTTTGATGAAGGTTTCAGTTTGGACAGTGATTTTCCAAGTAGATCCGAGTAGCCCAGTTGCAAAAGTTCAAGAAAAAGACAAGTAAGAAAAAGTATGCAGGCAACTGGAAAAACTATCATGATTTCACGACATGTTTTAGGAGAGAGAAAGCACTAGCAAAACTGTCGTGATTTCATGACATGTTTGAGGAGAGAGAAAATTCGGGCAAAACTATCATGATTTCGCGACATGCTGGAAGGCAGAGACAAAGCAGGCAAAACTATCACGATTTCGCAACATGTTGGCAGGGAAGAAGAGCAGATGGAAAGTGTCATGATTTCACGACATGTCGCATTTTCACGACTTGGACAGTGCAGGAAGGTAGAGAAAGAAAAGTGTCATGATTTTGCGACATTCTACAAAGGAGGCTATATGGACGAAAAAGTGTCATGATTTCACGACATGTTGCAGAAGAGAGAGTCCGTAGTGTGAGCTATCGTGATTTCACGACAAGATCGATGAGAGAGAAAGTTATTTAGGAATTGTCATGATTTCGCAACATGCTGCAAAAGACTAAGTATGGACTATCATGATTACACAACATGCTACAAAAGACTAAGTATGGACTGTCACGATTCGTGGCATGCTAAAAAGCTAAAAATGAGAAGCATCATGATTTCACGACATGCAGCAAAGGGAAGAGTCTGAAAGGAGCAGTGTCACGATTTCATGATAGGTAGTGGAGAAAGCATACAGAAGCCAGAAGTGTTGTGATTTCATGACAGGTAGTGGATAAAGCATACGAAATCTAGAAGTGTCATGATTTCACGACAGGTTACAAGGAAATCCTTCGAAAGCTAAAAGCATCATGATTTTGTGATAGGCTATAAAGAAGTTGTACAGATGCAGAAAGTGTCACAATTTCATGACAGGTTGAGATGGCAGCTTGCAGTTAGAGATGATGTCACGATTTCACGATAGAGTTGCAGATGATGTCAGTAGAAGCAAATGTGTCACGATTTCATGACAAAAGTAGAGAAGGCATTGTAGACTAAAGCATCATGATTTCACGATAGAAGTGAGATGACATCAGCAAGAGGCAAAGGTGTCACGATTTTGTGACAAAAGCACAAAGGAAGTCGACAAAGGCCAAGGTGTCACGATTTTGTGACAGTAGGCTATAGAAGGTGTACGGCTGTAAAAATGTCATGATATCACGACATGTTATAGTTTTGCGATAGAAGCTACAAGGAAGTGACAGATGCAGCAGAGGCGGTTGAAGCCAACAAAGTTAACCTTGAGCCGATGAAGTGTAGGGTTGTGCAGCTGACATTGTTTTAGGGATATACAGCCAACTAAGATCAAGAATCTAATCTTGAGATTGTCAATATAAAAGGAGGGCTGTTTGAATAGTTTGGGTATCGATCGAAGTGTGCATTCGAAGTGCGACTTTTGTAGAAGCAGAGTGCAGGGAGAAGTTCGATCGTCGAAGAGCAGAGTGTGCAAAGACATTGCTGCTATGTTTGCACAGAGGTGCATAAGTGGATATTTGATCAAGTGTTGTAATTGTGTAGAGGTACAAGTTCAAGGAAAATAGTGCCATACTGAAGTACTATGTTTTGGTTTCGATAAGAGGACCGATTGTGCGGTGATAGAGTTGACGACAAAGGTCTCCAGCCAGAGCAGGGAAGACATGTGTCTTCTATGGATAGAGTTCCACTTGCTAAGGGCTGTAGAGGCAAAGGTCTTCTAGAGGATCACCAGATTGAGTAGAGCTAGGGGAAGGTATCTCCTTTGGGTTGGTGCCCATAAACTTTGTAATCGGGACATGTTTCCCAGAATTTGAGGTGATAAAATTTAGTGAAAATTTTATCCGTGGAGTAGCCCGCATTGGGTGAACCACGTAAATTGTTGTGTCTCTTTTGTGGATGATATTCTATGCATTGCTTTGATTTCTGTTTCTAATTCTGTTATATATTAACTGCATAATATTGTACTGCAAGTTGAATCGAAAGAAATTTAAAAAGTGGTCTTATACTGTTCACCCCCCTTCTTAGTATAAGCTTGTGTTCTTCATTCTATTGAACCTGCCTAATCTAAATCTATGTAGCCAATGATATCAATGGATTTTCCCTTATATAAGAGCCCAAATTGAGTAGTTTCTTGCAAGTAGAAGAGGATTCTTTTTGCTTCTTTCCAATGATTGAAGTCAAGTTGATGAGAGAATATAAATATGAGGCCAACAACATATGAGATATTTGGATGAGTATGAGTAAGGTATAACAAACTCCCTACAAATAGATGGTATAGAGTTGCATCACATAGAGGGGATGAGCAGAAAGTACTTAGATTTATGCCAGATTTAAAATGTGTAGGAGAAGGTTTGAAATATGAAATTTTAAACCTCTTAAGAATATCTAGAATGTATTTTTTTCAATATAATGAAATACCTACATTTGTTTGATTTATTTGGATCCCAAGGAAGTAATGAGCTAAACTAGATTAGCCATATCAAATTTTTTAGAGAGGAATTCTTTTATAGTTTGAATGTGATTGAATATACTACCAGTGATTAGATAATCATAAACATATAAAATAATAATGGTGATTTATCCTTCATCTCTCTAAATGTAGATTGTGTTATCAGACTCACAGTGAGAAAAACCTGTGAAAAGAAGTCCATATTTTCATACCAAGCTTTAGGAGCTTGTTTGAGGCCATAGAGAGACTTGTTTAGCCTAAAAATAAAAGAGGAGTATTGAGTGAAACCAGTAAGTTGTTCCATGTATATATCTTCCTTTAAATCCTCATGTAATAAAGCACTTTTTACATTCATTTGAAGGAAATACCACTTTTGGAAAGCAGCCAAAGAAAGAACCAATATTATAGAATCCATTTTAGCAACTGGAGGAAATATTTTAGCATAATCAATTCCTTTAATTTAAGAGAAACCTTTGGCTACTAGGTGAGCTTTGTGTTTGTCAATTTATCCATTACGACCATACTTTGTTTTGTAAATCCATTTACAATGAAATAATTTCCTTCCTTTAGGCAAGATAACTAAATCCCAAGTTTTGTTTTTGGTTAAGGAAGAGAATTCATTTTCCATCGCATCAAAAAATTATTTAATACCAATTGCTTCTTTGAAGGACTGGGTATCAGAGGAAATAGACTGACAAACAAGACCAGTGCCTATGGAGTTGTTTGATCTAGATGATGGAAGATTTGGATGTAAGGAGTAGCTTCTTTAACAATGGTGCAGGCACATTTTGGCATAATTAAAGGAGTAAAAGGAGTGGAAAGACATTTAGTTGGAGTTACAGGTTCTTCATATTTATTATCAATCTCTAAGTTAACCTCTAGAGTTGGTTCTTCATAATATTGAGGTTCTATTATAGGAGAAGGCTCAATGGAGGAAGAGGAGATTTGAGGAGCTTTCTGAGGGAATGTTTCATCAAATTGAACATTTCTATGAAAAATACCTCATTATTTTAGGGATCAAGGAGCCTATATGTTTTATTTTCCTCACATTAACCAATAAAGATGAAATTTTTGCTTTTATTATCTAGATACTTCCTTTTCTTCTTTGGGATGTGTGCGCAAGCAGTACACCCAAAAATATTGAAGAAGGAAACATCTGGTTTTGAACCAATCCATGGTTATTCAAGAGTTAAATGATCAAGAACATTATGAGGTGTGTGGTTTTGAATATAATTGGCACAGTTGATAGCTTTTTCCCAAAGAACTTTTGGAAGATCTCTTGAATGGAGCATACAATTTGCCATTTCCTTTAATATTCAATTTTTTCTTTCTGCAATGACATTTTTTAAGGATTATGGAAGATAGAATGTTGATGAATGATGCCATGATTGTATAGAAATATGGAGAACCCGTTACTATAGTTCCCCCCCATTATCTATGCGAATTTGCTTGATAGTGCAAGAGGCCTGATTTTCAACTAAGGCTTTGAAGACTTTGAAGTAGGATAGAACATCACTTTTATAATTTAGGAAGTAGACACAAGTTCTTATATAAAAGTCATCAATAAATGTTAGAGCATATTTTTCTCCTTTGAAATAAGGTTCATAAAATACATCAAGTCACTATGAATTAATTCTATGGGGGATGAAGTTTTTAGAGAACTACTTGGGTGGAAAGGATCTTGATGTTGATTTCTAAGAGCACATCTAGGACAAAATCCATAAATATAAGAGACTTGATATAAACCTATTACCATTTCATGGGTGCTCAATTCCATTAGGTAGTTGATACTGAGATGACCAAACCTTTCATGCCAGATTTTACTTTCAAGATTTCCTTGAGCCACAAAACAGTAGGCTCTTTCTAGATTTTTGAATCCTTTGAAGTGAAATAGATGATTGTTGTGATAAATCTCTCCTTTTGCTATGAGATAATGGGGATATTAAAATTCTCTTATCTCAACACCTTCTTGAGAGAAGAGAATAGTTTTCCCCTTTCCAGAAGTACAAATTTGATAGACGAAGAGAAGATTTGTGGCAATGTTTGGAACATTGAGAAAATTATTTATAGAGCCATCATAAATGGTTATATCATACTTTTCTTTGACTTGGATGAAGGAAGAATCACCAAATTGTATGCTACAATTTGAACTTGAAGAGATAGAAGAGAATGACTCATCTAAAACAGTCATGTGATGAGTTGATTTGGAATCTAGAACCTAGTGATTAGAAGAATAATTGGAAGTTTTCATTTGAACATTAAGGGCTTTTCCTATTTGATTTTTATTGTCTATATTTTGATCCTTCATAGCTTCCTATAATTGTTGTAATCTTTTCCAGCATTTTTTACAGAGTGATCATTATTTTTGCAGTGAGTACAAGTTATGGGATTCTTTTCCTTATTTTTTAATTTTTCTTTATAAGAGGTGGAGGCTACTAAGGATTTTGAGGAAGAGAAAGAATAAGAGATTTCATATCTTTCAAGTTTTTTTTCTTCCCTAGTTAGTCTATCACAAAAATCTACTGAAGAGGGCAATTTAAAGGTTGCACCAAGAGCATATTTGGTAGATAGAAATGTGGTAGCAAATATTTGAAATATACCATTTAGTTTAGAAAGGATTAGATAAATGCATTCTTCTTCAATCTTAGTATTCCCACTACCTTTGTGTTGAGTGAGGACCTCTTTGAATTTGGTGAAGTAGTCAACAATATTGCTGAAGTCCTCAGGAGATAGAATTGTTAATTTGGATTCTAGTTCCATTGATCATATTTGATCTACATTCCAAAACAAGTTCTTTAGTTTCTTCCAAATTTCATAAGGAGTTTTACAATATACAATGTAAAACCATAAACTTTCATTCACATTAGAGCTTATTATACCCATTGTTTCATACGTTTTCTCTTTGTGAATAAATATTTCATATTATTTTTTGAATTCAGGTTGTTTTTCTTCTAATAGGTGTGTGAGCCCTTTCTAAGAAATGAGATTTAAAATTTTTGGTTTCCATGTATGGAAGTTGTGAGGAGTGAGAGGATCAATTGTATTCATTGAATTAATTTTTAAGTTAACCCAAAAGTACCCCCTTTAACTTTAATAGAGCATGCAATGGATATTAGTCAACAAAAGCCTGTAGAAAATACCAAATTGCTCAAAAATACCCGTCCTAACGAGAGGGAAACTATAAGTAATTCTGAGGTTATTTGATATTTAATGAGGTTAATGAGATAAATATGCCAAATATTTTAGGAAAAACCAAATAAATATATAAATATATGCCCTAATGAGAGGGAAAAAATAAGTATTTTGAGTAAATTTAATATTAATTATGGTTAATAGAACAAATATGCCAGGCCTATATATATTTTCTTCTCTAATACCCACCTTGAATAGAGGGAAACCATAAGTATTTGATTAGATATGATACTTGGAACATAGGTGAATATCAACCAGACCTATATTGGTTACCAAATAACTCACCCTTACTTGAGAGAAACTATAAGTTAAATAGTATATCCAATAAGGTGAGTGGTAGGCTAGGTCCGAGTCTTGGGCATTTTTTGTGGAATGGATACCCCTGCTTCCTTGGGTCTTACCCGAAAGTGGCATCCCTTTTGGGATGTTTTCCACAAATAAAAAATAAAAATAAAATAAAATAAGGTGAGTGGTGATATGAATTATTTGTTATTCTTAGGAAGTTTAGAATGAGAAATAATGCTTTTAAAGAGATAATTAAAAAATACTCTTTGTCAACAATAATAAATTGAACACATAAATTTTAATTGCTTAATGAAATAATAAAGAAATAATAGATATATTTTATTTATTATTTATTATGTAAGGATTGGATTGAATACCCTTTTATTTCATTTAAGCTGACTATATGTAACAAAGTGATTCCAAAAAAGTTAATTAATATAGAGTCTGTTTTGAAAGGAAATATTTTTCATTCACTAAAATATATCTATAAAATATTAAGTATGTTTGAAAAATAGAGAATTTAAGTTGTTAATATAAAATTTTTCTTAATGAAATAAATAAATAGGAAAAAATATTTTAGTAATTTCTTTAATTAAGGATTGAAGATTTAATCAACACCATTTTAATATTAAGCAAGATATATAAACAAAATTAATTTTACCAACTTAATAACGAAAGTAAATAAGGAAAAATAAGGCAAAGGAAGGCAAAAAGTGATGCAATGACACCCACCAAAAACTTAGTATAGGTGAAAAATTCACCTATAAATCCCACACAAAAAATATTTTATTAAGAGTTTTACAATTCTCCTTTTATTTTTAGGTGAAGAAAAATCCAAAAACGAAAGGGAATGAAATGGTTCTCTTTTTTTTTCTTGCTACAATAGATATATAAATATATGGCAATGTCAAAAATAGGATGTAGCAGAAAAAATGTCTTGAAAGGTAGCGAGTAAGGGTTCATGAAGTGTCGTTCAATGAACAAGTAGTGAGGAAGAGTCGCATCTATGTTCACTGCACCAATGGCGACTCTAGGAAAAATGAGACTCCTTATATATCAACATTGGATAAGAAATATGTTATTTTTAAAAATTATATAACACCTTACCATATGACACGTTAAATAGGCATTTAGAGGAGTTACACCAAATTAGAGAGTCTCCCTTATCAACTGTGCCACAAAACAACTTTAAAATATGAATCAGAGATGTTGAGAGCAAGGCATCAAAGAGAGGATGCGGTGACCTGAGTGTTTCTAAATATTTCACTTGCAAAAAATATTATCTCACCACACACTAACCTGAAGAAAAATCACTTACACAGATTTATAGGGAACAATATAAAATGGGCCCAAAGAAATATCAATCTAAGGTTTACCAAATAAAATATTAGGAATACAAAAGAGTTATTATTTTAAGCTTAGAAAGATGTTTATATTACAAGAGAAAAGAAGATCCTATTGAGCATCAAAGGACAAATAGATATGATGAATTTCGAGTAGAATACCTCCTAAAATATCAATATATTTGAAGAATATAAAAAAATAATGAGAGAAATGCCCATTGAGAGATGCAGTCTCAAGGCTTGCCACAACAAAACAAGTTCAAAAAATAAAAATTATGAATGTTGGTCTAGGTAGGTAGACCAAGTCATTAATTGGTGACATGGAGAGAGATCCTTAGATTAATTAAAATCTACGTAGACAAAATAGTTTGAGATTGTAAGATGAAAAAATTAAATGCCCACCAAAAGTAAGGGCCTACAATTTTTTCCTTTCCTCCACGTTAGAATATACACAGCAAGGGAAAAAGTATGTCGAACACTTATCCTTCTACATTATGAAATGCACAGTGAAGGCTATTGAAAGCTGAACGAGCTGGAATTTAAGAGAAAAAAATTAAACATAGGTGAAGTAGGAGGACAAATAAAAACAAGGGGCCTCCAAAAATAATATTTGATTTATATTAGATTCCTTCTTGAGTGAAATGTAGTGATGGCTGCATTTGAGAGGGGAAGAAATAATATAAATTAAAAAACACCTAGAATGGGATGCAGCATGGCTTTAATTGTTTTAAAGCAAGTTGCATTTGTTAAGGAGTATTTTTATAGAGGAAAAAAAAATTCAATATGCATACACAAAGCAGTGAATAAATTTTTTTTGAAATATTTGCATCAAAGGTAAAATAAAATTATATAAACCAGTAGGTATTACCATAAGAAAATATATTTAAAAAAAAAAATCATGTATGAGCATTACTACAATATGAAAAAAATCTCTTTCTTTAAAAAAGCAAAGAATAAGAGATTAAGAACCAGTTCAATAAACCTCTTTCAAGGGAGAATGCTAGCAGAATATATCCTGCTCTTATACCATGTTAGAATTCCTAAGAGTATAACTACAAAGCATTACAATATTTGAAGAAATAAAATAGAACTGATCGATTTATTCCAGGGATCAACTTTATATAAATAGCAAAGTTGATCATTGAGAGCTATTGGATTACAAAAATTCATCAAGTCTGACGAAAACACCACTGAGAGTTCACCTGAAACATGGAGGAGTGGAAACTCAAGTGTGTCTATCCTAGTAGAACTTAAGAGAATATTTACTTATTATAACATTATTAAGTAAATGAAAATAATAATTTATTTATTAAATTGAAGAGATGAAACTTTGATTATTAAGTAAATGAAAGAGTAGTTTACTAATTAAATTTAAGGTATAGGCCATTGATTTATTAAGTAAAGGAAGGAATAGTTTATTATTAAATTGAAGGTATGGATATTTTATTCATCAAGTAAAAGAAAAAATATATATTTATTAAATTGAAGAGATGGAACTTTGATTTATTAAGTAAAGGGAGGAATATTTTATTTATTAAATTGAAGGTATGGGTCTTTGATTTATTAAGTAAAGTAAATAATAGTTTATTTATTAAATTGAAGGTATGGGCCTTTGATATATTAAGTAAATAAAAATAATAATTTATTTATTAAATTGAAGAGATGATTTTTATTTTTTTTGGTAAATCAAGTCTATCATTAAACCGGGTTTTAACGGTTGACCCAAAACCGATTTACAAAAATCAGCCCATGGTTGAGGAACCCCACCAGGAACCAAACTGAGGAAACTCTATCCTCTAACCTTACACTACTACCTAGCCAGAAACCATAAGAACCAGACCATACTACCCACCATAGTCGAAAACCCCCTTAACAAAAAGAGACACAGGTCCTATCAGGACCCTAACTACCCCAAGCACCCACACTATGCACCAAAGATCATCCATAAGCCCATAAGAAACAAAAGCCATTGCCACATACAACACAAAAAAAAAAATGTAGGTCATCCAGACACAAGATAGGCCAATCGGAGGAAGATGCTAGTCCTCATCCTCGACCTCCTCTTCCTGATTTTCATATTTGTCTTCTTCGTTGTCGTCAGTCTCCAGGTTGTAGACCACCGACTTGTTGCTCTGGTATCCTTCGTTGAAGAAAATCTTGGTCAAAATCTCCTATAATTCTTGCATCTGCTAATTGATGTTGGCCACCGTGTTCAGGACATACCTTTTCAATTCCATGATTTTAGGGTTAGGACCCTCATCTTCAGACATAATCTCCATGATTTTGTTACTCCCCTGAACTTGCTTATTTTTTAGCCTCAAGGAAGACCTAATGGGCTGGTCATCAATTCTTAGCATTTTCCTTGTCGGGCCTCCCTTAGTGCTAGACTCACCCTCATGCTTCATGACAAGGGATGGTTTTGGGAGACAAGGGCTCTCGTATCCCCTCAAACTTTCACCACAAATCGTCGGGGGATCCTCAGGATAAGGGGTAGGGATAGGTTGGGGTGCATGGAGAAGAACATATTTGTAAATAACCTTGAGAATGCCTTGATGCATGGGCATGGATAGGCATTTTTTGCTCCAGGATGAGGTGATCGTGTGGTTTAGGGAGTTCATTAGAAATTGGGGAACGCTTATGGGTTTAACATCCCAAAAAATATTAACAAAGGCATAATGGAAGCTGAGTAATGTTTTACCATGGTCCTTTATCATGAATGAATTCTAGCACATTATTCATAACCACATTCCAGGGAGTGGATAGGTCCATACTTGTGAAGCGATTCTTTGCCTCCTTGTAGATTTTTGGGTTATCCTTAAAATATTTGAGATCCACCTCCCAGTGGTGCTTTTGTTGTTAATTGACCTACCCTTGATCGACTGGCCAGTAATTTCTACTAGCAGCTAAACATCAATGACAAATTTGTGGCCCCTGATATCCACATGACCATCCTCCCATGTTTCCATCATAACCAGCGTAATTTCATGTTCCATGCCTAAAAACAGATCAAAAACTAGGTAAAATGCCTATCGGTCAGGATCGACTGAGCAGTAGGCTCCATGACCACCATGCTAGGCTCAATGTAGATCATATTTGATAAGGTAACTGTCAAATTCCTCTCTAAATTTTTTGAAAGCTCACCACTCATGGTTTCCTTCAAAATACTCTAGTATTGAATGATTAAAATGTGGTGGTTTCTTTGTTTGTCATATCCACCCATTGCCAAGTCCTTAAAAACCATGTCAAAACTAGAAACGACTCGTTAAGCACCTTTGCATTGATAATCATGCAAAATCATCATGTGGATCATGCCATCGTAAGCCTTGACCCCACTTATAGGATCCATTTTCTTGGTATTTATGTGGAGGTTAGTCCCAAGACCCCTCATAGGGAACCTACTCCTCTCAGGGAAGGTTGGCCCATGTATCAATGTGTTTGGAAACTTGCACCTCCCCCCATGGTGTGCCCTCCTCGCATAACTATCATTTTTAGGAAATAACACCACCACCTCGTAGTCCTGCCACTTATGAGTACGAGTTTCCAAGTTGGCCTTGGGTTGATCACAATCATATTCCAACCTAACCACAACCAATAAGAAAAGCCTTTTGCTTTGGGTATTTTGCCCCCTCATGATAGTGATCCCCGAGGTACATGTGACTTGCCAACATGATAGCCTCATTGTTCCACTCATATTATTTTTGATTGGATGATATTTTCCGCATCACCTAGAACATCATTCATCCACGTGATCAACTCGTCAACCTTGACATTGATGTTTGCCAATTTATCCGTTGATTTATTGGTTTTGTGGAACATGTGTTAGACTATAAAATCTTCCTTCACATCAGCAAGGATCCTTGCTTCATTTATGATGGCCTCTATCCTCCAAGGAGGTTTCATTTTTTTGTTGAGAAGTTTGATAGTATTCAGGGAATCCTCTTCCACATAGCATTTACCTTGAACCTCATGGAGCAGATGAAACCCTCTCCATAGAGCTCTGACTTTAGACTCAATATTGGTTTCGATACCTATGTTTTCAAAAAATGCCAGCACGACCTGTCCTTGGTGGTCTCTCACCATGCCTCCCACTCTAGCTTTGCTAGGGTTGTCCTTGGTAGCCCCATCAAAATTTAATTTGATCCAATTAGCATGGGGGAAATCCATCTAGAATCTACCCTTGGATGAGGTTTGCACACTCCTATGGACTCATCTAAGTAAATATCAATATATTTAGCAAGGATTTTCTCATGCAGAGGGATGGATTGGGGAGACAAAGGAAGGATGTTGATATTTTCTTTGGCAAAGGAATTTTTTTTGGTAATGACAGAAAGTGGGTCAATAATAGAGTCAGTAACGGCTCTAAAGGCTCTATGGTTTTCCTCCAACCAGATCTGCCATATATAGTGATGGAAGAAAATCTTTCATAGGAACCTCAGATGGGAATTGATGAAAGGGAGACAACCATTGATGAAAAAAATCAGGAACCGTGGTAGGCATTGCCCATAAGATGTTAAAGGTTTGGAACATCCCATTTAGGATGGCTACTAACCAAGGGCATTCTAGAAAGATGTGATGAGTCGATTCCCAGCTTTTCCTACACAAATAACATATTTTAGGTAGAATTATACCTCTTTGTATCATGTTGTATATGGTGAGGATTTTTCCTTGAATGGTAACCTAGGCAAAGTGATCTAGCTTAGGGATGAACTTGTCGATCCACACCACTTTGGAAAGAAACTATGGATACTCATAGTTGAGAAGTAATATGTACACCGATTTTACTAAGAATTCCCTAGTTTCAATCGCCGCCCACCTCAGATGATCCTCATTCATGTTCATAGAAATTAATTATTGAGATAACATACATTCATGTTCCTTAGACTCATCTTGTAGTCCCTGCACCTTTATAGAATTCAACCTCATATTATTCCCCTACTATCTTAGGAAGTCTACGACCATGGGTCCAAAATTTTCATCAGTGAAATGCTTGATTCTTGCTAACCTGGGGTCTGTTATAAGGGCCTCCTCCCTCACCCATATATCCTCCCAAAATATGATCCTAGTGCCATTCCCAACTATCCATCTCATGCCTTTCTTAAAAATCTCCCTACTCACCAAAATTGCTTTCCAGAATGCTAATCCTCGTATCAGAATAGGAGTGTTCATAAAATTAGAACCTTGCAAGTATTTCCTTTTCACAATGGCTATCCACTCATTATATTGGCGTTATAGGACATGCCACGCTTGTTTTGCTAAAAAGGTTGCATTCATGTGGGAAAATATCCTTAGGCCAAGGCCTCCCCCATCCTTGGGAAGGCATAATTTGTCCCATCCAACTAGGTGGATCCTGCTTTCCTTACGATCCTGACCACAATTTTTTTTTTGAAGTTGTTCAATATTTTGTAGGACATGAGTTTCTCAGGGTAGTTTTGCCTGCTTGGGATAAAAAGTGACCTTTCTATCCTGCTAACCTCTTCTATATTCTTTCCACCACATTGTCCCACATAACTCACAAAAGAGCCCCAGTGAAGATAGGTATGCCCAAATAAGACATTGGAAAAGTAGCTATGGCAAATCCCAAGATCCCTGCAATCCTGATTTGTCTCTGAATGGGAGTGTTGAGGAAGAATATTTTTCTTTTGGTGAAATTTACCTTTTGACCAGCCACCTCCTCATACACAGTAAGGATGTGTTTGATTTTTTTGGCTTCTACCACCAATGCAAGAGAGAGAATCAACATATCATCCACTATGTCCTAGTAGGTTTGGAAAAAGTGAGGAGAGAAACCATTAGGCCCAGGTGCTTTATCCGGATCCATGGAAAACATTTTTTTTTTATTTCCTCATTTAAAAAAGGTTCAATGAGTTTCCTATTTATGTCATTATCAATAGTTTAAGGAATAACACATAAAAGGGATTCTTTTGCATTAGCTTGGCATTGCACTTATTCTCCTAGGAGATTGCTGAAGTAATGCACAAATTCATTTTTGATTTCCTGAACATATTGAGTTGTGGATCCATATTACTTGATCATATTACATATTCTATTGTTGCTCCTATTTTGAAGAGTGGTCATATGGAAGAATTTAGAGTCAGAATCCCCATCCTTGAGCCATAATGCTCTAGATTTCTACCTCCAGTACATTTCCTCACAGCCCAGGATATTGTGGAATTCAGCCAAGAGAGTTTTTTCTTCTCATTTGGTTGCCTCATAATATTGACTATTTTCAATGATCCTTTTGATGAAAGTCAGTCTATCCCCGACCTCTTTATTTTTTTCAAACATATTCCTGAAAACTGCTTTGTTACAAATTCTGAGATTATCTCTCACCATCCTTAGTTTCTAGGACATCTTGAAGGAAGGGCTTTCGTGACCATCAATATTCCACCATTGAATGATTCTTTCCTTGAGTTCCTTATACTTGGTCCACATTACCTCGAACCGAAAATGCTTCTTGAGGCATGAGCTTTGGGTAACCTCAAGTAGGATAGGACTGTGGTCAGAAGTGATCTTGGGCAAAAACAATAGGGAAGAGTCTCCAAAGGCCATGAGAGCCTCTTTCAAGAGAAAAAACCTATCTAGCCTCTCCTGAATAAGATGTTGCCCTATTCACGGGTTGCTCCAAGTAAACTTGGCTCCTTTTAAATTGACATCCATTAGTTCATTTGTGTTGACGAACAAATTGAACCCCTCCATACTTCTGAAAGGCAACCCTGATCCTCCTTTTTTATTAGATGTGTATAGTAGAGTATTAATGTCTCCCCCTACCACCCAAGGAATGTCCTGAAATGCTTCACCCAAATGAGATAGGTAAACCCACAGAGACTCTCTTTCTTGAGCAGTATTAGGGGAATAAAAATTTGAGGTGATCCATGATCTATTATTATCTAGATCGTGGAATGGAATTCTTAGGACCCTCTCCTCATCTTGGATCACATTTTCTTCCACTTTCTAGGTGTCCCACATCATCATCAGTCCTCTAGAAGCATCTCTCACTTTCTTGAAAGCCATATTCCTGTGCTTCCATATTCCAGGGGCTGCATAAATTGCCTATAATTTATCCATTTTTGTCTCTTGAAGTAACATTATATTCGGATTATTTATTTTCATTAATGACTTAACCATAATTATTTTTACCAAACCATTAAGGCCTCTCACATTCCATGAGAGGATCTTCATTTAGAATGCTTATTGTTTTTCTTTCTCCCCATTCCTTGAAGTGGGGGAGATTTGTTGTTTTAGGTATCATCTTGACTTGTGATAACTTGTTGTAGAAGTGTCCTCTATTTCCCATTTGCTATTTCATTGTCGATATTGAGTTTATACTAGTCTACGTTAGACATTATTCCTCTATTTTTCTCACTCCCAAGGTCAATCAAGGATTTTGCTAAACTTCTTGTCTATTTTGGGCTAAACTTAGGAGGAGCTATTTGTTGCAGGATGGGACTAGATCCCCCCATTATCATTTTATATCCTATCATGTCAGTGCTGGACTCACATCTCTCTATGTTCATCCTATATTCAAAAGGGTTTGAATCCACACCTTGAAAGATGGTAAGGTCTTGAGGCAACACTAAGGATAGCCCTGCTTTAGGCAAAGATTCTAGGACTTCGGGCAATTCAATCTGGATTTAATTATATTCCTCATTTTCATCATCAGATACCTTATCTACTAATACTTCAAACCTATTGGAGCTTAGGGTTTTTAGACTTACCTTGTCTCCCTCGATGGTTTATTTATTTCCTTTCTCCTTTTCCTGATTTTGGACTTGATGCTCAAGGTCTATTCTGACTTTCATGAAAGCTTATTTTCCTTGAGGGGCCTCGGGTCCTTGATTTATAATTATCCCTCTACCTTTGGGCCCTCTCAAGTCCTGGTTCTTTTGGCCTTTTTTATTTGATACCACTATTGGACACTGGATTGTAAAGTGACCTTGGTTTCTACACTCCATACAAAAGGCCAATTTATTTTCATATTCAACTGGTTGCTTCCTTAAGTAATTTCCATATTCTAACTTGACGAAGGTTGGGAGCTCTATTTCTAGATTTGTATTAATACAGATCCTTGCCTGAGTCAATATTATCCTTGCTAGGGTGGCGTGATCAATAGCCACCAGTTCACCAATATTTTTCACTATTCTTTGAAGCCAATACTCATTGACAAATTGAGCCGGTAGGTTAGGCAAGTGAACCCAAATGAGATCCGTGTTAATATTTTGTGTACCAATGTCGAAGTCTTCGTCCCATCATTTGAGATAGAGGTTGCGTCTGCCTAGGAACCATGGGCATCCAACTGGGATTCTATCTACATCTTCCTTGTTAAACCTTATTATGAAGAACCCTTTTTAAGGGGCCACTATCTCCAAATTTCTCACCATTTTTCATTTTTCCATGCCCAATACCTAATAGTTTCAATGTCAGGCCTTCCACCCAGGAAATTTCCAACCAAAACTTCTCCATGTCTAGGAATACATCCATGATGTTCACAAGAGTGATGATCCTATTATTTATTGGCACCAGTGGAGGAAAATATTTGAAAATTTTGGTCCTCAAACCTATTAGGGTTTTCATAAAGGACCAGGATTTTTTGTGTCCCATAGCTCCATGTTGGGTCCCCTTATCAGGGTATTTGTCAGATGGTTCAGTCTTTCTGGCTGATCCTACTTAGTTAGAGATCGAATCTCAACCGTCCTTTTCCTTGGTTCCTTCCTCAATATCCTCACATGTCCCATGAACACTGGTCCTACTTTCCAACACAAAGCCTCTGCTGGTATGAACCTATGCACCCCCCTGACCTCTACTGCTTTGCATCTGCTCCTCCTCTGCTCCTATTTTTTCAACATCGGTTGAATTTGTGATGTTGAAAATGAATAGGAAGATCCTTTTGATGAAATTTTTATTTATTAAGTAAAGGAAATAGTTCATTTTATATATTAAAGATATGGGACTTTGATTTATGAAATGAAAGTAATAGTTATTTATGAATTAAGGAATAGGACTTCATTTATGAAGTAAATAAAGCTAGCTTATTTAAAGGTAAAGGTATGAGACTTTAATTTTTTAACTAAATATTGGAAAATAATTAATTAAAGTAGGACCTATGACCTAGTTGCATTTTTTGAAAGAATTTCCTTATGAGAGGGGAAATAATAACGGTGATTTTATCATATCAACTATGCAATATATGGTTAAATACTTTGATTTGATTTGTATAGTTGCAATTTGGCAATAAATAAAGTAGATGCATTTAGAAGAATTTCTATCATGGAACCATGAGTAACCTAATACCCTACTATCCTCAAATGATTGATGGAAGTTGAGGAGGACAAAGGAGGTAGTTGGAACCAATGTGTTAGTTGATTTTACTTATAATGATTTACTTATGCTCAAATAGATTATTTGTGGGGATATTTCCTTGATGAAATTGATGTAATATATTTTTTCTTAAGAGTATGAAGGATTTACCATACTTTCTTAAATGTAATAATTGTTTATTTACTTGGACATGCAATAATTGTTTACTTACTTGGATGATGTACCTTTAAATTACTATTTTGGATTATCTATATTTTATATTTAAAATCATTTGAATTAATTTTTATATTCTTTAAATGTTTCTTCATTTATAGTATCCTTTGCATTCTTTATGAATTATATTTTTGTTACAATTTAGTATTTAGAATTATTCTTGTTTTCTTGCTAAACAACAAAAAATTAAGTAATGAGTTCTAAGGTGAACTTAGAGGGTGACCTAAGGAAATTGAGACACCTTTAGGGTGAACATAGATTACATAAGATATTAAGACCCCTTATTAATATTAATATCTAAGTTATGAAAGGACTACATCTGGGTTAAGATAGTTCATCGTGTAGATGAGATGGATAGCTTAACTCGCAATACACATAGCATAAATATATAAACTGAACTATGTATGGTATGGATATGGACATATACCTTCGATGGATTGAATATGATAAGTTTAGATCATCAATATTAATGAGAGGGATAAAATTATTTTCTGTAATGCATCATACACCTACATAGATGGACTTGTGTTAGGGTATCTAGTGAGATGTAGCTCTTTGAGAAAGTTATTGTATTTTAAATATTAGTTTATCTAAAATTTAGTTAGTGGTTTATGAATCTCTCTACTTAGTAAAAAAAAAAATATATTTCCGTGTGTTTTATTGTAACTAAATTTTGGATTATTACAAGAATAGGGAATCGTCAAATAGTTCATATAAAAGAAGATGTAAATTAGCTAGTCTACATTATAGTAGACAACAATATAGTGAATGTCGTATGCAGTAATATATTGTATTACATGTGGTTGTCATAGCTATTGATTACCCTACCAAACTAGGTTGGATAAGATACAATAAGGACACTTCTAATAAAGCAATTTTTTTAACAAAAGTAAACAAATCAATCAAAAACGATGTTTAAACAATGTGATGTGTATGCATGGTAACCAAATCATGCACATGTAATAATATAAATAGAGTTTTTTTCTTCAAGAAATTAAAATATAGATCACTAAGCGTTAAAGGGGAGAATGATAAATAAAATCATATGAAATCTAAAAGAGGATTATTAGAAATTAAGAGGAGTATATTGAAGAAAATAATATTTAATGTAGAACGCAACTACAAGAATTTTCTTGGTAAAATTTAAAAAATAATAAAGTTATTAAAAAATATAAATTATTCATAGTTGCATTGAATTATATGATTTGAATGATAGTAATGTGCACTTCTTTAATAATTGAATTCAATAGAATAGTTAAATAGTAAAATTAAACCCGTATTAAACATATAAATTGTGTTATATAAAACTTTTATATATTAAATTTTTCATTGAAGAAATAAAATTTATGAAATAATTTAAACACGTCCACAAAATTTAACATTTTAGAATAAGTTTTAACTCTATATATTAATTATATACATGTCATGATAGTATGATTTTAATTCGTTTCTTCAAGACCTCCAAAGAGAAAAATGTCCAGGGTTTATTTGAGTCATAAACAAGGATAGGTACTAGGTATTTTGAATGCTATATTTATTTTTGCAGTAGTAAAATCTATTTATGGAGTAGTTATGGTGAATCATGGTTCATTAAGTTCAATTTTATGGATCTGCATATTAATTCATGGTTCATTAAACTTGATGGAATCTGATAATAGATCATGTTTAAACAAGCAACATGTACTAGAAAACTAGTGTGTTCTTTGCAAATAATATTGGGAATAGACCACCCATATTTTTTTGAAGTACCCTTTATCCCTAGATATGCTAAACCTTATCTTTGAAAAATTTAGTGTGTCTTGGGATCACCCACCTACTATCCACCAAATTTTCCAACAATGGGCTTGACCTTTCCAAAACTAGCAACTTAGCTTACTTTGGTTGTCTTGTCTCCACAACTACTTATGGCAAATTTGTCTAGAAATAAACTTAAGGATCCCCAAATCTCAAGCTAATGAACCCCGTAGGAAAAATCTGAAAATACTATCCTTAGCGGTAGAGAACGTATCCATCATTTCTTCCCCCGAAGATCCTCCCTGTCCTAGAGGGCACCCTCACTTCTAAGTTTAATGTTACTAACATTTCGGGTGTACCTCTTATTTATGTCAATAGGTATTTAATATGGTGGATTCCTCCACCCTCTAGGTGGCTTAAGCTTAAATTTTATGGGGCTCTGAAAGTAAATCCAGGTAATTTTGGTGGGGGAGGCATTCATAGAGACTACCATGGCCAATATTGCTAGTCTTTGCAAAAAACTTAGGAACTCAAATGAACAACATGGTCGAAGCCAGAGCTCTATACCAAAGCCTCCTGCTCATTAAAAATATTAACATCAATCACACTCAATAGGCTAAACCTTTAATTCTTTTTTATCACAGAACCCATAACAATGCAATCAAGACTCAATGTGACACATCCCTCAATCGCTATATGGCCATTCATGTGCCCATCCTTAGTTGCATCAACCTTGGTTTTCTCAATCTGATGCAAGGATTCCTTTATACCCATGTAATAATAAACATGTGCACCCATGCCACCTTCAAAGGTAGGAACTCCAACGCCCTCCCTTTGGAATTTTTAGCCCATGGGTGGCACATCACCCTATCAGTGTTTGGGTTTTTAAGACTAGTCATCCCCCACCCATATTTATTTGGTACAAGCATAAGCACATGCTTAGTATCAAAGTATCACCTCCTGACAACCCAATCATGATCAAAAC
The DNA here is from genome assembly GCA_028583015.1 of Wollemia nobilis. NCBI lineage: Eukaryota > Viridiplantae > Streptophyta > Pinopsida > Araucariales > Araucariaceae > Wollemia > Wollemia nobilis. The sequence continues at coordinate 265,509 of JAQPPZ010012958.1, forward strand.
CCTTTTTTCTAGACCCTCATCATGTTCACCATGTCCCTAGATAGAGTCCACCTTTGATTCATCCCGAGTCTGCATTGGAAACAAAAGGTGAATAAGCATCCATGTGACTACTTCAAATATCTAATTAATTACCATGGTTTCACTTCCCCCGGGTGCATTAGAGTCCCAATACATGAATATTTGTTCAATGAGCCCTAGCTTATCATAAATTATCACCCTTTACCTACCATTTCCATCATTGATCCTGATACTCTGAATATTGAGCCCGATATTGAAATTATCCTTCACAACCATAGTTTTCTTCCTTTTATTAGCAAATATAGGGATATTGATGATGTGATCACGAAGGATTTCACTAAATCCTGGGTTAATGGCCAAGTATTGGTAAGAGGAATGAGGTTTATTGTCTCTACTAACCTTTTAACTAAGATCACAAAGCTTCCCAATGATGGGTTCAAGCTTCATAGGGATAATCACACCATACAAGACAAGTTAAACACTTTGTCAATAGGTGCAAGAAGTTGGTTATAAATGACAAAGGCATTATCCACAACAAACTTCTAGAGTTATGATGTAGGGCTTTAATTCTAGTGATGCAATACATCATAATTGACAAGGTTGATGAACCATTAAAAATATTTCATTTACCCTTCCTCAAAATTTTTAGGGATGTTAAAGAGGTAAATGTGCCAGAATACCTCTGATGTTCTTTGCAGGTATCCATAGAGAACTTCTAAAAGAGGGACTCCACCCACGTCAAGCACCAAGGCCTTTTATTAGTCATATAAGATCATATTCTACAAAAAGTGGAAACTAATGTGAACTAAAACCCTATTTTATGCATTTATGAGGATCAATTAGTGGTTGAAGCAATTATGAGTAATCGTAGAAGCTCATAGAATTATTCTAGTAAAAGAAAGAGCCTTGACCAAATCACTATTGAGAGTACCATTCTTGAGCTAGATCAGTCCCTCACAAATTCTAGAGTGATATCCAAATCCAGGCATGACCCTTGAAATATACTTATAAAAATTTTGGAGAATATTTACTAAATCCAGTAAAAAACCTTAATCGGCCTCGAGCATGCAATTCAGGTCTCTATGGCCATTATTTCTAGTAAAAGTGATACTTTTAATATCATCCTCCCTGATGAGAAGGAGAGAGTATATGGACTCACCCCAGAGTATTTTATTTGGCCCCTTCTATGGGTTTTTGGTATCTCTAGTTTTGGTTTGGTTTTGGTCCATGAACTTGACCATATGGGATTGGTGTCTCCTTTGGGTTGGTGTCCATAAACATTGTAATAGGGAATTGGCTTCCAAAAGATTGGTCAAGAAATTTTATAAGAATTATTTCCTCTATGGACGTAGCCCACATTGGGTGAACCATGTTAAATCTATGTCTCTCATGTGTGTGATGATTTATGCATTGTTTTATTTACTACATTGATATTATTGTTGTTATTATTTGGAAAGAAAAGTAAAATTTTTTATTTTATATTTTCCACCGTCCCTCTTAGTATAATTTTGTGTTCTTAAATAATATCATTTTACTTTTAAATTATGTAAAACAAAGGAAATATACAAACACAATTTGGGAAATAAAAGAGAAAAAAATAGAAATAAATATTCAGATAACAAAAGAGCAACAACATGGGTAGCACTACTAGCTACAAATTCCATGGACTTAGAATAACAATATTGAAGGTGAAATATGAAATATTGAAAATTTGTAAAATAGAAGACTTTTGGACAACATAGAAGTCAACTTATAAATAGCATTGAAAGTTGTAAATTATAAAATTGAAGGTGGAAAAATGGTAATAATTAAAGCTATCAATTTACAAATTTTAGAGCAGCAAAGTACAAGGAATTGAAGCTACAAATTTATCAAAATTGGGACAACAAATAGGTGAACCAAATCATTAATAAATCTTACTAGAAAGGAGGCTAAAATAAGGTTTAAAATTGGTGTTATTAACTTTTTATTATTCAAGTATTATTTAAGTTTTTTAACACCATATTTGACTAGCAAAAGGAAATATTTCAAGTTTATGTCTTTAAGGGTGCAAAAGATAGCATTTGCAAGGAATAAAAAATCTACATAAAAGAAGGATAAGTTAGATGTATTATCAAAGAAAGAAAATAGTGACTTCTATTGAAAAATAATAGTGGATATTGTCTAGAAAAGAAGATATTATTGTAAAGAAAATATTGGATATACTAAGCTATCCAAAAGGCAAGGTTTTAGCATGCTTTAGAAGTTTGGAGTCAGCACTCATAGGTCACTAAAATGATCCACCAAGAATATATCCTCCTCATGGTGAACTCAATATAGAAGGTGTCAGTCTCTACCGAAAATGCACCTCAATACAAAAGAAATACTAGACATGAAATACAATAAAAAAAGAGATAAAGAATCCAAAAGTGAAGGAGAAGAGAAGAAATAAGAGAATAGAATATTCTAAAGTGTCTTCATATGTAGTCTTTAGAAATTAATTTTAAAATGACCTTGGATAGAATCTAGGGTATCTATGTCTATAGTCTCTAGAGTAGGTGTCCTTATGGTGACCTCATCATCCCATCAGAGTGAATGGTTAACTAGCCACTACATCCACCAAGTTCTATAGAGAATGTGACTAGGTACTAGGATCACTTACAATTTTCCTTAGGAGTGTCGGGTACAACCAAGAGTGCACTCCAAGATATAATTCTTTGAGGTTAAAAAATGTATATAGAACTACCTAAAAATTACAATTGGACACCACCATTGTGTCCGTAATTAAAAGAACTTTTCAATGACTATAAATTCCCCTATGTTTGGATTTTAATGGAGCCTTCAACTTGAATATAATAGAATGGCCATGAGGGCCTTCATTTGCTGAAAAAGCTACAATATTCATTTTCCACATTTCCACAACCCATGTGGAAAAAAATAAAATGTCCCTTCATTTCTTTGTTTTGATTTATGTAAATAACCCCATCATTTTTAAGGGAATAGGGTCTTTCATTTTAAAATTGCATTCCCCTCTCTTTTATTGAGCAACTTAATGTAATGTCATGGTCTTCGTACAAAATAAAATAAGTGGTTACCCTCCACTTGATTTAAACAAATAATATAATACCCATTCAATATTAAATACACTTTTAATATATGATTAGAGTGCATGGCCAATGGATCTACAACATCTTTCCAGTGGGTGACCCTGACATCCATAGCTCCATTCTGATCGCTCTTGATTATATCCATTATGATTCCATTCAACGTCATGAAACTAGAAATTAGAAATTAGTACTTGATAGAAATGTTGTAACTCCTCGTATTCATTGCCTCTACTATACTTCTATTCCATTGGTTTGGTAGGAAATAGAAAATCACTGATGATTTTAGCCATTAAATCATCCAACAAACACATGCTTGGTGATTTCCAAAAATCATAGCACAATTTTTTTTTGTATCATATTGGATGTTCGTTACATTCCTCAGAAACATAATTCAGTCTATTCAAAAAATAAATATTGTAAATCACTTCACCCCCTGATTTCATTTACGATAATCTTTGTAGAAGCAGTTTTTAGAGGTATTCTACTAAAATATAATTGTAACGAGCAACCATGTATCTTATGACTTACGTCAATGAAAATGGTGAAAAATTATACACCTTGAAGAAATTATCGCCTGACAACATCAATCCATAACAAAATTCTGATCTACCATTGGATCTCTCCCTTGAATGCCCACGCTATGAAAGACAAGCTCACCATGGTGACCAGGTAGAAAAGAAAATGCTTCAACCGTAAAATTAGATAGTCCAAAAAAACACCCTGTGGCATTATGATTGACGTCATTATTAGAGACATCGACATCAATAGATAGTAAATAGGGATTACATAGAAAAACATTTATAGTAGCTCCATGACCTTCAATGATGCACGTTTGAACTGAACAAGATATCGTTAGTTCAACTAGAAAAAAGTTTAAATTTTGGGATAACTTTGAAATATACTCATCTCAGGAAATTATTGTTTGGAGTGTTGTTATTGGCAACTACCTCGTGCAAAAAATAGGATCAACACATGAGCCACAATAGAAAACACACAACCACCATATGCTATGCCATATATATGAAGAGGTCATGGCCTCGAATGTGTCATCAATATTGAACGTCTACTCCATTTTGTGTACATGGGAGAACAAATGATGATCTAGGTAGCAAATTGGGAGAGACGTCAAACAACCATCAACCACTTTAGAGAAAAATCCTCGCCCATGCCTTGAGGACCCACGATCCCCACTCAAAAATGAACCTACCTCTCTACGACTAGCGTACTCACAAAAAGATCACAGTGAACTCTAACATGGTAAAATAGCAACTGGTACATCAGCTGGAGAATGTACCTCACAAAATTAATGACTATCAATCCCCACAAACTACTTCTCCACCATATAAAGTAGTCTTGAATAATATCTAAAAATAATGTTAATAGCAATGCTCTACTGATATTTCACTTTCTGTAAGACAAATACAAGGTAGTGATACATATTAAAAATATTTTTTATAAATTCTTTCATGTAACATGGACACCATTCCATTATCCACTGTGATACTTATCATAAATATACACTGACGTATTCATAGGAAATAGATCTCGGATTGCATATTTAACCAATAGTCACTCACCATAGTTATAGGAATGAAATAAACTCCATCACCGTGGCTGGTAACTTTGATTACTTTCCACTTAATGCTCATAGGGCCCACAACCCTAAGCATAATGTAAAATAACTCCAATTTAGACTTGAAATACCCCTTGAAAAAAATATTGGACATGTGGTAGATCTCTCAGTTTTTCAAGTCAAATACTTTGTTCAACACTTAGACAAATTTCATAGATAGCATACAAATGGTGCTCATCAACATCCACGATGGCAGCCATGGTAACTGAGTTGTAACAGTGATGGGGAGAAATAAATTCCCTGCATGGTCAAGCATAATTCCATGCAAAAATATTAGCCATGACCTCTTCAACTCTATGATGTAGACTCCAACAAGTCAACTCATAACCAAATGGCCAACATGAGACATAGATGTAGATATAAAAAATCAATTTTTTTAATGGATACCACATCATCAGTTGAGATATCTAATCAACCTGCAGTGGTACATATTAGATTTTATGGTGGTATAAAAAAATATGAATAGTTTGAACTCCTTAGATTGGTAGGTCTTTGTAGCAGTACCATCTACCATATCTGCTCCATCATCATGCAGGGAGGGCACTTCACCCAAAGATCCATGAAGTTGACCTACAATTGATATTTCCATCGTTGATCAAGAACATAAAATTATGTGGTATATGAGGGGCTTCGAAGGAGATAAAAATTGAGTCTTTTATGGTGAGGCTATCAACAATGGATTTTTTGAACTACAAAATGGGTGTAGGTGGTACCAAAGCTAAAAATATCACCTCACTCATGTACCTATTGTGATGAGTGTACTCCTTGAAATTGATATATGTTCAGTAAAATATGGTTCCTTCAATGCAAATTCCCCATTCCATTTATGAAAATTATCAATAGTGAAAATGTTAAGCCCCACCAACAAATATTTTAGTAAAAATATTTTAGGTTCTCCACCACAAAAAAAGTATTCTTGGCATTGTGGTGATGGAAAAAATGAGGCATGAATCTTTCAACAAGAACCATGGAGGATTACTTTTCCACCTCCATCGTGTGGACAAAAAAAATTACTAGCGCAGGTTTATTGCACTCAGACTTGGGTGCTACGGTGAATTGTGGATGTATTTCCATCAGTCATAAAATTTTCAAGCCCATCGGTTGATCAACAAAATGCCATCATTGTTTTTCAAATAAAATTTCATGCCAATCAAACTCCATGTTATTTTCCTTGCTAGAATATGCTCCAAATCAATGTGCAAATATCATTGGATTGAAACACGAATGCCATTGTATAAATGGAGAACATGTCACCTGAAATCTGCCTACACACATTCTTTAAAATCTGTTGCACACATTATTTCAAATCTACTGCACACATCAACATATGAAAAAAAAAAATAGTATCCCTTTTTTCGTTTCTTAGAGAAACTACTTCTTCGAATGGATACTAAAACAAAATTAACCTCCCATTAGATCTGCTTAAAAATAATACTGTATTTTCCTCTCAATATTTTGGTTTCTGATCCATCAAAATATGGAAAGCATACTCCGTAGTTTGAAGGAAAAGAAATTGGGAGAAAATGAAGAGGCGAAAAGAAAATGAGGGGGGGGATTTCCATGAGGGAAATCCCCCCTCAAGATCACAAGGGTAGGAGAACACTAGGAGCTCTGATACCAAATGTTGGAAATGAAACTGATGAGGTATATTATACATGAACAAGATTACAATATATAGGCATAAGCCTATATGCAAGACATGACAAGTGTCAAATAAATATGACAAGTGTCAAACTAAAAGTAGGCATAGTGCACATTAATTCTAGCAGTATTATCATGAGAAAATTTTATTTATACAAGAAAGTGTCACACTAATATTTTTTCTCACCATGATATATCTCCTTTGCTATTATAAAATTTGAAGAGATCATGCACTTTATCTATTTGTATTTTAAAATGATTATGAAAGAATATTTTTAATAAACATGTTTTTTATTCAAAATATTAATGGACCCTCATATGGTAATAATGAAAATTTTATTATAATTTTATAATTGAAATAAAAATGTTTTAAATCAAAGCAAGTCTTCTTTTTAGATACCTCACTATTATAATTCCTTTATTTTTTTTTACTCTAGAAACTAAGCATGAAATAGAATATAAATTTACATATTTTTATAAGTAGTTTTATAAGAAGGTTTTCAATCCAATGCATGAATCTTAACATCTTACTTAATGAATTTGAATAAGGCAATTGCAATCAATGATATTTATACTATAAACCAAGGTTTGAATCCTATAGATGAATGTTAACATTTTTCACAAGAAGTTTAACAAGATAAGATTTGGATTTTAAGGGGAATAAGGTCCAGATGCTATTTAAATGTTTATAACATATATAGTACGCAATACACATGAAACTCATCCACATGTCATGAATATAATTTTTACCCAAGCTTGAAGTTCAACATATAAAAATTCTTGGATCACAAGTGACCCACCAAGGTTCAATTTCTATTGATACCATGAAAATAAAAGCTACTATAATACCAATCAAAGGGCACTAGTTCAATTGGATAAATTTATTAACTTTCATAGAGGAGGCCAATATTTGAGCCTTTCCAAGCTATTATAAGAATTCTATGTTACAATGAGGTGATATTGGTGGGTCTCATTTCAATCCAATTGAATATATATTAAAAAACACTTGTTATAATATGAAAACTAAGGTTCAAATTCCATAGGTTAACCATAATATTTTATCAAAATGGATAAGCAAAACTAATTAATTCTAGGACATGACCAAGGTTTGAATTTTATCAAATAATATATACATAATATCTAAGTTGTTGTAATACCATTACATGGTCATGATGTCATATGCATGGGGTCCATTTCAATATAATATAATCAATTAAAAAAAATTGTGTTATAGAATCATGATAATGATATGTTTTTATGGTTCTATTATAAATTAAATAAACCTAATATATAATATTTAGATACTATAGATATAAATTCCACACTTTAAATATTTAAGAGTCTAGGGTCTATCCAAAGAACTAGTTAAGTTTCTTAATTTTGAAGGAGAAATCTTGCCAAATATTATATGTGTAATTGTGAAGTTTTAATAATATAGATATGTTTTACTTCATATGATTAATTACGAAAAATTGGTATCATAGCACCTTAATAATTACCCATTTTTTGTGATTTTACTACTAATTAAGTAAGCTTAATATTCAAAGTTTAGATACTCCAAATAAAATATCCTAGGTTCAAATCTTAAAGATGTGAGGGCTTATACAACAATTTAAAAAATATTTTCAAACAATGAAAAATATGCAATTAAAAAGGGACTTATAATTGTAAACCTTACCTATTGAAAGGAATCATAAAATGCTCCTAATAAAAAATAATGAATCCATTCAAGTTTCACTATATGTACACGTGTTTGTGTGCATATGTGTCTATATGTGTCTATATATGTATATGCACCAAACTCATTGGAATAAACTATTAAAGAGGTTTTTTTAATTTATAAAATATAAATATTTATATTATTATCTATAGGATATGACGTGATTTCTTATTTTTAAGTTTTTATGTTATTGTATTTATTACCATATTAACTATGAATTTTATTCTAGATTTAAATTGACACCCTGCATATAATAGTAAGGTGAATACTATTACTATATAATTATTTAAAATTAAAAGTTATTTTAAATCCTATAATTATGATTCTCAAAGGATAAGATCTATACATTTATAATGAATTGTTTCACTTAGCAAATAGAATTATTTTTAATAAAGTAGATTATTTATTTATATTTTCTAATTATAAATAATTTTTACAGAGCATGCTTCTATCATGATTTTTTTTTTTTATTTGGTTATTGTGAGAAACCCAATTATTTTGATAGACACATTAATATCTTAGATAATTGAACTAGTTTGATTGAAATTCTTGCAAGAAGTAATCAAAATATTACACTTATAAATAATAAGTAGATGTGGGACACTATTTCAAAGATAATATTTGAGCCATTATGGAACCCTACTTCCCACATATGATTATCAATCCATCCTTATTTCTGTAGAATTTTTAATAAAATGGAATTGATCAGGGTTTCAAATATTTAAGGTATTATACCATCAACATATACCATGTACATGAAAGTGATTCTCTTCTCCCTTATGGATTCACCTTCCACCTCTATTTTCCATTATAGATACTAGTACCCTATGGATTCTAAAGGTATAAATATGACATATATGTGCATAGTAAATTTTTATCAACTTTATTTTAGGTACTTAGCATTTTCTAATCATTGATTAGTTAAAAATCAGAAGTTATTGTCTTTCCACTTATTTACATATGATTCTATTTTATCTCTATAACTATATTTGAACTAAATTTTAGCAAGCATATTTATTTCATTTGCATGATCTATCTATGCAAAATAAATGAACATATAGTAAATTCCATGACATATTTAGGGATTTTTAAAAATTTCTAAATATGTAAAAGTAAAAACATGCAATAGAATCACCTTCACACAAGCAAGGGTCTGCCTCTCAATAAATCATAATACTTGATATAACAAATATCTTGGTAGTTATTCCTATGGTTTTGACCATTTGTAATATAAATGAGATTCTATGCAACTTCACATTGATTTTTAAATCAACAAGTCTAAGTGATATCCTCTACTTTTTAATATTTGCAAGAATTTATAGACCTTAATTTTTTATTTAGAAGTTCAAAATAAAGTGCAAGTAAAGCATAAATTATAATTTTGTTAGTTTTATTTTAATATTTTCTTTTTAGAAATAAAGTTTTAGAAAAACCTAGGTCTTTTTTATTTTTTAAAGTTTATTAATATGGAAAATGGTTTCCTTCCTTAGCATATCCAAAAAAAAACCCTACCTATCCCATGCAATTTTTAGTATTGTTTTTTTTGGACATTTGATGCTTCACTTGAAATTATTTTAATTTTTAAAATTTATTTGGACTTATTAAAACAAGAAAATCATATAAAAATATAAGTGCTATTAAATATACAATTCATAATATATTTAAATTAAGCTAAATTTCAAACATAATGTATGCATCATAATTCTTTTCTATCTAAAATTTCAATTGTTAATATTTATGAACTTGTATTCATCTATTTAGTAATAATATACTTAAATAAGATAATAATATTTATTAGGATGGATTACATTTATATTGTATTCTTAAAAGTAATATACATCAAATATAATGAAATGAGTCCAATCTCCTCTCTTAACCTTATTCACTATGTCACAACAACACCACACTCAATGTTCTTATAGTATCAAGCTATAGGAAATAATTATTTGTATACTTTGATGGAAATATTTTGTGCCTCCTATCCTAGAGGAAAATATCAAATCTAATTGTTATACTTAACTATGAGATTAAAATCATCCATGGTCCAAAAAAATTCATCAAGAATAATAAAATATTAACACATCTAAGTTCAACCAAATGTTTTATGTGTAAACTAGTACTAAAAATCAATATATTAAATTTAAGGACATTCTCAAAAGAAATATAATTATTGTTTCAAAATATATAGCAAAATAGAGTACTATATTCCTCTTTTAATTAGAAATATTCCTCTTTGAAGTTACTTCAAAGGATGGATGGAAATTCCCAAACACAAGAAAGATATCATTGTAATACTTACTTTTTTTTCTACTCACCCTATCATAATTAATCTATTCCATCTCATGAGGCATATTTATTATTTGATGCAAGATGGGTCATTTATAAGATATTTTTATTTCAATATATTTTATAATTAGATTGAATGATATCTAATAGAAACAATCATAATATTTTTAAAATCTATATAAGTAAAAAATTACTAATTTTAAACTAAAGATATAAAACAATGACTAGCAAAGATGATCATGAATAACACTAGCTCTTATTTACAACTAAATATTCATTGTAATAGCAATATCAACACTCAAGCATGATCATCTTATGGGGTCACACAATTATATGATAATATCCTCCTTGTATGATTGACATTTGATTGTATGACAATGTCCTCTTATCATACAATCATGTTTGTTGTACGATCACCTTCACAACAATATTCAATTATACAGTCACTTTCATTGTATGAAAGTTGTGATAGTCTTGTATGGTTATCTCCTATTGTATTGATGATAATCAATTGTACAATATGTTCTTTAATTGTACAACAAGTTTATTGAACAAACATCCCACTTGAATGATAGTTATGCAATAGGTATGTGAACGACAATTCTCTTGGAAAACAAAGTTTATTTGAATGACATTAAAATATTTCATAAATGGTCATCTCATTTTTAACAATCCATCTATTGAAATACAATGGTATCCTTCTTGAATGACCTCATGCTCTTTATTGAATGGCTAATCATACATGTCTACAATGATAATCACCTATTAAATATTTGATTATCATTCAAACAACATGACACTCGACATTAAAAATTGATTGATCAAATGATACATTGTCTGAAAAATATCTCTTCCTTTGTGTAGAAATAAGTGTTCTTCAATATAGTTACTCAAATGGTAAAATTTATTTGCATGATGATCACTCCCTACATGAATGACAAGTTGTTCCTCAATTAAAAAATATCTTCTCTAAACTATACTAGAACTCTTATTTTCCTATGGAACCTACATTCACCACTCTAAGCAATCTACAACATATGGATTTAATGGTATAATTGTCATGACCCTCCCTTGGAAAATTTTTTCATATGATGGACTTATGGATTTATATATTGTTTTAATGATATATTAAATGGTCATATGATGATTAGTTGTTTGTTTTATTGAATAATATGATGTTGCTAATGGATTTATGTGATTGCAGGAATAGATATCCTCATGGGTGGGCAAAGGACTGATGGTTAAAATAGTTAAAATAATTTGACACATGATATATGCATTTAGACCTAGTTCTTGCCTTTGCATTTTGTGGTGTCATTCTTGCATTTGCATTTTATGTGGTGTCTTGCAATATTAATATCCCTATGAAAAGATATTAATAAGTCTCACTTAATAATGTGATTTGTGTTTGGACTTTGGAAGGAATGTTTAATGTATTATTAATAAAAATACCTATTAATAAGAAGGAATGAAACTAATATGTTGAACATTAGAATAAATTAAAATATTGGCAATTATTAAATGAATGCAATGTTTTAATTTTAAACCAAAATTAATGAAATGGTTTTATGGGTAGTTGTTGAGTTTATTCCTTGAGCAAATCCTCTTCTAATTTTCTATAAACCCTTATGGAAATAATGTGACGGGGCACCGGGAAATCCCACTTCTACAAACCCTCACTTTTTCATTCAAATCAACTGAAAATTACATGCAAAAATAAACAACCCGTAGGCTTTTAAAATCACCAGCACTCGGCTCGGTTCTCTTCTCTCTTCTACGCTCCAAGTGCATTCCCCGATCCCCTTGTCCCGAATACCACAAACAACTAGGTTTTTATAGAGGCCCCCGACCCTCTCACGCATAAACTCCCGCCTAAAGGATTCACCAACCCGAATTTAATTTTCATTTTCAAAAATTGGGACACCAACCCAATTAAATTCTTGCACTCTACACTGTCCCTGTCATCTCTGACTTGGTCAGAATACCCTGCGTGCCCATCCTTCTTGTCTTTCGCACTTCTGGAATTCCCCGCTTTACCTCCAGCTTATGCCACGTTTCGTCCATATCCACTTTTGAAAATTCTGCCTCCGTGGTCTCCTGCCACCTCTTTCTCTTTCTCCTGTGCCATTTTCTCTCTCCTTCGCGATATCGCGACCTGTCGCGATATCATGACGTTTCTGCCACCCGACGCTTCTTTCCCATTCTGGTCGCGATATCGCGACATGTCGTGAAATCGCGACCATTTTGCCTCCGCACCTGCTTTTCAAATTTCCATCATGATATCGTGACCCTTTTGCTGCTTGCTCCTTTGCTGAGAAACTTGTCGTGATTTTGCGATGTCGCAAAATCATGATGTCGCGATTTCGCTACCACTTTCTGCTTTCTCTCTTCCTCCCGCTTCGATGTCACGATTTCGCGATGTGTCACAAAATTGTGAAACTTCTTTTGCCTTCCTCCTGCTGCTGCTCTGATGTCATGATTTCGCGATGTCACAAAATCTTGACGTCGTGATTTCGCTACGCTTTCCTCAGCCTTCCTCCACTTTAAACTTTGCGTCGCGATTTCGCGACGGTCGTGATTTCGTGACATGTCATGAAATCGTGGCCCCTTCGGCTGCACTTTCTCTCTCTTGCCCAACGTCACGATTTTGCGATGTAGAAAAATCGTGATAGTTTCTGCACTCTTTGCCTTCTGCTTTCTCTACCGACTCTTCAGCACTGTTTTTTTTGAAACTCGATGCTTCTGCTACTGGTGCTATTGGATGCTCCTACATCAAACACCTGGGGTAACTGGAGAAGTGATCTTCACTTCTGATTGGTCTGGTTACTACTTCCTGCAGCACTTCCAGACCGTCCTCTGCCTCTGTAGACTGCTCTAACCCTGGCCCTCAATCCATATTTCTATCTTCTATCGGAAAGATTTCCTTATTGCTGCAAATTTCTTCTACAGCCTGCTTTAACTCCTCTCTCTTCCTCCGTCTTTCTTCCCGCCTTCTTTGCCGCTCCTCTTGCTCCCATAACTTTATCCCGAGCCATTCTTTTTGTAATGCTTTTAATTGCCGTTGCAAAGCTAAGACTTCATCTTCTTACACCATATCTTCCTCCTTGTTGTCCCGTCTTCTTCGGGAATGCATTTTTCTTTCCTTGCTTTTCTTGCAAAGCTCAGCTAATTCCGGTGTAGCTACCTCATGTTCGACGATCTGCTAACACGCTCGGGGATCTCAACTCTCTCTCAAACCCTACCACAGATCCTGGCATAACTGCCTCACGTCCGGCGATCTGTTACGCACTCAGATCTTTCGCTCTAATACCACTGACGGGGCACCGAGAAATCACACTTCTGCAAACCCTCACTTTTTCATTAAAATCAACTAAAAATTACATGCAAAAATAAACAGCCCGTAGGCTTTTACAATCACCGGCCCTCGGCTCGGTTCTCTTCTCTCTTCTACGCTCCAAGTGCATTCCCCGATCCCCCCGTCCAGAATACCACAAAAAACTAGGTTTTTATAGAGGCCCCGACCCTCTCATGCATAAACTCCCGCCTAAAGGATTCACCAACCCGAATTTAATTTTCATTTTCAAAAATCGGGACACCAACCCGATTAAATTTCCGCACTCCGCACGGTCCCTGTCAGCTCTGACTTGGTCAGAATACCCTGCGCGCCCATCCTTCTCATCTTCTGCGCTTCTGGAATTCCTCGCTTTACCTCCAGCTTATGCCACATGTCGTCCATATCCACTTTTGAAAATTTTGCCTCCATGGTCTCTCGCCACCTCTTTCTCTTTCTCCCGCACCATTTTCTCTCTCCGTCATGATATCGTGACCTGTCGCGATTTCGCGTCGTTTCTGCCACCCGACGCTTCTTTCCCATTTTTGTCACGATATCGTGACATGTCGCAAAATCGTGACCATTTTTCCTCCGCACCTGCTTTTCAAATTTTCATCGCGATATCGTGACGTCGCGATATCACGATGTCGCGATATCATGACATCGCGATATCGCGATGTCGCGATATTGCAACCCTTTTGTCGCTTGATCCTTTGCTGAGAAACTCATCGCGATTTCATGACATCGCAAAATTGCGACGTCACAATTTTGTGACGTCACGAAATCGAGACGTCGCGATTTTATGACGTCGTGAAATCGCGACGTCGCGATTTCGTGACGTCGCAAAATCACGACGTTGCGATTTCGCTACCACTTTCTGCTTTCTCTCTTCCTCCTGCTTCGATGTCACGATTTCGTGATGTGTCACAAAATCACGACACTTCTTCTGCCTTCCTCCTGTTGCTGCTCCGACATCGCGATTTTGTGACGTCGCGATTTCGCTACGCTTTCCTCCTCCTTCCTCCACTTTCGACTTTGCGTCACGATTTCACGATGGTCGTGATTTCACGACATGTCGCTAAATCGTGGCCCCTTCGGCTGCACTTTCTCTCTCCTACCCAACGTCGCGATTTCGCGACGTAGCGAAATCGTGACAGTTTCTGCACTCTTTGCCTTCTGCTTTCTCTGTCGACTCTTCAGCACTATTTTTCCCGCAACTCAATGCTTCTGCTACTGATGCTGTTGGATGCTCCTGCATCATAATGATAAGGGGACTATTGATAAAAATAAAATAAATAAGTTGGATTTATTAGAGATCATGAAGAGCATAGAGGGTTTGGAGGATTTAGAAGAATGAAAGCAACAAGGAACTTTACCTACTATGCATACTTGGGTCTTATCCAAGTTATATAAGGTACTCTATGTCTATTATGTTTTACCTGAAGAAGATGCTTCAATTTTGTGTAAAGTATTCAATGATGTTGGATGGTTTTAAAACAATAGACTAGACTCCATACTTAAAATATAGAAGACCTTCATTGTGGAAAACATAGAAGTAATAGGTAAAATGGGTTTCCTTCATTGTTGAATGTGTACTTGAGAAATGTGACTGATATGTTGACAAGTTTTGTTATATTTTACTTTGTTTAACATTGAGGGGGCTATTACGTAGATTATGTACATATATAATTAGTTTACCAAGCCAAATATGGAAAAACCATATGTAATCCTATAATCTCTTATCCTTTTACTCGTAAAGATCAAAAACTTTTTCCCTATGCTGATTCTGCCTGAATCATTTCATGAGGTGCTTACACATGTTTGTGTGAGGATAGAAAGTGGTGGTGTAGTCCCTGAGTTCAACTTGTACAAATAATTGTCCACCAAAAATACCTCTTGTAACCTTAAGATTTAATAGAAAATTAGGTGGTTTGATTTTTGAATGTTTGTCCACTGTGAGCCATGTGCCTAGGGTTTCAAACCATGATATGGTGATAGTTTTATCTTTATACATACTAGAAATGTGATTTACATGAAGCTTGTATGGAAGTGAAATATTTAAAATTTTTTTAAAAGATAGCATGTTGCGGTGATTAATATTGCAAAAGTAGATTTTAGATAACAAGAATGACTTAAAAACTTTATGCATTAAATATTTAATAGGATATTAGACGCATTAAAGTAGACTTTATGAAATAGATGCATGAAGCTTGTATATTTTTAATAGGATATTAGATGCATTAAAGTAGACTTTATGCCAAGACCTTTGAATGGTTGACTTTATTTTATTTGCATTTGGATAAAGACGTTCAAATAAGATGCTAGTTTATAAAGTTGATTTGCATATTAACAAAAGGGAATTAAATAAATTTATAGATAGGACTTTAGGAATTCTTTTAGAATCAATTAACATTATGATTTCATATGTTATTTCATAATAGGTTGTTTTAAAACCATTACTATCTAAGTAATGATTGGTTGACATTAAGAATTCAAGGGAGACTTTTAATGTATATTTGTTTTAATATAAATATTATTGTTTTGATTATGATTAATTTCTAGTTTTGGAAATTTTAAATTGAGATAAGGTTTATTTATCTTTTAAAAAAAAAGGTATATGGAAGTTTCTTTTGGGAAATTAGGTAAAATTAATGTGAATGTGGAATCCAATGGCAATAAGGGTTTCCTTAAAAGTATGAGTAGAAATGTATTGTGGAAATACATTTGTTTTCTTAAAGTGATATGATCTGTTTAAACAAATATAATGGGGATTACTTTATAGTTTTTGTAACTTTAAGTTAATTGGTGAATTATTATTTTTTTATGAGTTCATGAAAATACTTTTGAAAGATGAAAGATATGTCTTGGTGATTGGGCATGGAGCCCAATAAATAGATTGGAACTTATGGGGGTTCCATTATTATTCTACTTGAGAAAATACTTATAGAAGGGTTTTTAAGTATCTATATTTAGAAGAATGAATGTGGAATTCATTCGAGAGAATTATAGGGTTCCCTTATTGATTTTGTAAAATGAATTAAAATATTTCATGTTTTTGGAGATAAGAATTATGGCATTCTTATGTAATTATATTGACATTATGTTGGAAAAAGGAATAATGAGATTCCTTTATATAGTTGTATCAATGACTACTAGACTTATGCAATAAAAATATTGTTTTGAAGCTAGGTTTTTCCCATAAGGGTTTCCTAGGATATATGATGTGTTATATGTGTATCATCTATATTTATCTATGGATCTTGATTTTGAATCATTATATGCATGTTATATCATTAATCTTAAATAATTAGAAAATGACATCTAATAGTGTTTATGCTTTGTTATTTAATTACCACTTTCATAATGCATGCTCATTGTGGATCATAGAAATATTTATATTTATAACTTGTAAGAGTGTTAAATATCATAATGAAGGAAGGAGAGAAGAAAGAGAATAGCCAATGTTTCATTTGTTTTTGGGGTTTACGTTTCTCTTAGGTGGGTTTATCCACAGGAAACTAGCTTAGCTAAACCCTATAGGATGGTACCAAAACTAATGGAATTGTTGAATAGCAATATCTTAGGGTTACAATGGACTCTTTGGTAATGGACCACTTAAGTAAGACCAAAGGTGGGGTAAGTCTAGGTCCCATTGTAACTAGATTTGGGTGATGGAACCCCAATGGATTGCAAGGTATCCATGTGAGAAATATCATGCGAATGGTGGAACCTTGATAGATTGTTGGAAAACCTATGAGAGATGTCATTTGGTGTGATAGTCACTAGAATCCCCAATTGATTGTTGGGAATCTAGGTGAGGGATGTCACATGGGTGATATTCACCTCAATTAAACCATCAAGGGGATGGATTAATTGAGCATGATAGTTTTACACATGGTTTAGTGGATAAAACTAAAGAAGCTTTATGCCTAGGTACTAGTAAATATAGAATGAGACTAGTAGTGGATTTGGCGTCCCTTATCGACTAAATGAGATAGAGTTAATCCTTATGCCATGGTAAAAATATCCTTCAAAGGAAGGTAAGTAAATGGGGAGACCATGTGAAGGTAACCTTTAAGCTAGGGATGGTTAGATTTGGGTTGTTACAATAATACAATCACCATTCAATTCTAAATAGTACAAAAACAAAATAGATTTTTCTTTATTTCACCAATGCCTGTAGACTATATAGAATAACTTCTTATTTTTTTTAATAAATTCTATCCATTATGCCTCTTGGACTAGTCTAAATTATAGCACCCAATAACAATGTTCTCATGCACATTCCTCTCCTCTTACTTTTCTCTTTTCTCCTTGACATTCATTGGCCTATTTATCATTTTCTTTTCTTTTCTCCCCTACCAATTCCTCTTATTTTTTCCTCTTGGTTCCTCTCCCCTTGTCACACATTGCTTTATTTTATCTAACTAATGTTTTTATTCCATTTTATCTTCTCTATTTTTATTACATGCAAATCATCCATCTATTATAATTGACACCATTATAACTAGCACTTGATGCTCCTACATCATACTGATTGGGTAAGAGGAAATGTTCCATGAGGTCCAACTCATGAACATGAATTGTTATTCCAAGCTATCACCATTTTATCTTGGCTATATTCATAAGGCTAACTTTGTTATCTTGTCCTTACCTTCATCTAAGAATAAAATATTCTTTTATAGAATGCACTTAGAATTTTTTCACTTTGTCCTATTCCATCACATCTAGCCAACCATAATCAACACATATTTGGTTGACTACTTTCTCTTGATATAAACACCTTCTCTTGGAGTGATTATATCTTCCACATATCTCACAAGCATGTAAGTTACAACTCCTAGTTGCAACATTTCCAAATATTACACACTGACTACAACAACCCATCCTAGGACCTTCATCCCCTATATTGATCTCTTTTTTCATAAATTTATCTCATTGCTTCTTGTTTAACTTGTATATCCAAGGCCTTAATTCCTTGTCTTTATTTCTAGCATTATGGTTATTTTCACACCTTGCCTATATCTTCCCAATCCTTCATTAGCATATCATATTCTCTTCATTAACTTAGAGCCAATACCTATGGTGTGCCTTTCAAAGCAGCTAAACTCTTCATTGCCACTATGTTCTTCAATAATATTGCCTATATCATGGTCATAAATAATATAATGAGGTTCATCTTCCTCTTATATATCTTTACCATATATTTTCTCTTTGTCTTTATATTTCTATTTACTTGTGGTAGGAATTGTTGCACTATCATCTTCATTGTCACTATTATTTGTGATCTGGGCTATCTGGCTCTTTCTTGTGTTTATTATCTTGCTTGTTTCTACCTTTTTCTCCTCATTCCCCATTTGTGTCATCCTATAAGTTGTCTTATTTTGTAAGCTTGATACAAAATTGAAATCTATGTGATGACCAATGTTCCTAATGGGTGGAAACCCATATTTTGAAAGAATATTTGTATATTCTTCCAACAAATATTTCACTTCATGTGGTAATTCATCCATATTATCCTCTATCCCTTATTTTGTTTGTTTAGTTATGAAATCAAAACATGCTTCCTTCTTATTCTCTTCAAGGATTATTTTTCATACCCTGGCATAATGTAGGACTATTATTCACTTATTTTCCTTTGTCCTTCAATGGACTTAATGTGTACCTCTTTCCTTATCAATGGTATAGGTGCTTAACTTACCATCATGTACTTATTTTCTATCAAAATAGCATGGCCTCCCCAAAAAGATATGACAAACATCTATAAGCATGATATCATATAGTATATCATCCTTTTAACAATCAATTTGAAAGTTCATCATACATTGTTGAATTACCAAAACTTGATGCCCTTTTTGCAACCATGATTCTTTGTATGGATTTGGGTGTTCAATTATCTTTAAGCCAGGATTTTATACCATATCTATAGACACTAAGTTCTATGTATTTCCATTGACTATAATCACCTTGCAATATTTTCCTCCTAATTTGCAAATCATTCTAAACAAAATCCTCTACTTAGGCTCATACACCTCCTTTGCTGATTTCAATAATAGTCTCTCCATCATATGTGACTCTCATTGCTTTGGTTCCTCCATGTGCTTTGGTGAAGCAATACTCTCTTCATTTGCTTATAGAATTTGATTATGGGCTTCCTTTCCATGCCTGTTGATTTATTGTGCTTGAGGATACTCATATGCTCTATGTTATTCTTCCAAGCATCTATAATACTTTCCAAAAAACCACATCCTCTTCCTCTACCAAATCCACTATGTCCTCTTGATAACTCATCCTTTTCATGGGTACTTTGGCTAAAATCACTTTGAGAAGTACTAGCTTCTCCTTCTTCCATATGCTACCCTTTACCACTATTTGATTGTTCTCTTCCTCTAGAATTATTTTATTTCTTATGAGTCAACTTTTATTTTACCTTGAGTGCATATTGATATACCTCTTCAATGAAATTGATTCAAATAAAATTAATTTCATATTGTATGGATAACCTTAGTCCATTTATGTATCTTACCATCTTCTCCTCATCATCTTCAATATGCCTTGCCATTATGGTCAACTTGTAGAATTCCTTTGTATACTCTTTTACTCCTAGATCCTTTTTCTTGAGGTTTTGAAGTCTTCTAAACTACTCTATTTGGTAATATAATGGGAGGAATTTTATCTTTAATTGATAATCATTTTCTCCCATGTCTTAATATTTTATTTATTTTTTATTGTCTTTCTATTTGGACATGATTCCAGCATAAGGATGCATGTCCCTTTAGTTTTGTACTAGCAAAATTCACCTTATTGGGGTCTTCTATCTATTCAAAATCAAAATATTTATCCATATCCATGATCTAATCAATGAGTTCCTTAGGGTTTAAACTTCCATTATATGATGGAGTTTCTAACTTTAGTTTCCTACCCATGTTAGAAATTGCCTGAATTAATCTTTCTTCTAGACCACTTTCTTGTCTGTCATTGCAAACTTCCTATTGGTTCACTTCCTCCTCTTCACTATCACTTATGTATTCTACTTGAATACCCCTCCTTTGGGAATTTTTAAGTATATTTAGTTGAGAAATTATTTCTCTCATCATCTTAGCTATATCCACAACTTGATAGCCTCACGGTATTTCTCTTTCTCATTGTGCCATATTTGCTTTGGAATGTATCTAATCTTAAATATCTACTAGCTCTGATACCAAATGATGCAGATGAGATAAGGGAGTCCTCCTATGAATGACCTTATCAACTAGAAACTTATAATTCACTCCACTACCATAAGATGCATGATTATCACACGTACAATTAACAAGGTTCAATATAACATTATAATTATACACTATTTGTGATTCATAGTATGGGGTCATATAATTGTATGACAATATTCTCCGTGTATGATCATTGTTTTATTGTATGATAATATCCTCTTATTGTACAATCATATTTGTTGTATAGTCATCTCCAAATATGTATTCTCTAAATTGTAACATAACTCTCCTTTTTCTATGGATCTTGTATTCACCACTCTAAGCAATCTACAACATATGAATTTAATAGCATAATGTAATCAACATTCAATTATACATAGTATAGAACAAAATGGATTTTTTTATTTTGCCAATGCCTATTAGTCATACATAATAACTTGTTTGTTGTAATAAATCCTATCCATTGTATCTTCTAGACTAGTCTATAATGTAGCATCCAATCTCAATATTCTAGCACACATCCCTCTCCTATTTATTTCCTTTTTCTCCTCTACCTTTGTCAACCTCTCTAAAATTTTATTTTATTTTCCCCCTATAAATTCCTCTTATATTTCCCTCTTGGCTCCTCTTTCCTCATTGCATGCTACTTCCTCTTCTCCCACTCATGGTGTTCTTTAATTTCAGCTTCCCCATACAAATTCCCATCCATTATAATTGATGCTTGATGTTGATGCATAAATATTTTTCTACTACTTTAACACTATACAATACCTATAATGTCATGCATTTACCCTATACTTGTCCTTTTTATGTTCTAATGGTTAAAACTATAAAATCATATTTCATTCCTAGAAATAAGAGTCAAATAACTTATTAATGATATTTATATCAATCACCATACCTTAACAACATATGCTATCTAAGCCATAAATATGTCATGGAGTTGATTTTTATCATGCTACTAGCAATAGTTTAGTAAGTAGAAGCACTATATGAAGATAATAATTGTTAATGTTTGACTATGCTTAATAATAAAAAATAGTACATGTTTCAACATTAGATTTGGTCTCTTTATTATAGCACTTATAACAACAAATAACCACACAACCCTTTAGTAGAAGTGTTGTTATTTTTAGGAAGTTACATATCAATTTTTTACTTGATCTATTAAGAAGTTTTCACAATTCCCAACTACTATTCATATAAAAAACAAGAATTGGGATAAAACACTGAAAAGAAACAATAATACTTTTGACTTTTCTTATAATACCCTCCTTACATAATCAACCTTTGATCCTATACAAATATTATGTGACATATTTTAATTTTATGAACTAGACAATAATGTAGTTTAGTAAAGGATATATTTGATCTTAAATATCCTTATTGTTATGAATAATTATCTATCAACTATGCTCATTGGTTATATTTACCTTTGATATATCTTGTATATATGATATTCAATATATTGATGAAAAACTACTAGTCAATTGAAGTCTAAAATATTTGGTATCAAAGTGAACCATGATCTAGATGTAAGATAGGAGTTGTAGAGTGGGAGACAAAGATGTTACAGATGGTCATTCAGATAAAAATACTTCTTGGTCCATCTAGAAAGGATTTTCAATATTTGAAGTTCACAATCACAAGGGTTTGTAATCATGAGTGAAGAGGATGGGAAAAATATCCTATTCAAGATTATTGAAAAAGGAGAATTTTTTTATTTCATTTAGTTATATATTCTTATTTTAGATAGAAAATATTGAAGTGAAGAATTGAAATTTGAAGACCCACCCAAGGATAAAAGGCATGTTGTTGTAAAAATAGAATACATGTAATTTTTAATGATTGTTGTAGATGTCCTAGTTGTAGACTTGAATACTTGCTAAAGAAAGATGTGAGAATATAAAGATAAAGATATTCACTAGTTTGTGACAATATATATATATATATATTAAGGGCTATATACTATAAGGAGAGAAACAATTCATAAGACATATCAAGGCTTATTACAATCATGGGAGTTAGGTGAAGGGTGCTATAAAATCCAAATTGAGATAACTACAAGATCCAAATATAAAATAATATTTTTCTTTCATGAGATATTTTCAAAATAATAAGCCAAGGGGGAAAATGGTGAGACAAAATGTTCAAGTATTCTAGGCATTAGTTGAGTAAGTAGCAATAAAACATCTCAATGAATGCATTATTAGAGGAAGTGATAGTGATTTATGTATGCAACCTCTATAAGGTGAGTGACATATTATTTTCTTGATTGCTAAGTTATCTAACATGGAATTTTGGTGGAGAGCATTGCAAGAATCTATGATACATGAACAAGACTTCCATAAACCATATATCCATTCGAGTAAGTCATAGCAAAACAAACCCTAAAGTTCCTTGTAGTGTAATCATTTATTTAAAGAATGATCAATGATTGAAATACACAATCCTTGTGTATTGTTTCTTTAAATAGAAATAATAATATTTATTTGACATGCATTTTGTGTAAAAAGGTTGACATTTATTTGATATTTGTCTCTTATTAAATGAAGTGAGACAAACATGTTAATTGTTTTTTTACTTTACCAATTATGCATAACATATTTTTCTAATAAAAAAATGCTTGATTATTC
The DNA here is from genome assembly GCA_028583015.1 of Wollemia nobilis. NCBI lineage: Eukaryota > Viridiplantae > Streptophyta > Pinopsida > Araucariales > Araucariaceae > Wollemia > Wollemia nobilis. The sequence continues at coordinate 289,071 of JAQPPZ010012958.1, forward strand.
CTACATTCATTCTAAAAAAACTACAAAATTTACTTTCAATAAAGCATGGATTCAAATTAAATTGAATTTGATTACCACCAATTTAATGATGAATAATGAAGCCTTAAGATTCTATTTTTTGCTTGATGATGGAATTATATTTTGTCAATATAGGGGTATTTATTCAAAACCCTATAAAAAAAATAATACCTCTCAAAAAGATGGTATTCCTAAGAAATTATTTTTTTAATTCTAGTTTCATCAAAGTTGGATGGAAATATTTTAGCCATATTCCAAACTTTTTCGACGCCCCACTATACTTGGTAAAATCTAAACTAATTTTCTCTAATCTAATTACATGAAATTAAATATAGAAAATTAAATTATGCTAAGTAAATAAAAAAAATTAAAAATTAAATTGATAAGTTTATGGTGTAGGAGATTAAGAGTAAATGCAATAAGAAAAAACCAAGGGGGGGGTGGAAAAAACATAAAAATTGAGTTATATAAAAATCAAATTGATAAGTTTATGGTGTAGGATATTAAGAGTAAATGCAATAAGAAATATACCAAGGAGGGTGTGTGATCAATCAACCCATTAAAAATTTGAATAGCAATAATGTATTCAGATTTATATGATATGAAATTGATGAGAGGAATGACAAGATGAATATGAGTACTATGCCACAATCACCACATATTTCATAATCTAAGAGGCTAGTTCCAGTGATTGAGAGCAAAAGACTTATGAATTCCTCACAAATTTTATGAATTACAAGAGCACAATATGGGTCTCACAAAGTGTAGCCTTGAATTCTTAAGGTCAAAATATGCTTACAATGGAGCCCATGGTTCTTATTTATAGGAAATGTTCACCCCTAAGCTACCTTGTGTGTGAAATTTTTACTCCTAGTAAAATTAAATATTTGAGACATCTTTAACAAAATGATGCATCACAAAATGTTATATGGCTCTAATTGTGCATCTTAATGCCTTATAATCCTTCTAAGATGAGTTATAACACCATAGAAAGACAAAAAATTGATTTCCAAAAGATTCTCCTTGGTATCCATGCATAATTGTCCTACTTGACCTACTAATGAGTGAATGCTACTAGGATGGAGAACGAATTGCTCCATAGGATGATCAAATTGCTTCATTCTACTAGTGCTTTTCTCCTACAAACCAATTACTTCACTTTATTAACAAATTACTATTAAACTAAATTGATTTTCATCAATACTTATTTTTGACTTAAACAAATTTAAAATATTTTGAAATATATTTAACTAATTCCATTGTATTTTAAACCTTCTAAAATTACAAACTTCCTATAATAATGACTTGTTACTACAAACTTAAAAAAATAAAATAAGATTTAATATTTAAACGATACTTTTATGTTTTCACGTTGTGACGCTCCTATACGTCACCAATTTATTATTATTTTTGTTACGTATCATTTGATTATTATTAAGTTATTTCTTGTACTCTGCACTAAGTAAGTAATTACATTAGTTTGTTCTTCCAATAATTTTTAGGTTAATTTGTTATTCGTAAAATTTCAACTAACCAAAATTAGCGTTTCAAATGTGAATATGAACTGATGCATATATATTTGTTTTTGTTAATCTTTTAGGCATGTTTTCCCGTATTATTATGCCTAGAGTGGGCACTGGGACACTCATCTTTTTGGAAGTATGGATCAGGGAAGACACAGTTTGTTAAAACCAGTTGCATATAATCCAAATGCTGTTGCATATAATCCAAATGCCGGATTCTTATTTATGGATCCATTCCTGCTTTGCTTTTCATTATCCCTCCATTATATTTATCTCGTGGATGTTGCTTTCAGAGGCGCTCATTATTCTTATTTAAAGACTCATGCAGTTAAGGCTATCCATACTGTATGCGATGCATGGTAAGTTCCTGCACGCCGGAAAGAACACCACCATATAAAATCTCCCATTTGAGTATAGAGGGTCCATAAATATTATATCAAAAGTTTCACATGAATGAGTGAGTGATTCTTTTCGAACACTGAAATTACATATGACTTGCGTGTTTCCCATCGTTGGAAACTTCAGGGAACCAAATAAGTATGCCAAGATTTCCATTGCAAATTCCATGATCTTTGCATTTGTTATTTTTGATGTCACCGTGGAGAATCGTACCAGATTCAGGATGGCGTATGCATTTTAGGAAAAATCTTGAAGAGATTGGGGCAGGTTTGTGTCAATCTCACTTTTCCAAGTTTAGCAGACATTTTGTTGCTACTCCGGTTTAAGCAAAAGCAGAACAATAGTTCCGCTAATAGGAGGATTGCCAACGAAGAAGCGTATAAACATCATGAATTGTAGTTAATAAAGCGAATTCACAAATTTCGTGCTGGTGTACATAAGGAATTTTAAATTTTCTTTGTTTAATAGTAGTAGCAATTGAAATTGACGTCAGATTGTCACACAGAAGATCGGCACAGGTATTAATGTGGAAAGAAATTCTTTCATACGAATATGTTACTGAAAACGGTAACTTGTATAAGAAAAATATGCAGGCCAATTGCATCGCCATTTTTATTTATTTCAGTGAAAACAGTAATTTTCGTAAGAAACATATACGCACGCTAAGTGTATTGCATTTTTATATTTGCCTCTGTCCGCGAGAAGGTGGGTAGTGGTTCATGTTTTTCTGTGGACTTCAATCTCGGCTTATTTTGGAAAGATTCGTGTATACACATCGGTTCGTATAGCATTATCATTGATACGATATAAATATTAGGATTAGTGGATTAGTAAGTGTTTGTTTGAGGACGATGAGGAAAGCTGCTTTGCTGGAATTTTTTTGAGACCTATCTGGTGGGCTCTGCGGGGATGGCAGCAGTTTCTGGAGGAGGTATGAACAACTGGAGGAATGTAGTGATGGCATCAGGTCCGTCACGGAGCGTGCATGCTAGGGCTGGTATTTTTTTTTAAATGATTGGAAGGAACAAGATTTCCCATTGCATGCCAGGAATCGCTTGTTAAAGAACAATGGATGTTTGGAACGATGTGAAGCCAGGCTGGTTCTAGTGGTTCAACCAGACTCGGTGGCAGAAGATGTGGAGTATTTAACCAAACATGCACTTATTGGTAAATTTATGGGCATCCGAATTTCTCTTCCCTTTGTGGAGGCTTGGGTTAGGAAGACCTGGAACCCTGAAGGTGATGTGGAGGTGATGCTGAGTGCAAACAGCTATTTTATGGTGGTTTTTTCTTGTCTTGCGGATCGTAACAAAGCATTTGAAGGAGGTCCCTATTTCTGTAACCAAGCGGGACTCTTTCTTAAACCCTGGCATGTGGGTTTCAACCCATCAGAGGAGCGGCCGTCACGGGTTTCGGTGTGGGTTCGGCTTCCGTGGCTCCCATTAGAATTTTGGAGAAATGACATCTTGCATATGATTGCCCTTCTACTTGGGAAGCCGGTTGGGCCATCACGACATATGCTGGATAAAAAGGTAATCTCTGTTGCCCGTATCTGTGTTGAAATTGATTTAAACAATCCTATTCCAGATTCTATTGAAATACAGTTCGGATCAACCAAATGGGTTCAAAAACTTGACTATGAAGCTCTCCCATTTCGTTTCCGGATTTGCCATGAATATGGCCACTTACAAAGAAAATGCCCTAAGTTTTTCCGGCCTATGGCTTCAAATCCTAGGTCCTCTCGAGCTGTACAAAATATGGATAAATGAAAAGCCCTGATAAAGGAGGGGGATCAGGATAAGAAAGGCTTTGTTACGGTAAAACCTTGAAACAAAGGAAGAAATGCAAAAAGAGACATTAAGGATAACCGGCCAGATGCTCAACTCAACCGTTTTGAAATTCTAGAGAATCTTGATCAGTGCGTGGAGATACCTGAAACATCGCTACCTCTTATAGATATAACAGGACCAAATCAGTTGTCTCTTCATGAGGTGGAACCAAGAGAACCAGATATAGGGGGTTTAAATGAAGAACAGAGGGCTTTGGTTCCGAGTATAGGTGATATGGTTGGCCCTAGCCTTGGAAGTGAAGTTATCTTAGAAAATGGCACAGATTTAGATATGCCCTCTCCTACCCAGGCACTGATGCAGTCATCCATGGACTGTAAACCTCCTACGATGCTGGGATTGCAGCATAAAATAATTTAAAAAAATGCTTCAGATAAGAATATGGTGGGTCGAAAGAAAGACCAGGATAAAATTAAGTTAATGGGGGAGACTTTGGTAGAGTCAGGTTTGGTGAGAACATTGGACTCCCATTTTTATAACCCCCAAAAATGATTATACTTTCATGGAATGTAAGGGGGTTGAACAGCATCCCCAGACAAAAATTTGTTCGTGATTTGATTCGTGTTCATTCTTCGGATGTGGTTTTTATTCAGGAGACTAAATTAGCTATTGATAGTTTGTTCAATATTGCTCCCAAGTTGTGGAGAAAGGGGCAATGTCAGTGTATTGGTGCATGTGGATATGTTGGTGGCCTTGCTTGTTTATGGGATCCAGTTAAGATCTCTCCTCTTACCTAGATTTCGAGTAGGTGGTCTATTTCGATGATCGGGCATGATAATGAATCTGGTGAGACCATCCTACTTACAAACATGTATGCTCCTATTGATTACAATGGTAAAGTGAATTTATGGGAGCACATTGGCTTTGTGAGAAGTCTGGCTCCCCTGTACCCATGGATTTTGGCTGGAGACTTCAATTCTATCACTTGTCTGGAGGAAAAATGTGGTGGGATTGATTGTCTTGAGCCTTTTTCTTCTGTCTTCAATGCTCATATCCGGGCCTTGAACTTGGTTGACATCAAGCCGAATAATGGGATATTTACCTGGCATAATAGAAGATGTGGGGAATATTCCATTTCAGAGAGACTGGATAGGTTTATGATCTCTAGTTTTTGGATTTGCAATAATAGAAGTGATAGTTCTGTGATTCTAGAGGGTAGAGGATCTGATCATTAGCCTATCAAAATCTCTACTCTAGAGTTAGGGCTAAAAAAGAATCCCTCATTTAAGTTTCAACTTATGTGGCTGCGAGATCCTAAGCTTCATGATTTCATGTGAGGCTGGTGGACTAATGGCAAACCTCCTCATGGCACCGCTATGTACTCCTTTATGAAGTGACTTCAATTTGTTAAGCATAAATTGAAGAGATGGAATAGACTAAATTTTGGGAACCTTTCCTTGGCTAAGCTGGCAGCTCTTAGGAGGGTGGAAGAAGATTCAAGGAAGATTAGAGATCAGAGACTCACAGAGGAGCTTCTTGTTGAGGAATTTGAGGCTGTAAAAGACCTTGCTGAATGGGAACTGAGGGAAAAAAATTTTTGCAAACAAAAAGCTCGAGTAGATTGGCTTCAGGAAGGGGATGGGAACATAGCCTTCTTTTAAAACTCTGTTAAGGCTTGTCGTAATGGTAACCTGATTACCTCTCTTGTTAATTCTCAGGGTGCCCTGCTTTCTTCTTTTAGGGATATTTCAAAAGAGACTAAGAGGTACTTTTCCTCTATCTTCAAGGAGGATGCCCTCTCAGATGGTGAGGAAGAAAAACTTATTCTAAACTGTATTCCCTCGATTGTTTCTAGAGAGATGAATGAGCACTTGATGGATCCAATTTCCCTTGAGGAGCTGAAAAGTGTTGTATTCAAGATGAAAAAGGGGAAAGCCCTGGGTCCGGATGGATTCTCGATTGATTTTTATCAAGAGTTTTGGGAGTTAATCAAATTTGACCTTTTGGAAGTGGTCCGTGAGTCCCAAAAGAACAAACAGATGCTAAGGGCCCTAAATGCTACCTTTGTGGTGCTTATTCCCAAGAAAGAGGGAGCGAATTCCTTGGATATGTTCAGGCCTATTGCTCTCTGTAATGTTGTATATAATATCATCACAAAAATTATTGCTGAGAGGCTAAAGATATGGTTGAGCAAAATCATCTCTGAGGAGCAAGGTGGGTTTGTTGCTGGCCGACAAATCATGGATGGGGTTGTTATTGCTACAGAAGCTATTCACTCAATGGAAACTTCTAAGAAGAAAATTATGTTGATTAAGTTGGACATGGCAAAAGCCTATGACAGAGTTAGATGGTACTTTCTTTAAAAATTTCTTGCTACTTTTGGCTTTGAGGAGGAATGGATTAGATGGGTGATGAGCTGTATTTCTTCTTCCTCATTCTCTGTTCTTGTTAATAACGAGACAACAGAGCTGTTTGAGGCCTCAAGGGGATTGAGGCAATGAGATCCTCTATCTTCTTATTTGTTTATCATTATGGCAGAAGGGTTGGTCATATTACTCAAGTCTCAGGTCAGGCATGGTCTCATTCAGGGGTGGAAGTGGGATAAAAGTTTGCCACCTCTTTCCCACCTTCAATTTGTTGATGATACTGCTTTGTTGGGAGTTGCCACTATCAAGGAAGTCGGAAACATTAGACAGTCTCTTGACATATATCTTGGTGCTTCTGGATAGGTGATTAATGAAGACAAGTCCTTTATTTTCTTCTTCAATACCCCCCCTCTTATTCAAGCCAGGATTTCTCGCATTCTAAGATTCCAGGTCGGGACTCCCCCTTCATTTATCTTGGGATCCTGATTTCATCTCATCCTCTGCCTAGATCTTCTTGGTAGTCTATACTTGATAAATTTATAAGGAAGGTAAATCATTGGATTGTCAGATGGCTATCCTCTATAGGTAGAGTATTTCTTTTAAAATCTGTTATTCAAGCTTTACCCATTTACAGATGTTTTGTGCAAACAGTTCCTTCTCATTTCATCAAGGACATGGATGCTCTATCAAGACAGTGTTTGTGGTCTGGCAAACTTGATCAATCTAAATGGAGTTTGGTTATATGGGATTCCATTTGTAGGCCAGTTCAAGAGGGAGGCCTTGGGTTGCGACAGGCAACTCTTTCTGGGTAGGCTTTGGCTATGAAACTTTATTGGAGATGGTGTACCTCTCAAGATCATATTTGGGCTAAAATATTATCTTATAAATACTTGAGAGGTATTTCTGAGGCAGATATCCCTAGAGCCAGTTTGGTTGGGAAAGGTTCTGTTATCTGGGACACTCTGAAAAGAGGAGCTAATTTAATTAAGTAGGGTTTGTTTTGGATTTGCAATCGGGGATCAAATGTTCTTTTTTGGGAGGATTCTTGGGATGGCCACCCTCCTATCTTGACTCAATATCCTAGGTCACATTCCCTAAGCATTTGTTTCTTGGAAGTAGGCTGGTCTCATGTCGAGGACTTTAAAAAAATCTAGTATTTTGGAAATATGGAGATGTACAAATGGAAAGATCCATAGGAATGGCCCCAAGGGGGATTGGTCAAGGATAGAGAGGTGCTTGCTCTTATTCTTGCAGGGAGGTACTATTCTTCATTAAGGGATAAAGACATTCTGGCTTGGAACCCTAATCCTAAGGGAACCTACTCTGCAGCCTATGGTTATCAAGTTCTTGATAAGCAAAAGTTCATGAGTCTTCCTGTCACATGGTGGAAAAAGGTGTGGAATAGATTTGCTTGGCCGAAATGTAGATTTGGTGTGGAATAGTCTGGGAAGACCTCCAGCCAAGGCCCACTTCCTCCAAGTGGCTTGGAATTTGGGCCCTTCTTGCATCATCTGGAAGATTTGGCTTGAATGAAACCAACGCATTTTTGAGGGAAGTCATTTGTCTGTTCAATAGATCTGGCAAAGGATCCTGTGTATGGTTCAAGAAACTATCCATAGTAAATGTGATGTGGACCCTCATTTGGACTCTAGGGAGGAGAAGGTATGACAGGCCCTTGGTTTGTTTGGGGTTGGTGTGAATTCTTCTAGCCCTAGTAGGATTCCTTATCTTAGCAAGAAGGTTAGGAGAGAGGGTAGATGGAGACTGCCCCCTAGAGGAGTTTTAAAAATTAATACTAATGGGTCGTCCAGGGGAAATCCTGGACATGCTGGAATTGGTGGTGTTGGGAGAGATTCTGCTGGTGTGGTCAGTTTTTTATTTTCCATTTATAAAGGTGTTCACTCCAACAATATTATGGAAGCTCTGGCGATACTTGAGGCCTTGCAAAGGGGGTTTTCTCTTGGCTGGCGTAGGATTCTTTGTGAGTCTGATTCTCAAATTTTGGTTAATATTTTAAACAACAAAAGAGTGGAGGATGTTAATTGGCAGTTGGCCTCTGTGACCATTCAGATTCTCAGAATGAGTGAAGAGTTCGAATTTATATTCTTTGTGCACATTCCAAGGGAATGGAATGGGGTTTCTGATTACCTGGCCAAAAGGGCTTCTGAGCTATTGGATACTCAGAATATTGATAACTGGGAGAGTCTCCCGTCTAGGGATTCTCAACACCTACGGGAGTTGATCCATAAGGATGTTCAGACTTAATGTGGTTTGTTTTTTTTGGTTTTCTTTGGGAGTTGACCTTGTCTGGTGATTTAGCCTGTCTTGTTGCTTATTTGAGTCCTGTGTGGGGACTCAGATGTACTTTGTAATCCAGACTTTTTATCAATAAATTTTTACCCCTTTATTTAAAAAAAAAGTGTTTTTTTGAGGAGGTATTTATTAATACATTGATCTTCAAATTTTAAGGACAGCTTGTTTTCAAAGGTATTAGTTTAATCTAAATCCTTTTGGGGTAGCATGTTTGCAAAGGTAGTAGTCTAATCTGAATCCATTCAGTGTGGGTCATACCGACAATGACGGTACCATCTGAATCCTTTGAGTGTGGGTAAGACTGACAATGATGGTACAATATCAATCCTTTGAGTGCGGGTTAGAACAAAAATGACGGTACAAACCTTGAGCGATGGTGATTCACTTCACCCTAGGTCAACAATAACAAACCAGAATAAGTTTGGTGGAAGCATCTCTGTGCTTTGAATCTTGCACTTGTGAGTTACTAAAAATAGTGTGGTTGTGACCAACTCTTGTTTGATGGAAGTAGTTCATGTGGTTTGAACCCTACACTTGTTAGTTACTAAGTAAACTAGTGTGGTTATAACTTCACATATAATCAAAACAATTGGATGAGCTTTTAAAAAAGTTGTAAAGTTTGTCCTAACAATTGGAAAAGTAGTTAGTCAAATTACTTGGATATATGGGGAGATGCATATGCACCAACAAGGAGATGTGCATTTCAATAAGTTACAAGATTTATATTTCAAGAAATTTCAAAATAGATCATTAGTCATTAATAGGTAGAATGTTGAAAAAATTATGGTTAATATAAAAAGCACATGTAAGAGTTTTCTTATAAGAGAAAAATAATGTAGAAGAAAAAAAGGAAATTGTAGAAATAAAAATAATCTTAAGAATAGAAAAAAAAAACTATTACTTAAGAAAATAGATTATTAACATTGTAATGATTCTATATATTCATGTATTCCTAATAGTTAAATTCATCCGTCCAAGGCAAATCATATAACTTGTACTTCACCTATCGTTGGGTTATATTGTATAAATTTATACAACAAAATTGTTATGATTCAATAAATATTTGAGATATTGAGATGTACTTAGATTAAACATATAAATTTGGTTGGAATGATGAAAATGTATGTAAATTTACATATTTGTACAATGTTTAGTTTTGGATAAATTTGATATGAGAGAATTAGATAGTAATATTTTGGTATCCAAAAATCATTGTAAAGAAACTACAACATGCTTATTTTCATCAAGTAGTAGCTTAGCTAGAGTTGAAACATGCCAAAATCAACTTTCTTTGTCATAGATCCTATCATTTTAAAATCATTCTCAAAAATCATGGAAGTATATATTTACAATACAAGTTAATGTAAATGAGTATAAAATATGAAAGTATAAATGAAAATATTTAATTTTATTATAAATTTATATTGAAATTTAATCCACTTATTTGTATGTAAAATTTACAAATTTTAACTAAAAATTAATTGACTATTATCTTAAGAGTTTAAAACTGAAAGCACGAGGATACGGAAAAAAAGAGGAATATGTTGAATACGATGTGTCTAAAACTAAACTTAACGCCAAAAGCTTATGCATTAAAAAGGAAAGAACATGAGTGAATCGAAACAAGATAAAAGCAATGTGGAATAGGATCCTCTTTATTGATGTGCTTTCAAAGTCATGTTACAATAAATCTCCTTCCTTTTTATGGGATAGGAGCATCAAATATGTTTCTTGTCACATCCATGATAGCAATCCTTCTTCCGTGTGCCCACATGTAAGATGGGCGGACCAAAATGTCACCACCACTTGCATATATGATTGTTCACTCCTTCCTGCTCTTATGCTATCGAAAACCTATGTTCAAAGAAACATAAAATATTAATAGCACCTGCAGATAGAATAAATCATGTATTTCCCAAGGCCTACAGTCAGTATATGCATGAAAATATTAAAACGATAATCAAATGACCTCATATCGACCTAAAATTTTGATAGAGGCATAAATATGTTACCAAGAAGCCACTACAAAAATAATATTCTAGAAATTCCTCATAGATTTGTATTCGCTCCAGGGTGGGACGAATAGACCTACAATAACTTGTCAAAAAGCACCCTCTTCAATGTCCTACTTAGAAAGATCCAAATGACCTATAAATTTGGGGTTAGCTAATTGGGGGTGTTTTGGGAAGACCCAGATGGTCATATTTCTCCAATTTGGCCTCTACGACCCAAATTTTTTTGGTGCCATATGCAAGTTAGTAAAGGTGGGAAATGACAAAAACCTGGTCAAAATTACTCAGAATGAAATGAAATTTAAACTATAGCCTATTTAACAGACCTAGAATAAAATGCAAAAGAAAAATTAGAGAAATATATCACAAATTTCTAATCATCCCGAGGTGGGGCGAATAGGACTGTGATAGTTTGGGACACTGTTTCGACACCAATCCACTTGGTATGGGTCCAAAAATTCTTATGGGGTGTTTTCGACAAATTTTGTGGATTTTTGTGTCCAAAAATCAGGTTTTGGGTCCGGATTCATGCTTCCAATAGTCACCCAATAACCTCCCCTTCGAATGAGAGATTAAGGATGTGAAAGGCACAAATCGCAAGTAGGTATGTAAATTGGCACAACTTCGTTGCTCAAATGCTCCTTATCTATATATCTTTTGGGTGAGAAAACTCACCAACTTATAGACCTTAGGGTCTCTCTATTTGAATTGTGCATGCGAGGGCGCCACTTGAGTTTTTTGTCCTATTTTTAGAGAAAAGCGAATTCCCTAATTTAGAATCTCCTTGCATGATGTCTATAAAATAAATACATTCATGATTGAAGTCTCTCTTATTGAATAAAATATTTTCCTCACAATTGCATGGCCTGAGGCCTCAGTTAACTGGCAGAATTGTCGAGGTTTGATTTTTTGCCAGTCAAACTTTCTATTCGCCTCATCCTAGGGCGAATGTTGATATTCGTCCCTGGGTGGGACGAATGCCAGTTTATATTCGTCCCTAGGTGGAATGATTAGAGAGCAAGGTGCCAGAAAGGTGCCAAATTGACCTCTGACCTCCAAACTACTTTTGGGAGTGGTTAGGACCATTGTTTAACCTTTGGGGGCTGCCCTAGGGGCTGTGTATGTCAATGTGATCAGTGGTTGTTGTTATATAATTGGATTGTTGTTATTTTTGTGTCTATAGATGGCCCTTTTTGGGAAGCACTATGCAAGGTGCAATGTCGAGCAAAAATAGATAACCAAAGCACTAATGATTAGGGTTTCTCAGTAACCTAACCAACTCTTGATGCCCCAAGTATGGAAAGGGCATGCATTCTTGAATCCTTGCTTTTGACGAGCTAAGGAACGTAATTCAAGTGTTAACCCTATTCAGTGAGGTGTTATTTTAACTTGGACATTGATCAGTCATGAATAGGCAAAGGGCACAACCTTTTTTCTGTGGGAACCTTGAGTTCATGATTCATGAATGCCAAGTGTTTGATCAGCTTGTGATAATTGCTTGTTTTCTGCCCCAAGCAAGGGCACGATTGTCTTTGTCAATGATCCTTTGAATGCATGTTATTTCTAAGATTGGGTATATTATTGTTGATTGGCGACTAAGTGTGACTACCCCCTCAAGCGACGAATCGATGAGGGAATGACCGACATGAGAAAAGTGATGAGTCGCTTGACCCAAGATGACTTAGTTAAGGGTGCCTTCAGTTGTTTACTGTTGCATGTGAAAGCAACTTCTGAACATTTTGACCTATTTTTGGTGGGTGTGAACCCTTTTTGTGATGCATTTTGGAGCTAAAATTGTTGAAAATACATCCTCCCATGGAGTGGTACGACTATGATAGCCTTATTAAGGAGTAGGATAGGAATAATTTGTAACCCCAATGTCTTTTTTGGATGCCAATAATGTTAGGCGCAAATGCGCCTTCATTTGGCAATGTTATTGCTATTTTTGGATGGGTTTTGACCCATTTTGGTGATGTCGTTGGGGGATGAAATTCTCAAAAATTTGTCTTCCCATGGAGCAGTCCGACTATGGTAGCCTTCTTAGGGAATAGGATGGTGAGGATTTGTGACCCCGACATCTGTTTTGCATGCCTGGAATGTCAAGTGCAAAAGCACTCTTATCGGACACTTTATTGCTTGTTTTTTGTGCATTTTGTGCAGTTTTTGTTTTTTTTTGAAATTTTTGCTCTGTATTCGTCCCTGGGTGGGACAAATTCATGTTTAGTATTCATCCCAGGGATGGACGAGTGCTAACCAAAGCGTTCCTCCCAGGGGGGAGCGAGTACAGGCTCAAAAGCCTATTTAAAGGCAAAAGCCGAGTTTTGGGCTCATTTGCATTTGTTTTTCTTGGCGATTTGGAGCTACGAGGAGGAGGAGGTCAATTCTATGAACTGAAGTGCTACCAAATTTTTCTTTTGAACATGATTTCACACATCGGATTGAGTGGCGGAGCCGAAGCGATACCAGTGAGTGCCCTTCCTCTTTATTATTTTGTGTTGCAATTGGAAAAACCACAAGTTAGTTGTTTTTGTCTTTTTGTTGTTCTGGTTTTTCAAATTTTAAAAATGAAACCCTAGTCTATGAACACTTAGCTTAAAACATAATTTAACCCTAGGTAAACAAATATCAAAATTTTAGTTTAAAACTTAGCTGAAAAAGGATTTGTGACCCCGACATCTGTTTTGCATGCCTGGAATGTCAAGTGCAAAAGCACTCTTATCGGACACTTTATTGCTTGTTTTTTGTGCATTTTGTGCAGTTTTTGTTTTTTTTTGAAATTTTTGCTCTGTATTCGTCCCTGGGTGGGACAAATTCATGTTTAGTATTCATCCTAGGGATGGACGAGTGCTAACCAAAGCGTTCCTCCCAGGGGGGAGCGAGTACAGGCTCAAAAGCCTATTTAAAGGCAAAAACTGAGTTTTGGGCTCATTTGCATTTGTTTTTCTTGGCGATTTGGAGCTCTGAGGAGGAGGAGGTCAATTCTATGAACTGAAGTGCTACCAAATTTTTCTTTTGAACATGATTTCACACATCGGATTGAGTGGCGGAGCCGAAGCGATACCAGTGAGTGCCCTTCCTCTTTATTATTTTGTGTTGCAATTGGAAAAACCACAAGTTAGTTGTTTTTGTCTTTTTGTTGTTCTGGTTTTTCAAATTTTAAAAATGAAACCCTAGTCTATGAACACTTAGCTTAAAACATAATTTAACCCTAGGTAAACAAATATCAAAATTTTAGTTTAAAACTTAGCTGAAAAACTTAGTTTAGAACATAACTTAAAACCTTGCTTAACCCGAATTTAACAAAGTTCAAAACTTAGGTGAGAAACATAGGGTAAAACTGAACATAAAAACGTAGATCAACCCTAGTTATTTGTTGTTTTTGTGTTTTTAATTTTCCAGTTTAAAGTTTAAAAAACCCTAGGTCTAAAAAATTATTTTGGGACTTTTTTTGTATGTTTTTGAATTGATCAGTTAGAGTTAAAAACCCTAAAACGGACCAATGATTTTTTTAATTTTTTTGTTGTTAATTTATCAGTTAGAGTTAAAAACCCTAGATCTGACAAATTAGGTTTTTGAATGTTTGTTTTTTTTTAATTTAGCATTTAGATTTAAAACCCTAGAATTGACAAATAATTTTTTTTTTTTGTTAATTTATCAGTTAGAGTTAAAAACCCTAGATCTAAAAAATTAGGTTTTTGAATGTTGTTATTATGTTTTTTTTTTTTCTATACAATTTGATGCATTGGTTGTACAATTTTTTCATTGTGTTAATGTTTTTGTGTTGCTTTTCTTTTGCAGGTTGTGAAGAGCTGGTACCGGATGCCTACTATTTTCATGGAAGCACTTGCGGCATTGACTTTGGCTGACTGAGATTGGCTTGACGCCCTTGGGCTCAAGTAGGTGACTCAGCTAGAGCCAGTGGTCAAGTATTGGGGATATCTAATGGCCCTAATCAATCTATGGTATCCCCAGACCAATACCTTCCATCTCCCAACATGGGAGATGACGGTGACCTTGGATGATGTCTATCAGATGCTTTGGATTCCAATAGACAAACTGCCGATCTAGATGACATTGCAGGATCAGAGGACATCAATATTGATACACTATTTTTGGCATGGGGAGGAGTTGGGTGTGGAGATACCAGTGGAGAGGGCAGAGGGTGACTACCAGATTGGTGGCATACTGATTCGATGGTGGCTAGAGAGGGGTGTGTTAGGAGTGAGGCATGCATTACTCATGCGCCTCATTTCCAACATGTTGCTTCCTGACTTGTCAGGAGTGAGGTTCCCATGGAACCTGCTACAGGTGGTGTTCTAGTTGGTGGAGTGTTTGACAGATGCACCAATGATTATGAGATGGGGACAGACTCTATTGGTATAGCTCTATGATGAGATTTACGAGGTCTGCTACCGAAAGCAGAAGGGGATTAGTTGTAGCTACTTATTGTAGTGTTGGGCTTGGCAGAACATAGTTGTGGAGAGGTCTATGGGGTTGCCCTGGATGACTCGGGCAGAGATGATAGATCGGGATATTAGGATACGGGGTACTGTGGTGAAGGTCGGAGGAGCAAGGACAAATTCGATGATGGGCAGGTGTCGTAGGGCACTATGCCGATCCATTCGCTTGGCTTACTCCTAGGGAGGTGTTTTGGCACCCCTATCAGGATTGTCCAGCCTAGCCTGAGACTGGAGAGTGGCTTCAGTGGGTATAGAGGGGGTGATGGCTGATTGGGTGGCATGGGACTGAGCAGGATTCCCATATGGTTGGGTGACCTAATAGTTCGAGGTGCGCTAGGGGATGCCTGGTGAGCTTGTGGTCTATCGACACCAAGGGGATGATAGGACTCTAGACCTTCCAGTCATTGTGCCACTTTGCAAGGATTCATATACAACTATTGACATCCCAGATGTGGATGACATTGGGGTTATCGTCGAGTATGAGCAGTTGTGGACTTTGCGATGATGGCGAGGTGAGGGGCCTCTAGGCGGTGTAGCAAGGGATGAGGGTGCAGAGGCACTAGGAGAGGGTTTGGGGTACCAGATCAACTGGAGATGTAGGACATCCCATAGTAGTGGAACCTAGAGTAAGCTGCTATACCGAATTTTCCTATGCCTCAGGTAGGTTCAGAGGATGTGGAGGCAAGGCATTGCATCGAGATAGCAAAATTGGAGGACCTACTATGGAGATGAGATGAGGAGATGGGGGAGGCTCTACAAGAGAGGAATTTCTTATGGACTCAGCTAGTTGAGCAGGAGAATGTATGGGCTACGTCTCATTGATAGGAGGGGGATACCGATGTTGCACAGGAGAGGGATCTCCTGCAGGCATAGCTAGCACATTGCGATGATGTAGTAGCTTACTACCATTGATGAGAGGTATAATGGGGTCAATGAGAGGTAGAGTGGCTTCAACATCGGATGGATATGGAGGGAGATATTATCTACCTTGGTGTATGGATACCTGAGCCCCCTAAAGGTGGCTCTTCATGTCGAACGAGAGACAATGATACTGAGCAGTCAGCATCATCTCGTCACAGGAAGTTAGATGAGGGGGGCACTAGTGGGCATGATGCAGGGGTGAGCAGTAGTCACCCTAAGAGGTCCCATAGGACCCACACCACGGGGGGTAGTTCCCGTCACACTTATCCTATGTGGTCATGGTGGCCCACGCCCTAGGCTTGGGTGTTTTTGAGTTTTTTGTTTTTGTTGCGAGGTCAAAGTACCGGTTCATTGTAGCCTGTGGGAAATTTTGATGATATATATATAAATGACTCTTTTTTTTGGTGTTTATGCACTTTTCATGGTTTTTTTTTTTTTTTATGTACATGTATTTACATTGATGTATGCAAACACAATTATGAATGCGATGTTTCTAATTTTTATGATGTATGCCAATGGAATGAATGAGATGAATTGTTGATAGATTATCGATACACCATAGACTATGCAAGATTTGACCGATGTGCTATACTAATGGAATGACTTTGCATGTGATAGCTATGTTTTTGTATTTTGCATATTTTTTGATGGTGATGTATGGAATGAAATGTACCAGTTGTTTTAAAATGTAGTTAAGGTTTTTTGAGATTCAGATATTTTAACTAACTAGCCAAGACTGTATGTTTATCTCACAAGACTTTTGAACAAGTTATAAACCTGACTTGAATTTAACCAAGTTATTTCACATCCATGTATGTGTAATTGAGTTTGTTTATGTGGTATTTGTCAGGATACCGCTAGTGCCAGATAGGCTATCAACCAAACCTGAACTAAGGATCACCTAATTAACCTCACTAACTCCATTGTTGTATTTAGTAAGATTAATCCATGGGACAATCTAAGGTACCATAAGCTAACTCATCCACATGCAAACATTGGTCTAGCACACACAAAGCTAATGCGATAGACATATCGTCATGCTGTTAGGATACCGCCATTGCCAGGTAGGCTATCCACCAAACCTGTAATGAGGATCACCTAGATGGTTTTCAAATGCTAAGAATTCCAGAGATTCAAGTTTAGGTTGTGTGTTTGCTCAATGGTTTGGGATACTTTCTCGTCTACATAGTGATGAAAATCATTGTTTATTTTTCTCTTTGTTTTCTTTTTGAGCAAGGATTTTGAATAGTGGTGATAACCACTGGTATTTGATTTTGTATTTTGAGCTTTGTAAAGTTGAGCTTGTAAGTTTGTGGCTTATGAATGGCCTTGATCCTGTTGGCCTTGGGGATGACTACCCATCCTGTTCAGGGACATGTAGTATGAATCCTTACGACTTTGGGAACCAAGGGGATGATGGAGATTATGAAGTAAGGTCATTGATATTTTAGGCCTTGGGGATGACCACCCATCCTGTTCAGGGATGTGTAGTACAAATCCTTACTACTTTAAGACCAAAAGTGAGTGGAGATGGTTGTGATGATGGTTTTTTGGAATTTTTTTTTTTAATGGCATCAATCCTTTGAGGCCTTGGGGATGACTACCCATCCTTGGTAGGGATGTGTAGTATGAATCCTTACAACCCTAGGGACCAATGGTGATTGGGATTTTTTGTAGTGGTGAAAACCACTATTTAATAAGGGGAATGAATGGGGAGAGCTTGTCCTTTTGCCAATTCTTAGCATTCTGGAACCATTCACACAGGGGGATGAACAGGCTAATATTTCACCGATGGTACCCTAGACTGCTTTGTAGGTTTCTCTTACATTCACACAACTTAGGAATTATTTTATGTGTTTGAACTTGTGTAGGGATGTTATGTAACAAGGCATGATCCATGTAAAACTTTTTCATGTAAAGTCTATTTAATTTTGTACAGTTTTTGGCTAGAAATTTAAGGACAACTGAATGATGAAAACCCTATATACATTAGGAGACAATGAACTATGCTAAAAATGATGATGGTGTTATGTTGGATGTATGCGTTTATGAAAGTGGATTTGATGTGGAAAATGATGGAATTGCCAAGTAATGATAGTCTATGGTGCTTTTGACTTGTATGACCAACAAATATGCAATGTATGGATGCGATGCCTAATGAAACCTATATTGTTGTATTTTTATTTTTACCAATATGCATGGAATTGAAATGCAAATTTTTTTATTTTTATTTTTTGTTATTTTTGGTGATTTTATTGTTTTTGCTTGTTTTTGAATATTTGTTTTGATCAAGCGGTTATGGTAACCCTTGGAGCTTTTGGTTTTTTTGACCAAAGGGTTTATGGATACCTTTGTTGCATTTTTGGGGTTGACCATGTGATTATGAGAATCCTTGGAGCTTTTGGGTTGACCAAAGGGTTTACATATACCTTTGGGGAATTTTGGGTTGACCAAGCAATTGTGAGAATCCTTCGAGCTTTTGGGTTGACCAAAGGGTTTACAGATACCTTTGGGGCATTTTGGGATGACCAAGCGATTGTGAGAATCCTTGGAGATTTTGGGTTGACCAAAGGGTTTATAAATACATTTGGGGCTTTTGGGATGACCAAGCGATTGCGAGAATCCTTGGAGCTTTTGGGTTGACCAAAGGGTTTATAGATACCTTTGGGGCTTTTGGGATGACCAAGCGATTGCGAGAATCCTTGGAGATTTTGGGTTGACCAAAGGGTTTATATATACCTTTAGGGATTTTTGGATGACCAAGCGATTGTGAGAATCCTAGGAGCTTTTGGTTGGACTATGGATCTCTAGATGTGGAATGGCCTCAAATGACTCATGTTCAAGGGTTCTGTTTCTTTGATTCCTTCAAGAGAGGCAAGCCAGTATGTTCCAGGTCCTATTATACTATCAATGACATAAGGACCTAACCAGTTTGCCATGAACTTGTCCCATAGATGGGATGGCAAATTAGAATTTTGTTGGTTCTCTTTTAAGACCAAGTCACCAACCTGAAATTCCCTTAAGTGGACCTTCATGTTGTATGCTTTCTTAAGTCACTCTTGATAGATACGCAAATGCTCAAGAGCATTGACGCGTCATTCATTGAGCAACCTTAGTTGGTCTAATTAGGCCTGCCATGCAGTGTCATCATTGATGAAATCTTGCATTGAAATGCGTAGGGAAGGTATTTCCAACTCAAGAGGCATGACTGCCTTGAAGCCATACATCAAAAAAATGGAGTTGCCCTAGTGGGCATTTGAATGTTAGTGCAATAAGCCCATAGGGCAAGTATGATTTGAATGTGCCAATCCTTATGACTGTCTGTGATGGTATTTTTGAGAATGGTAACTAGCATTTTCTTTGATGCCTCTACTTGCCCATTTTCCTACAGATAATAGGGTGTTGAAAAGCTATGCTAAATTTTGTACTTTGTGGTCAAAGCATGCACATATTTTTTCTTGAATGACGTCCCATTATCTGACAAGATCTTGGATGGAATACCAAAACGACATATGATGTTATGCAAAATAAACTCCGCAATGTGGGATCCAGTCGTAGAGGTTAGCGGAATTGCTTCCACCCACTTGGTAAAGTACTTTGTGGCCATTATGATGAATGTGTGATGACCGGACGATGTAGGGGAGATATTTTTGATTAGATCAAAGCCCCACTACAAAAAAGGCCAAGCTGATTGGATCAGCTGCAAGGCTTGAGAAGGCACGTGTGTTAAATTAGCATGGTGTTGACACTTCATGTACTTCTTCACATATGCGCAAAAATCTTGCTCTAAATATGGCCAATAATGGCCCATACAAAGAATGCACTTTGCGATGGCCATACCACTGAAGTGGCCACCACATGTACTATCGTGTGCTTGGGTGATTGCCCAAGCGGACTCTTGCTGGTCCAAGAAATAGAGGAGGATTCCTTCATAGCTTTGATGATACAAAATGTCGCCTAACAAGACATGTTTTGCCGCTTTCTATTTAAATGATCTTTTCATGGCTTGTGTCAATCCAAGTGGGAGGTTACATAGCTTGAGGTAATCCCTAATGAGTGTGTACCAATCCTGCTGATCAGAAACCTTGATGGTATGAATGACCAATCCCTCTTGAAGTCTATCCCTAGAAAAAGCTGAGTGGGAAAGAACTTGTAAAAAAAATGTTGTGTTGCTATTAAGAGGGATCAGGGAGAACAAGGACCCCCAGTTGGCTCGAGTTAGACAATCTTGGATTCGAGAGAACCTATCCTGAGACGGTTCAATCTGGACTAGGTGGATTTCTGGTGTTAGGTCATAGCTTGCACACTCCATCATGGATTACAATAATGTTTTAACTTGGATGGTTGTCATTTCACGAGAAGGGTTTTGCGGAATTAGTGACCCCAAGGAGGCCATAGTATTCATAAAACATTTCAATAATCGAGGGAGTGCCTCAATGTCATACCATCAAGTTGTACCAAGAACTTGTCCACAAGGTCTTTGTAGGCCTGTAGAACTAGACATTTACATTGGAATATCCCCTTTAATTGATTAACAATCAATAACAAATCACCAAATATGTTTAAATATTTAATGTTCATGGTGACTATTGTCTAAAGACCTATGAGCAAGGCTTCGTATTCTGCATTGTTGTTGGTGCATAGGAAGTTTAATTTAAATGATAGAGGCATTGGAGACCCTTGTGGAGTGAAGAGTACAATTCCCATGCCACCTCCTTGGTCACATTTAGAACCATCAAAGAATAAGTTCATGTCATCCTGTGACTCAGCCTCATCAGAATTTGGTGATTTTGAAACATGAAAAATCCCATCATCAAGTAGTTCGATGGTCAGATGCTGGTCGTCTTCAAGAGGAGACTATGCCAGTTGATCGGTGATGACTTGAACTTTTATGGATTTCTATCCATTGAATTCTATGTCAAACTCCATCAACAACATGATCCATTTCATCGTGCGGCTACTATGATAAGTACAACTCATCATGTATCGCAATTGATTCTCCTTAGACACAACATACGTCGTATTGTTGAGCATGTAGTGGCATAGCTTTTTGGTAGAAAACACCACTACCAAGCAGAGCTTCTCAACGTATGCATAGTTAAGTTCATAACTGACCAGGGTGCGGCTAAGATAGTAAGTAGCCTATTCCTTGTGTAGTTCATTTTTCTAGGATAGCATGGCACCCAATGCCACCTTAGTAGCTGAGATGTATAAGTAGAATGACACTCCTGGTCTAGGTGGTGCCAATACTGGAAGTGAAGCTAAGTATTGTTTGATGTCATCAAAGGCTGACTGGCACTCATCATCCCAATGAAATGCTACCCCCTTATGCAATAATTTATTCATGGTTCAGAACTTGTCAGATAGCTGCGCTATGAAGCGCTTGATCGACGTGACCTTTCCCTGCAAAATCCTGAGCTGCTTGATGGTAGTTGGGGGAAGCATTTGAAGGATTTCCTTGACTTTGTGTGGGTCTATCTCAATTCCTCATTCAGATACTATGTAACCCAAGAGCTTTCCAGATGTGACGCCAAATATGCACTTCTTGGGGTTTAGTCTGACTTTATGCCATATGAGGCGATCAAGGATCTTTCTTAAGTCATCTAGATGATCTAGGCACAAAAGAGATTTTTCCAACAAATCATCCATGTAATTCTCCAAATTTTTATGCATGTAATCATGGAATATGTACGTCATGGCACGTTGGTAGGTGGTGCCAACATTTTTAAGGCCAAAATGCATGACCTTATAGCAAAATTTCCCCCAATGCATTGTGAACACCATTTTAGTTGGTCTTCAAGATTGATACGAATCTAGTTGTATCCTGAGAAACCATCCATGATGGAAAGCATTTCATGGCCCATTGTAGTGTCTACCAATGTTTCGATGCTCGACAAGGGGAAATCATCCTTAGGACTTGCTTTGTTTAGATCTTGAAAATCGATGCATATGTGAATCCTCCCATCGGGATTTTTGATGGGAACCATGTTAGACAACCATGGTGGGTAATCCACGTAGATGACAAACTATGCATCCAATAGCTTTTGTAGCTTTTCTTTGATCATTAAGGCCACTATTGGGTGCATCTTACGTAGTTTTTACTTTACTGGCTTGACTTTCGGATCAAGCATTAGATTATGCATGACTAGTTATTGGTCTAGTCTCGACATGTCTTTGTATGACCATGCAAAAACCTCCTCCTTCTCTTTGATAAGGGTAATGTAGTCGGATTGCTCTTTGGGGGATAGAATTACCCCCAGCTTGATGATTTGAAAATTCATTGGATCTGAGCCGATGTCTATGTCAGTCATCTCCTCGACCGACATGTGGGATCCGTCCTCCAACTAGTGTGGAGTTGGGATCAAGTGGATATCATTTGCCAAATTTAGATCATCATTTGGAACATCAGGTTCCTCTTCGGCATGGAAGACATCCTAAGTCTATCTTGGGGTGAAATGGAACATCCCACCACAAGGATAGTACTCTGATGGGGATGGCAGTGTGTCAGCGTGATCCCAGTCAATAACATCTAGGTCTAGATATAATGACCATGTCAGGTCGGCTGGATAATGGATGGGGGTGGTTAAATCAATGGATATCATGCTGATGAAATGATTGTGGTATCCATTACCATAGGTGTTGTAACTTGGATATCCTAAATGATATTTGTGCTTTGAATTTGGCTCTGTGGGTACTGGCACAAATGAATCGACTCTGTGTGCGGATATGTAGATAGGGTCTGCTTTAGGCACTGATGGTTTGATAGGATCTCCAAGCGGAAGATGCTCTCTATGTACTTGGAGTGGTGGGTGTAGTAATTGCTATAATTACACCTGGTTTAAGTGCCACCTATGCCTAGGTTCTATGTGTAGGTGTTCAAACATGCCATCTATATCTAAGGGATATTATTGTTGCATCTATTGCATGTGGTTGAGATAGGCCATCTCGGTTTCATCTTTGTAATCACTGTCAAAGATCCAAAGGCCTTTGTTGCATTCAATAGCGGTTTGTGACATATGAGGCTCATCTTGTTCAAGCAAATTAATGTGGTCCCATAAAGGTTGTTCCGCTCTCTACAGTGGGACCCGATTCTCTTGAGGTGGCATATGCTCAATTGGAGCATCCAAAGGGAACATTGTCATGAAGCTCTCCTGATAATCATCCATGGGATGTACTTGTGAATGATTACTATCAAACTCAAAAGGATCCCAAGGTGCTACCTCGTACTCTGACTCATCCTCTGAAGACCCTTCTTGGTATTCTCCATATCCCGCTTGTGGGTGAGTTCTTGAATTTTCTCCCTGTTCGGTCGAAGGGAAAGGGTTATTATGATCAACAAGGTTGGTTGTTAGCAATGGGAAATAATCTCCCAATTTATAGTTTGTGTTAGGATTGGCATATGGATCTGATGCCAACCCATCCTTATTGCCTATCCCTAGGCCTTGCATGTTCTCTACCAATATTTCTAGGGGTAATGGGTGGTTGAATCCTACTCCTGACTTCTTATACAACATTTGATATCTCAGTTGGAAAATAACACGCACTCCTTACTCATACTTGCCCAACCCATATCCATGCCAATTGCATTGGCCTAGATATCATAAAGCAAAATTAGGGTTGGACAGATAGTTGACATCCTCAACAAAGGGCTCTTCATCTTCGTCTTCTTGCAGACAAGTTTCAACGCAATTATCCAGGCTCCCATAAACAAAGTTTATCTGATTGTGTGGGTAGACTAAAGGAACCACTGAGTCGATGGGGAATCGAGGCCTCCCCATGTCTTGCATTGACTCAAGTGTCGGTGTTTCTACAATGTTTCTCACTAGATACTCCCCCAGGCCCGTGCTAGCCATTTCAACGATGACTGTTGGCAGTTGAGGGGGAGCGAATGGGATTCCTTCCTGAGTCCACTCCATGTGGGGCAAACTAGGCATCCCGACTTCCATTCTACTAGGCATCTCTTCTATTGATATGGTTGAGACTAGAGGTGGTTCCTATTCTATGGGTTTCTTTCCCTTGTCCTTGGATGTGGCCACCCTAGGTGGCGTTGTTGTTGAAGGACTAGCAGAAGAAGATGGACCCGATTGAGGACTCAACAGATTAATCACTAGATATGGCTACAAAATCAGACCCTATTGATATGGATTCAACTAAAAATCCAAATGTTTTGATGGCAGTGTCGATTGTAACATGAATTGCACTGTATTGCAGTATTTGAAGGGCTCCAAATCTATCGGGACTACATGTACCTATACTTCAAATGTATACTTTAGGCACTGATGAGCTATTGAAGGGACACACTTTGTGTCCCTGATCCAAGGTCGGCCCAGCAAGATATTATAAGCCATATCACCTTCCAATATGTGGCACAATGTATGAATAGTCTTTTGTACCACTTGGATAGGTAGGACAATTGTGCCAACTGTCGAGCAGATTGCATCATTGAATGCTTGTAGTGTATAAGTGGAGGCCACAATGTGAGATCCTGGCAACTTCAAATGTTTTAGTGTTGCTGTAGTGATGATATTACTGGACGAGCCAGTGTCCACCAACACCCTCTTATATGGAATCCTGTTGACCTGTGCAATAACGTGCAGGGATGGATCCGCCACATCACCAATCACTATTTTCAATTCATCTTCTCTAAAGGTGATGACTAGTTCTATACATTGTTTTACATGTCCCACAAAGTTGTTGAAAGAGTTCGCTTCGTGGGGCTATAGCTCGATTGATTTTAAAATCTCCATTAGAGCCTCCCGATGGGGCACTGATTGTGGAATGAGCTCATATATGGAGAGCCTAGCCGATGTGGTCCTTAGACTTTGGGTAAGTTGAGTCCGAATCATGGGTACTGGTATAGGTGGAGGAAGTTGCGTAGGGTGCTATTGAGATTGTGACGTTGATGGAACCTCTCTTGTGGCTTTCATGGGCGTAACTTCTAGGTACTTCTTGTTCCTAGTCACTATGCTTATCATCCCCACATATCCCTACATAGGGCAATTTTGTTGCACCTCATTAACTTGAAGGGGTTTTTCCTGTGCATCGTGGGCAGGCAAGGGGTCTCTAAATACTCCCATATGTTGGTTGTTTGGTGCTACGGGGTTGTCCACTACCAATGTCTTGTTGTCGATTAGGTCTTGTACCAAACCTTTGAACTTCCAACATACGTTAATATCATGTCCCTTACGCCTATGGAACCTACAATACAAGTCCTCTCAATACCCCTTAGGCTTCGGTTCATTGGGGTCTATAGTTTAAATCTATGGAAGGTTGATCATGTTCGCCACTGACAAGCGGTCAAACAGAGAGTCCCTGGACTCTGTGTAAGGAGTAAATTGTCACCTAGGATGATGCTGCTGATTTTGTTCCTACCTTTGGTTTTCTCTCTCATAGTTGTTAGGAGGCACCGCTTGATAATTAGCCTTTTGAGGTTGTGTTGCTTATGCAGTCTTAGGGACATTGATGGCAACCTGATTGACCATAGCAGATTTCAGTTGCGTGGTCCCTATTTTAGTGTTCTTGGTACATTCTTTATTCTTTGGTTTTGCGATCTTGCCATCCTGTATCTTAATCTACTCAATGATTCTGGCTTGCGCGAGAGCTTCCTCTAAACTGGCATATTGCTACAGCTACAATAGCATGGAGATCGATCTCAAACATCTTTTTGAGAACATTTGAGTCAGGTCTGACATGGGAGGGAGGTAGGGCAGCTTTGAAAGCAGCATCCTCCATTGGTTCCCATATGCCACCATGGTCTCTTCCTCATACTTCCTGAGGCTATCTAGGTCACTTAGTGACACATTTTTCTTAGTGTTGAAGGCAAAGCATTCGAGGAACGTGTCCACTACCTAATCCAAGTTACTGATGCTATGTTTCATTAATTGGGTGAACCAATCCGAGGCAGGGCCTACGAATGTGGTTATAAATGTTCTGAGTAACAAAGCATCGTTATCTTGAATGCCAAAGCACTGGCTCAAGAATCTAGTCACATGCTCTTGGGAATCCTCCTCCCCTCTAAAGAGTGCCAACTGAGGCAGTTTAAAGTGTTCACGGTATGGAGATGTCGCCATTGACAGATGCACAGGATGACTATGAAGTTGGCATAAAGTGGGCTTTTGGGGCCCAAAAGTCTTGATATATATAGACTCTAAGTGCTCTAGTAGTGCTTTGTATGCATCAGAGGATTTAATTTCATCCTCCTTAGTTTACTCCTATTGTGGGTTGCAAGGAACTTGAGGCCTATTGAGAGGTAGATGGATAGCACCCCCTCTGCCTTGATAGAGCATTTCAGCTCACTCTTCTTCTTGTTCATACTCCTCATAGGCTTCTTGAGGAGTGCCTGACCGAGACCTATACACATGGGTGGGTGCCCGTGGAGGGTGCCCATCATTGTTTTGGGGAGTGGCCTCCCGCTCAGGTCTAGGAGGTCTCGGAGGCAATACTTGATAAGGTCACATGGACCTGTCTTGTACCAAGGGGTTATGCCTCTCATACACTTCTAATTTATGTGCGTGAGGGGTTGGAACCTTTGCAGGCACTTTATTTTGAAGCAATTTAGCTTCCTGACGTTGAATGCGCTCTTCACTAAGGAGGTACAGATGCTCTAACTATTCTTGATATTGCCTAAACTATGTGATTTGTGCTTGGTGGGCAGTATGTTTAGAAAATGCCAAGTCAATTTGTTCTATCATTTTTTTTAGGAAGCCTAGATGCCTCTCCTACATGTCTATCTTAGTTGTGATGATATGAGACCCCTATGGGTTTCTCTCCTCTATCGAGGTTAGTTGCATTAGCCCAAGGCTATAGCCTCAATGGGTGATCCTGATACATGGCAGGCACAGAGGTACATCACTCTCACACTGTGTACTACTCTTAAGGAATGTGGTAATCCTCCTCGTCCTCTCTTTCATATGCATAAAAGGTGCGGGCAGAATTTTCTTGCCCTATCTGGAAAGCCTGATAATCTAGATACTATCTAGTATTTCTAACAGTAATGCAGGGTAGAGGAGGGATAATGAAGTCCTGTGGCCCCTCCTTCTGGACCCTATGTTGCTCTAGAACCTCATCACTAGGCCACCCATAACGAGCTTCTAAGGGAGGTCTCCTATCTATGTCAAGTTCTACGTGTAGGTTCTCTTATTGAAGGACCTATGCTGAGTGGGGGTGCCCCTCAAAGAGGTGCCTCTATAGTTCTATTCTGTTATGGCATGATGTGGACTATCTTTTGTGTCAGTCCACCAAGGTGGGATGACTAAGTCCTTAGGACTATATCGAAGGTGACCTGCCCCCCTTGGTGCACTTTCTGTAGCACTTGCCCATGATTGAGCTTGGCTACGAGTGTACACCATGGTGATGTGCTCCGAAAGATGAGTAGATTTTTATATTTTTTTTAGGATTTCTTGTGATACACCAAATAGGAAATATCACACACACAAACAATGATTATCTCATTTAAAAATTAAAAGTGTGCCCTAAACCTGGTTCAATGTGTTTTTGATGTTCGTTTTGAAATTTTGTGAAAGAATGTTTAAATGCAAAATGATGGCTCTTATGACTCCCAAAAAAAATGGTCGCCCCTTCAATATACCGTTGCCAGACCGATATACCAACCTCTCTATATACCTGCCCTTATGTGAGGGAAACTATTGGTACATGAGAGTTGATGGTACATGGAACATAGGCGGTATGGAAGGGGGATCACTCTGTTTATGACACCTACCATAGAAGACTTATCCTCATGCACTGGGAATCAACCCAGCTACACTTGGTCAGATTTCGTCAAGATTTATGTCTATCAATAGCTACGATCATGGTAATGTATGCAATATCTCAAGCCAAGATGGTGATGAAATCCACCATTGGTCTTGCTTAAGGTTTGGGGTTTTATGACCAACTCATTGTTGTTTCAAATTACCACATGGTGTGTGGGGTTATTTTTAAGTTGCATAAATGAAGCAAAAAAGCATTAAAACTCTCCTATGCAAGAAAATAAGTAGAGAACAAACAACAAAATTTTGATAGAAGGTGTTTAAAACCTCTACCTCTTCTCTGCCAAAATTGGATGTCTCTGAATTTCTGCTCTGAAATACTCCAGCGTTGGAAAACTTGGTACCTGTAAGCAAAAGAACAAGAAAATTTAATCAAAAATTTTATCTTAAAAATCAAGGGATAGATGTCCCACTATGATTGCCACTAAAAGCACGAGGATACGAAAACAAAAAGGAATATGTTGAATACGATGCATCTAAAACCAAACTTAATGCCAAAAGCCTATGTATTGAAAAATGCATAAAAAGGAAAGAACATGAGCAAATCGACACAAGATAAAAGCAATATGGAATAGGATCCTCTTTATTGATGTTTTTTCAAAGTCGTGTTACAATATGTCTCCTTCCTTTTTAGGGGATAGGAGCATCAAATATGTTTCTTATCACATCAATGATAGCAATCCTTCTTTCGAGTGCCCACATGTAATATGGGCAAACCAAAACGTCACCACTACTTGTGTATATTATTTTTCACTCCTTTCTACTCTTCCGCTATCAAAAACCTGCATTCAAAGAAACATAAAAGATTAATAGCACCTATAGATAGAATAAAGTATGTATTTCCAAAGGCCTACAGTCAATATATGCGTGAAAATATTAAAACGATAATCAAATGACCTGATATCGACCTAAAATTTTGATAGAGGCATAAATATGTTACCAGGAAGCCTCTGCAAAAATAACATTCTAGAAATTCCTCATAGATTTGTATTCGCTCCAGGGTTGGATGAATAGACCTGCAATAACTTGTCAGAAAGCACCCTCTTCAATGTCCTACTTAGAAAGCTACAAATGATCTTTAAAGTTGGGGTTAGCTAATTGGGGGTGTTTTTGGAAGACCCAGATGGTCATATTTCTCCAGTTTGGCCTCTAGGACCTAGATTTTTTTGGTGCCATCTGCAAGTTAGTAAAGGTGGGAAATGACAAAAACCTGGTCAAAATTACTCAGAATGAAATGAAATTTAAACTACAGCCTATTTAAAAGACCTAGAATAAAATGCAAAAGAAAAATCAGAGAAATATATCACAAATTTCTAATCATCCCAGGGTGGGGCGAATAGGACTGTGATAGTTTGGGGGGCGCTTGGGTGCAGAACGCCCACTGTTTGGGACACTGTTTCGACACCAATCCACTTGGTATGGGTCCAAAAATTCTTATGGGGTGTTTTCGACAAATTTTGTGGATTTTTGTGTCCAAAAATCAGGTTTTGGGTCCGGATTCGTGCTTCCAATAGTCACCCAATAACCTCCCATTCGAATGAGAGATTAAGGATGTGAAAGGCACAAATTGCAAGTAGGTATGTAAATTGGCACAACTTCATTGCTCAAATGCTCCTTATCTATATATATTTTGGGTGAGAAAACTCACCAACTTATAAACCTTAGGGTCTCTCTGTTTGAATTGCGCATGCGAGGGTGCCACTTGAGTTGTTTGTCCTATTTTTAGAGAAAATCTAATTCCCTAATTTAGAATATCCTTGCATGAGGTATCTAAAATAAATACATTCATGACTGAAGTATCTATTCTTGAATAAAATATTTTCCTCACAATTGCATGGCCTGAAGCCTCAGTTAACTGGCAGACTTGCCGAGGTTTGACTTTTTGCCAGTCAAACTTTCTATTCACCTCAACCTAGGGCAAATGCTAATATTCGTCCCTAGGTGGGACGAGTAGAGAACAAGGTGCCAAAAAGGTTCCAAATTGACCTCTGACCTCCAAAATACTTTTGGGAGTGGTTAGGACCATTGTTTAACCTCTAGAGACTGCCCTAGGGGCTGTATGTGTCAATGCGATTAGTGCTTGTTGTCACATAATTAGATTGGTGTTGTATTGGTGTCTAAAAAAACAAAAATAATAAAACCCAGGTGTTGTAGATGAGTTGGAGAGGAGAGGGCAATCCTCCAAGGGATGTCCTAGGTTCAAATATCCACCCTACCAAAAAGCTAAATTGGGTATCCAAAATCCAATTGATAATGTTAGTGCGGGCAGGGTCGGGTGAGACTCCTGGATGAATTTGACGGTGTAGAACCCCCTATTCGTGGTATCTCAGACCAAGGCGTCTCCGCAAGAGGTTTTTCACTTAAAAAAAAAACCAAAATAATAAACAATTGTAAATAGGAAGCCAACTTACCCACACACACACACACACACATATATAAATATATATAGATATATTAAATTCATCTAAATTATAACAAATTAGGAGTAAATTATCTTTATTGGATCAAGAAATGGAAAGACACCTATCGGTTTGTGTTCTCCAAATCATAATTAACATCATGTGCTAAGTCTCTTCATAAAATTCTAAGGAACTTCTAAAATATTTCAAAATTTCTTGAAAGGTATCTTTATTAACACTTTACAATGAATAATCCTAATCTTCTTGTACATAAGTTAGCATTCCTCCAAGTAATAAATCCTCATATCGAGGTCAAGTTGCATAGGCTATCCATCAGTCAAGAAGGTTAAAAATTAAGACTCTCAAAGAACACTCAAGCATCCAAGTATTTAAAAATAATAATAATCAAGGTATGTATCTCCAATTCTTTGAATGAAAAAGAACAAAAAAATCCATTAAAGAATAATTAGGCATTTTTACATCAAAAATGGGTGGATAATATCACACCCCAGTATGATTTTAAACTAACCACCAGGGTTAGGATATATTAGAAAACCAAGGCAGCAATAAAAATGAAAGACAACGAGCCTACGACTAACAAAACATCATAACTAGGTAGAAACAAAGGAGAATTACAAATATGAAGCAAAAAGAACAATATGTGGAGGTGCATATACCTCATTTATGCCCATGCAATATAATTTAGCATTGGAAAGTTCTGAAAGAGGCCATCTAGAAGCACTAGGCTACTCATCAGTACCAATAGGAGGAGGTCCAATATCTCATCCTAATCCAGTAGTGCAAGCAATAGTCATAGGGATCAACCAACCTATTATAGGAGCATTATGCATAGGATCTCCCCAACTTGAACCAAAAGGGGGAGTAGGTATAGCAATAAATTCATATCCCCAAATGGTCACAATGGGAGGGGAAGGAGCGGGAAGATGAAAATTCCATCCGCTAAGTTGTATGGAAGAATCTACCTCAGACACTCCATGATTGCAAATTCGTTATCACCAAGAAGGGAATCAACAATTGTGAGAGGAGGGATCCCTAGGAAGGCAACTAATAGTGCAAGGTGCATTACCCCAGTATTCAATAAGACTACAAAGATGTTGAATATCCGCATTAACCTTCACCACCTACACAGAAATCTATAGCCAAGAATTATAAAAAACTGCATATTGATCAACCAAGGAAAAAATTTGTGAACTAGTATCATAAGAAAAAGCAATATTGTTTTGGGATTCCAAATATGATAAAGAATGCTAATGCGAAATATTTTCCAGACTTCTGGTAGAGGTTCATAAAATATAGGTGAATCGCCAAGAAGGATTTACTACCAAGAAAAAAAGAGGGAATGAAGGGTCTATAAAAAGACTCAATCCAATTCCAAGTAGAATGAGCCTTGGGGCAAGACCAGAATACATGTAAACAATCCTACAATGTGCCATAAAAATAATAAGTAGGATGATCAATACCAAGATAGATAAGTTTGTGCCCCAGTGGGAGGCCTTGCATAAGTAAACTCTAGGTAAAAAAATATTTTTAAGGTTCAATATAAGTGGCCCAGACCATTTTGAACCATGCTCGCCAAATAGTAGGAGAAATAATATCCCAACAAGCATTTAAAATGTAATTCATGGGAATATGGGGAGATAAACAAGAATATCTTATATGGTATTTATACTGCGATAGGAATTTATGCTTAGGACAACACCAATCAACCCACCAAGCCTTCTAAAAGTGTTTAAAAAAATTTGGCCACAAAGAAAATGGAGTATTAAAAACCACAACCTCATAAGTGCTTTGATCATCCTGCTTAAGCTGATAAAAACATTTAAAGCATCCCAAGGAATCGAGTGCACATGACCTAAACATTACCTATCTTACTACACCATTTTACCTACTTCCTACACCTATCTACATTTTTTCTATACTAAGTACATGCTTTCTATTACTAGGTATCCTTACTATATACCTTGTACACATCTAATTTCATCTCTAGGAACATCTATATACCAAATTTGACTAGAGCATTTTAATATCTTACATTACTACTTTAGATTTTTACATAGGTTTATCTTGATCTCATGTTGTCATTATCTATGGGGTGAAATGACTTCCTTGACTTATCCAATATAGGAAAAATTGATGCAAATAATAAAGGAGAAGATCATTACCTCCAATTTTAGTCATATATCTTCTTTCATATTTTAAATCCTTTACTTCATTTGTATATTATGTCAAGTACTTTACTATAGTGAGGTGGTTTATCCAAAGTAATATATTTTTGTGATTGTATATGTACATGACCTAAACATTACCCATCTTACTACACAATTTACCTACTTATTACACCTATCTACATGTTTTATACACTTACTACAAGATTTTGATTACTATGTTAGAATAAGAGAATATTCTCTTAAGTTCCACTAGGATAGACACTTGAGTTTCCACTCCTCCATGTGAACTCTCAATGGTATCTTCATAAGGTATGATGAGTTGTTTTAATCCAACGACTCTCAATGATCAACTCTGCTATTTATACAGAGTTGATCCTTGGAATAAATCAACCAATTACACTCTTCTCTTCATCTTTTGTGTAATGCTTTGCATATCTATTATTGTGAAATCCTAACATGGTAGGAGAGCAGGATAGATTTTTCTAGCATTCTCTCTTGAAGGTTTTAAGGATCTAGTTCGCTTGTTTGGATTTTTATTTGACTAACTTGCTTGATTATAATGCAATAAGTCAGTTTTTTATCCATATTTTTTCTTAGAAAAATCTTCATTGTTAAAATATATGAATTGAAATTGTTTCATGCTTGAGAATTTTTTTCTTCAAAAAATATATTTCTCATTCCTTGTTTCGATTCATTTACTATTTTTCATGGTCCAAAATAAAATTTTAAGTTGCATTTTATTTAAAGTTCGTAGACCAAATCTCCTTTTGGCATTACGTTTCTTTTTTCGAGGCCCAAATTTTTATTTGTTGCTACCCCCATATACGTGGCTCCTGAATTTTTTTTGGCCAAAATATTGCAGTTAGATTTTATGGTTTTAGATTGCAATCAATATTGTGAAATAACAAATCTATTTTTCCTATTAACCATATATGTTTTTTTATTCAGCTTCAACTGTGATTTCTTTGGGTACGTTAGGCTTGATGCGCCACCCACACATGGCTCTTGGTGTCCTACTTCATATATTTTAATATTCTCACTAGGTGTATCTAGATACGGTGCTCTTTAACACATCACTCCTTATATTCTTTTCACCTGGTGGAAGAACAACTCACATATCTGATGTTTTAACATCTCTAGTTCCTAGCACTTGTTTCAAAGTATAGTTTTTTCTAAAATCTTCTATAGGGAAATTTATTTTTTTAATTTAGCTTTAAGTGTGTTTTCTTTAGGAACATTAGGCTTGGTGTCCCATCCACATGTGGCTCTCGACATCCTCCTTCATAGCTTTGAATCTTATTACTAGGTATATCTAGATATGACGCTCTCTTTTGCATCGTTCCTTATAATTTTCTCACTTGGTGGAAGAACAACTCACATCTTTGTTGTTTTATCATCTCTCATTCCTTGCACTTGCCTAATTCAAATTTTAGAATTATTTTTATCTTTAATTTCTTCTACAGGGAAGGTTCTTAAAAACTCAACGTTTTCACACAAACCTCTATGAAAACCGAGCTCTCATCTCAAAATTTTGTAGATAACTAAAGGTATATATATATACTTTATATTTTTTTGGGTCTATTGATTTCGTATGCACATGTAACGACTTTAGTTTCAATAATTCTCATGTCCTCGGTTCCTTGAAATTAAGGTAATATATTTTATATATTTCTATAGTCCCTTTGGTTTATCTGCGTAGGTGGCGTCGGTTCATTCTCGACATCCTCAGCTCTCGGGTTAGCTCCACCTAGATTGAACCAATGTTGCTACAGAGAAGGAAATAAATTTTTGAAGCCTGTTCTGGAGGGAGTTTTCATCTCCCTAAGCGCCTCTTCTGATCCGATAAACCTGTATCATTTTTTATCACTCTCTTTTCTATTGAGAGTGTATCATCTATTTCGAATAGGCTACCGATGCAGGAGCATCCAGTGGCATCTGATGCAGAGGCATCCAGTTGTAGGAGGGCCACTTCTGAAGAGTCGGCTCAGGAAGAAGAAGAAGAAGGCAAGGAAAATTTTGCTAAGGCAAAAGTTGAAAGGAGTAGCGAAATCATGACGTCGAGGCGAGGCGGAGGCGGAAGAAGAAAGCAGTAGCGAAATTGCGATGTCACGATTTCACGACGTTGCGAAATCATGACGTCAATTGGAAACTAAGGCAAGGAGGAAGTTTCGTCATGATATCGTGACGTCGCAATATCATGACGTCACAAGAAATGCGAAGGCGAAGGCAAAGGTTTTTGTCACGATATCACGACAACCAAAAGGTGAAGGCGAAGGCAGAGGTTTTTGTCGTGATATCGCGACAATCAAAAGGCGAAGGCAAAAGCAGAGGTTTTTGTCACGATATCGTGACAACCAAAATGCGAAGGCGAAGGTGGAGGTTTTTGTCACGATATCATGACATCGCGATATTGCGACAACGAAAGGAAAACCAAGGCAAGGCGAGAGTTGGTCGCGATATCACGACATGTCGTGATATCACAACCAAAAGGGCAAAGAAGCACAAGGAAGCTGAAACATCACAATATCACAACATGTCACGATATCATGACGAAGAGAGAAGAAGATGAAGAAGAAGAAAGAGATGGCGGGAAAACCATGACAAGCGGTATTTTTGGGGGCCGTTCCAGAATGACACATGGCACCAAGGTGCAGTAAATGCAGACGAAGACTAAGAAGCACAAGAAACAAAAAGGATGGGCGTGTAGAGTTTTCTAATGAAATCGACGGTGATAGGGACCATGCAAAGTGGGGTCTTAAATCGGGTTGGTGTCCCGATTTTTGTGTTAATGTTCCAGAGGGTCGGGGCCTCTATAAAAACCCAGTATTTGTAATAAATCGGGTTGGTGTGTCCTGATTAAATTCAACAGTTTTTACAAATGGTTGGGGCCTCTATAAAAACTCATTTTAATGTATTAATCGAGGTGGAGGATCAGAGAACACACTTAGAGCGTAGTGTGAGAAATCTAAGCCAAGTGCTAGCTATTGTAAGCCTGCGGGCTATTTATGTATGTATTATCCAGATCAATGCATGAAAAGTTGGAAAATTGTGTGAGTGTGACTATGTGTGATTTCTTGGTCCCCCATTAGTGGTATCAGAGCTAGTGTTCCTGAGTGCATAAATAGACCGCCGGTTGTGAGGCAGTTTATTCTAGGATCTATGGTAGAGTTTTGAGAGAGGAGAGAGAGTTTAGGATCCCTAAGCGTGTTAGTAGAGCACTGAACATGAGGCAGCTACATCGAGATCGGTTGAGATTTGTGAGTAAAGCTGAGAAAAATGCATCCCTGAAGAAGTCGGGACAACAAGAATGATATGGTGCCAGAGGAAGAGTTCTTGGCATTGCAACGTCAATTTAAAGCCCTGCAGGAGGAGTGGCTTAGCATAATATTGCAGGAGCAAGAGGAGTGGTGCAGAAGGCATGAGGAGAGATAGAGAAAGAAATATGCTGGAGTGCATCAGAGGTTGAAGCCATTAAAGTCTGTAGATGGAGTTCATCGGAAGATGAAACTGAAGAAGGCTATAGAAGAGTGCAGCGGTACCGGAACCTACCTGGAAGAAGGCAAAAATTTAACTGGCAAAGAGGAGGAGTGTAAGCAGGCTACAGATGAAGAAGTGTGCAGCAGTGAGAGAATCTGTCTAGAGGAAGACAGAATTTGTGTGGACCAGGAGACGAGGTTGAAGCATACTGTAGAGGTAAAATAATGTTTGGAGGTGTTGCAGGAGGTAGCAACCAGACCATGTAGAAGTGAAGATCACTTCTCCACTTACCCCGAGTGTCTAATGCAGGAGCATCTAGTGGCATCTGATGTAGAGGCATCCAATTGTGGGAGGGCCACTTTTGAAGAGTCGGCTCAGGAAGAAGAAGAAGAAGGCAAGGAAAATTTTTCTAAGGCAAAAGTTGAAAGGAGTAGCGAAATCGTGATGTCACGATTTTATGATGTCACAAAATTGCGACGTCGAGGCAAGGCAGAGGTAGAAGAAGAAAGCAGTAGCGAAATCATGACGTCGTGAAATCGTGACATCAATATGAAACTAAGGCAAGGAGGAATTTTCATTGCGATATCACGACATCATGATATCGCAACATCGCAAGAAAGGCGAAGGCGAAGGCGGAGGTTTTTGTTGCGATATCGCAACAACCAAAAGGCGAAGGCGAAGGTGGATTTTTTTGTCGTGATATCGCAACAACCAAAAGGCAAAGGAAAAAGCGGAGGTTTTTGTTGTGATATTGTGACAACCAAAAGGTGAAGGTGAAGGTGGAGGTTTTTGTCGCAATATCACGACAATGGAAGGAAAACCAAGGCAAAACGAGAGTTGGTCGTGATATCACGACATGTCGTGATATCGCAACCAAAAGGGAAAAGAAGTGCAGGGAAGCTAAAACATCATGATATCGTGACATGTCGCGATATCATGATGAAGAGAGAAGAAGACGAAGAAGAAGAAAGAGATGGCAGGAAAACCATGACAGGCGGTATTTTTGGGGGTTGTTCCAAAATAGCACATGGCACCAAGGTGCAGTAAATGTGGACGAAGACCAAGAATCATGGGAAATAAAAAGGATGGGCACGTAGATTTTTCTGATGAAATCAACGGTGATAGGGACCATGCGGAGTGGGGTCTTAAATCGGGTTGGTGTCCCGATTTTTGTGTTAATGTTCTAGAGGGTCGGGGCCTCTATAAAAACCTAGTATTTGTAATAAATCAGGTTGGTATGTCCCGATTAAATGTGAAAGTTGTTTTAGAGGGTTGGGGCCTCTATAAAAACCCAGTTTAATGTATTAGTCGAGGTGGTGGATCGGAGAATGCACTTAGAGCATAGTGTGAGAAAGCTAAGCCGAGCGCTAGCTATTGTAAGCCTGTGGGTTGTTTATGTATGTATTTTCCAGATCAATGCATGAAAATTTGGAAATTGCGTGAGTGTGACTGTGTGTGATTTCTCAGTCCCCCATCAGCTACCTCTTTGTTTTTCTCCTGTCTTTTCTCAGGTCCCAAAAGGCATTGTTTAAATTTATTTTTTTCCTCCAAATATATATTTTTAAAGGGTTATTAAAAACTTCGATTTCAAAGTATAAATTGGACTCCTCTTCAAAGATCCTTTTAAAAGGCCTTTGAAAAGTCGTAGTCAATTGTAACCAATAAATAATAAAAAAATTTTGGGGGGGGGGGGGGTTATGTGCAATTTAATGCACATTTGTGTCTCTTTAGGGGGGGTTGTATAATTTTTCCTATCTTCTCCTCATTTTTTCCCCTTTTAGGCATATTTATTAAGAGGTGTAATTAATAGATATAAAATTGCATATTCTTACACTCTCTAAAATAATTCTCCTATTTTGATTATCTTTTTAAAGGAATAACCAATTTTTTTTTTAATAAGTAGATATTGTTATAACAATTTTTATCAAATGGAGTTCTAGTTTTTTTTTTAATTCATTTCTCTTATTTAATGTTAACATATTTATTTCAAATAAATATTGTAAGGAAGAGATTTTAACATTTTTTCACTAAGGTGTTATTGTTGAAATATTAAAACACTCAACTTCTTTTCATATTTTTTATGTTAGCATATTTAAAATTAATATTGTAAGGAAGAGATATTAAATTTTTTCTCACTAAGGTGTTATTATTGAAATATTAAAAACAATAAACTTCTTTTTATATTTTCTATTTATCTAAAAAAGCATATAATTTTGTTTAAAATTAATATCTTCATCCTCAAAATATATTTGCCTACATTCCATGTATCATTACCACTAAAAAATTATAGTTTCCCTCACGTAAGGGCAGATTTTTGGAGGTACCTGGTATAAAGGCCTATAATATATTTTCATTCATCCATTATTTCTTTTGGATATATCTCTCACTTATAGTTTCCCTCTAGTAAGGGTAAGTTTTGAGAATATCCAAAAAAAAAAAATAGGTTGAATTCTCTGCATTTCAAGCCTACACCACTTGACAAAATCTTCTCTATACTTATAGTTTCGCTCAAGTCAGGGCGAGTATTGTGAGGAACTAAGAGGAATTGAAAATTTAAAAGCAAACACTACTCAAAACTCATTATACTTATAGTTTCCCTCTCATTAGGGTGGGTATATTGAGTTCTTTTAATATTGAAAAGCTTCATCAACCTTAACCTTTTGCATTAATCTAATTTTTGAAGTTCTAAGGGGGGATATATTGGTTAATTAAAACTTCAAACCTTTTAAGATGATGAATTCAATTGAACCTCTCACCCCTCATAAATTTCACACTTGGAAACCTAAAATATTAAATCTTATATCTCAAAAAGGCCTTACTCATTTGTTAGAAGAAAAGCAACCAGAATTTGAGAAAGAATATGAAATTTTTGTTCATAAAGGAAAAATGCATGAAACTATGGCTATTATTAGCTCTAATGTTCATTAAAGTTTGTGGTTTCATATTACATATTACAAAACTCCTCATGAAAGTTGGGAGAAACTAAAGACCTTGTTTAGAAAAGTATATCAGATGAGATCAATGCAACCAGAAGCAAACTAACATATTTGTCTCCTGAAGATTTTAGTAGTATTGTTGACTTCCTCACTAATTTCAAAGAAATCCTCACTCAATACAAATTCAATGGGAAGACTAAGGCTGAAGAGGAATAAATTTATCTAATCCTTTCTAAGCTAAATGGTGTTTTTCAAATCTTTGCTACTACCTTTATATCTACCAAATATGCTCTTAGTACAACCTTTAAAATACCTTCTTTAGAAATATTTTGTGATAGATTAACTAGGGAAGAAACCAAACTTGCTAGATATGAAATCTCTTCTTCTTCCTCTTCCTCTAAAGCCTTAGTAACCTCCACCTCTTCTAAATAAAAATTCAAAAATAAGGAAAAGACCCCCATAACATGTACTCATTGTAAAAATAATGGTCACTCTGCAAACAAATCCTGGAAAATATTACAGCAACTAGAGGCAACTATAAAAGATCAAAAGATAGAAAATAAAAAGAAAATAGGAAAATCCCTTAATGTTCAAGGAAAAACCTCCAATTCTTCCTCTAATTTTTTGGTCCTAGATTCGGGAGCTCCTCATCACATGACTGCTTCAAATAAGTATTTTTCTTCTATCTCCTCTAGATCTACTTGTAGCATAGAAGTGGGTGACTCTTCCTTTATCCCTATCAAAGAAAAATGGGACATAACCATTGATGGTGGCTCTATAAATAATGTTTTGTATGTTCCAAACATTACCACCAATCTCCTCTCTATCTATTAGATTTGTACTTCTAGAAAGGGGAAAATTGTTCTCTTATCCCCAATAGGAGTTGAGATAAGAGACTTCCAAGATCCCCATTCTCTTATAGCCAAAGAAAATATCGATCATAACTCTCATCTATTTAATTTAAAAGGCTTCCAAAATACATAAGGAGCCTCCTATTTTGTGGCTCATGGAGATCTTGAAAGTCAAATTTGGCATGAAATATTTGGTCATCTTAATTACCACTACCTAAAGGATTTGAGCACCCATGATATGGTAACAGGTTTACCCCAAGTCTCTTCTAGTAATGGAGTTTGTCCTGGATATGCTCTTGGAAAGCAATATTGAGATCCTTTCCACCCAAGTAGTTCTCCAAAAACCTCATCCCCTCTAGATTCAATCCATAGTGACTTAATTATATTTCCAAAACCATATTTCAAAGGAGAAAAGCATGCTCTAACATTTATTGATGATTTTTCTAGAAGGTCCTAGGTCTACTTTCTGAAATACAAAAGTGATGTTTTATCCCAATTTAAAGTTTTTAAAGCCTTAGTTGAAAATCAAGAATATTGCAAAATCAAGAAGATTCACACCGATAATAGGGGGAATACTGTAGTAATGAGTTTTCCATATTTCTTTCAATTCATGGTATCATTCATCAATATTTTGTCTCTCATAATCCTCAGCAAAATGGCATTTCAAAAAGGAAAAACCGAACCCTAAAAGAGATGGCAAATTGTATGCTCCATTCAATAGATCTTCCAAAAAAAAATTGGGGAGACGCTATTAATTGTGCAAATTATATTCAAAATCACACCTCATAAAGCTCTTGACCATTTAAATCCTGAAGAAGCATTGTCTGGCTCAAAACTAGATTTTTTCTACTTCAAGATCTTTGGATGTTCTTCTTGGGATCACATACCAAAGAAGAAAAGGAAGGATCTTGATAAGAAAATTAAAAGGCTCATCTTTGTCAATTATTGTGAAGAATTTAGAGCATACAGGATTCTTGATCCCTCAACTCATGAGGTTTTCTTTCATAGTAATGTCCAATTTGATGAAACATTCCCTGAAAAGGATCCTCAAAATCCCTCTTCCTCCATTGAGAATTCTCCTATTGTATAACCTCAATATTATGAAGAGCCAACTCTTGAAGTTAACTTGGTCATTGATAATCAAGATGAAGAACCTGTAACTCCATCTCAATGTCTTTCAACTCCTTCAAATCCTTTCTCTATGCCAAAATGGGCCTGAACCATTGTTAAAGAAGCTAATCCTTACATCCAAAATCTTCCTTGAACTAGATCATCCAACCCCATAGTTACTAGTTTTGTATGTTAGTCTATTTCCTTTGATCCTCAATCCTTCAAAGAAGCCTCATGTATTAAGGAATGGGATAATACCATGGAAAATGAATTTTCTTCCTTGATCAAAAACAAGACTTGGGATTTAGTTCCCTTACCTAAAGGATGAAAATTAGTTCATTATCAGTCTATTTCCTAAATCAAATATGGGCCTAATGAAGAAATAGAAAAATACAAGGCTCATATTGTAGTGAAAGGTTTTTATTAAATTGAAGGTATTGATTATGTAGAAACCTTTGCTCGAGTTGCTAAAATGGATTCTATTAGATTGGTTCTTGCTCTATCTGCTTCCCATAAATGGCCAGTGTATCAAATAGATGTAAAAAATGCTTACTTACATGGAGATTTAAAGGAATATATATTCATGGAACAACCTGTTGGTTTCACTCAAAACTCCTCTCTTGTTTGTAGTCTTAAAAAGTCTCTCTATGGCCTCAAACAAGCCCCTAGAG
Source organism: Wollemia nobilis (assembly GCA_028583015.1). Taxonomy (NCBI): domain Eukaryota; kingdom Viridiplantae; phylum Streptophyta; class Pinopsida; order Araucariales; family Araucariaceae; genus Wollemia; species Wollemia nobilis. Next base: position 330,271 of record JAQPPZ010012958.1, read on the forward strand.
CTTGGTATGAAAAAATGGAGTCCTTCCTTCTTTCAAAAGGTTTTTCTCATTATGAGTCTGATAACACAGTTTACATTTGGAGAAATGAAGACAAAATCACCATTCTTATCCTATATGTTGATGAACTTCTTCTCAATGGTAGTAACTTGACTCACATTCAGACTATAAAAGACTCCCTCTCTAAAACTTTTGAAATGGTTAATCTAGGTAAAGCTCATTACTTCCTTGGGATCCAAATATGTCAAACAGATGAAGGTATTTATTTGTGCCAACAAAATTACACTCTAGATATTCTACAAAGATTCAAAATGACAAATTACAAACCCTCTCCTACCCCCTTTCAATCTGGAATTAATCTTAGTACTTCCTACTCATCCCCTATTTGTGATGCCACTCCCCTATACCATACTCATACTCACCCATACATCTCATATGTTGTTGGCATTATATCTAGATTCTCTCATCAGCCTCATTTTAGTCATTGGCAAGTAGCAAAAAGAATCCTCCATTACTTGCAGGGCACTACTCACTTTAGGCTCTTCTACAAGGGAAAATCCATGGATATAATTGGCTACACATATTCAGTTTGGGCAGGTTTAGTAGAATATTGATGGTCCACCTCAGGCTATGTATTTTTCTTTGGCTTCATCAAATTCTGGGAGAATTTGGTTTCACCCATGAACATCCTATAACTCTTTGGTGTGAAAATCAGAGCATAATTCATATTGCATGTAATCCAGTTGAACATCAGTGAACCAAGCACATTGAGATACACATGCACTTCATAAGGAAGCATATTCAGAGAAAGGACATACACTTGGAATATATTCCAACTGAGGCACAAATTGCAGATATTTTCACCAAGTAATTTCCTTCTCCACGTTACCTTCAGTTGCGATATAAGCTTGGAGTTATACAGCTGCATTGATTAGAATTATGACAAAAATTTATTCTAATAGTTGGTTTTTCCCCACATGGATTTTTTTCACCAACTATTTATTGTATATGAGTACCTAATCAGTACTAGTTGTCGAACCTCATATTTGTTTCTTGTATAAAGAGGACAATCTTCACCATACGAAGATAAGCCTCACATTGTTGGTTTTTCTCCATAGGGATTTTTCCACCAATAATATTATGTAAATGAGTACCTAATCAGGCCAAGTTGTCGGGACTCATATTTCTTTCTTGTTAAAGAGGACAATCTTCACCATACAAAGACATGCCTCTCTTCTTCTCATAGTTGGTTTTTCCCCATAGGGTTTTTTACCAACTATTTATTGTATTAGGAGGACAATCTTTGCCATACGAAGACAAGCCTCACATTGTTGGTTTTTTCCCATAGGGGTTTTTTCACCAATAATATTATGTAAATATGTACCTAATCAGGCCAAGTTGTCGAGACTCATATTTATTTCTTGTTAAAGAGGATAATCTTTGCCATGCAAATACATGCCTCTCTTCTTCTCATAGTAAGTTTTTCCCCATAGAAGTTTTTTACCAACTGTACATTGTATTAGATAGACAATATTCGCCACACAAATACAAGCCTCTATCTTCCTTTTGATTGATGGTTTTTTCCCATTGGGTTTTACCATCTCTTCAAAAGAAGTCATTGTACATGAGTACCTCATTAGGCCTTGTTTCCAGGACTCATTTGTACAATTCACCCCTAGTATCACTTAATGGGGGTGTTAGAATAAGATAATATTCTCTTAAGTTCCACTAGAATAGATACTTTAGTTTCCACTCCTCCATGTGTCATGAGAACTCTTAGTGGTATCTTCATCAGGTCCGATGAGTTGTTGTAATCCAATAACTCTCAATGATCAACTCTGCTATTTATACAGAGTTGATCCTTTGAATAAATCAATCAGTTCTACTCTTCTCTTCATCTTTTGTGTAATGCTTTGCATATCTATTATTGTGAAATTCTAACATACTATGTATCCTTATTATATAACTTGTACATATATAATACCATCTCTACATTGATCTCATGTTGTCATTGTCTATGGGGTAAAATAACCTCTTTAAGTTATTTAATATAGGAAAAATATATGCACATAATAAAGGAGAAGGTCATCATTGCATATGATAAGAGAAATACTTTTTGACTTAGGTGTCAAATGGAAAACTTATATAAAATCTAGTAATTGATAGTACTAGAATCTTAATCTAATTTATCACCAACAACCAATAAATTTAATATAATTGCCTTAAATCTAATTAAATTAACCACAACTATATAAGATTACATTAACTATGGTGTGTCCAAATATCCTTAGTTATAAAGGCAAGTTATTTACTATCACATTATGTTGTAAAAAACAAAAAAAAATGAGAATTTTCAGTAACTTTATATATTTGCATAGATAGTTTATATGAGATACACCAAAATTTATTTAACTAAATAACTTATATATTATTATTTAATATGATATAATAAATACCAACCCCATGAGTGTACACTTTAATCAATAAACCATCATGCACAAATATTTGTTCTATTATTACCATAGGAATGGTTATATAAATGGTGAGCATATTGATCACCCTCAATTTAGATTAATCATTTGACCAATACACTTAATGTCATGTTATTAATAGAGTACTAGTTAATGTCTGAACCACTGAAAATCATCATTATTATATTGATCCATAAATCTCCACATTTAATTTTGTTATCATAATATTTAATAGACTAAATGGTTTAATAGTCAACAAAACTATAATAAAGAGCATATTATTGGATATTATACAAAAATTATAAATATTATTAATATTATAAATGTGCATAAAATTACAATATTTTAGTAAAAACATATTTACTTATAACTTGAGTAAAGTCCCTCTGTCTATGTAGATAGATAGTATGAGTATATACAATTATATTCTAAATTTTATCATAAATATTAAAAATAATGATAAAGAAAAAAAGGATAAACATGTGTGTAATGACAATATATTGTTATGTACTATCATGAGAAAAAATTATTTATGCAAGAAAGTGTCACACTAATATTTTTTATCACCATGAGATATCTCCTTTTGCTATTATAAAATTTGAAGAGATCATGCACTTTATCTATTTGTATTTTAAAATAATTATGAAAGAATAATTATTATTAAACATGTTTTTTATTCAAAATATTAATGGGCCCTCATATGGTAATCATGAAAATTATATTAACATTTTATAATTCAAAATTTAAATCAATGCACGTCTTCTTTTTAGAGACCTCACAATTATAATTTCTTTATTTTTTTACTCTAGAAACTAAGCTTGAAATAGAATATAAATTTACATATTTTTAAAAGTAGTTTTATAAGAAGGTTTTCAATTTTATTGTATGATATAGAGCACTTTCAAATAAAGTTTTCAATCCAATGGGTGAATCTTAACATCTTTCTTAATGAATTTGAATAAGGCAATTGGAAGCAAGGATATTTCTACTATAAACCAAGGTTTGAATCCTGTAGATGAATATTAACATTTTCACAAGGAGTTTAACAAGATAAGATTTAGATTTTAAGGGTAAGGCCTAGATACCATTTAAATGTTTATAACATATATAATACGCTTTAAATTCATCCACATATCACGAATATAATTTTTACTCAAGCTTAAAGTTCAACATATAAAAATTCTTGGATCACAAGTGACCCACCAAGGTTCAATTTATATTGATACCATGATAATAAAAGCTACTATAATACCAATCAAAGGTCACTAGTTCAATTGGATAAATTTCATAACTTTCATAGAGGAGACCAATATTTGAGCCTTTCCAAGCTATTATAAGAATACTATGTTATAATGAGGTGATATAGGTGGGTCTCATTTCAATCCAATTGAATATATATTAAAAAACACTTGTTATAATATGAAAACTAAAATTCAAATTCCATAGGTTAACCATAATATTTTGTCAAAATGGATAAGTAAAACTAATTAATTGTAGGACATGACCACGGTTTGAATTTTATCAAATAATATATATAATATGTAAATTGTTGTAATACCATTACATGGTCATGATGTCATATGCATAGGGTCCACTTCAATATAATATAATCAATTAAGAAAAATATTGTTATAGAATCATGATAATGATATGTTTTTATGGTTCTATTACAAATTAAATAAACCTAATATATAATATTTAGATACTATAGATAGAAATTCCACACTTTAAATATTGAAGAGTCTAGGGTCTATCCAAAGAACTAGTTAAGTTCCTCAATTTTGAAAGAGAAATCTTGCCAAATGTTATATGCATAATTGTGAAGTTTTAATAATATGGGTATGTTTTACTCCATATGATTAATTAAGAAAAATTGGTATCATTTTTTTATTTTACTACTAATTAAGTAAGCTTAATATTCAAAGTTTATATACTCCAAATAAAATATCCTAGGTTCAAATATTAAATATGTGAAGGTTTATACAACAGTTTAAAAGGTATTTTCAAACAATGAAAAATATGCAATTAAAAAGGGACTTATAATTGTAAAACTTACCTATTGAAAGGGATCATAAAATGTTCCTAATAAAAAATAATGAATCCATTCAAGTTTCACTATATGTACACGTGTTTGTGTGCATATGTGTCTAAATGTGTATAGATATGTATATGCACCAAACTCATTGGAATAAACTATTAAAGAGGCTTTTTTATAATATATGATCATATCTTATGTTAAATGGAAAGATGTGATGTGGGAGAATTCACCAAGTAAAAGCAATAAATTAGTAACTATTGTCAAACCATCTAACTACTATAGAAGAAAGAAGAAATGATAGATAAAGTGTTAGAAAGGAAAGAAAATAGGAATTAAAAACAATAATAGTGAATGTTTGAAGACCAACTATCCTAGGGTTGTTTAGTAATCATTTTTGAAGATATAAAGTAGGGAGTTTGCCTCTAGGGGAAAGAAGAGAGTGGTTGATGTGAAGAGAGAAAACAAATAAGGGAAAGAGGAGGTTGAGAGGAATATTTAAGATTGATAATTGTACAAGCTAATTTACAGTAAAATAAAATCCTATTATTTTAATTTGTCAGACTCCCTTGATGAGTGTTTGAAGTCTCTTTGTGCAATTTCTTGTTTTAGATTTTTCATATTTATGTTGGAATATTTTGTTAATGTAAGTGAAGGTGAAATTGGACCAATGATTCAAGCCAAGATGCCAAATTAGGGTGCAATAGATCACACTTCCCAACTATTATTCAACAAAGATAACCTAGGGGAAGTTTGAGCAAAGATAAATTCAATAGTGTCTTTGTATATGTGGAAGTTATAGACACATAAGAGTACCTTTTAAATCCATTAGTCAAAATAAAAAATCATATAATCTAAGGTATAATATGTATAGAGGAGTACTTTAGAAATTTGACAACTGGAATGCAACCATATGATTCAAATTCTAAGTTCATAAAGAAAAACATCATTGATTTGGTACAAGGGTCATTCAGGTAAGGCGGTTATTCAAAGATTATTTAAGAGTCATTCAAGTAAAGGTCCATCATATTTCAGTTCAATAGAGAGTTATCGAAGTCATTCAATTGAATATTGTATTCCATTCATAAAGATTTATAAGTTGAATTTCATACATTAAAGTTAGTAACCCTATTATTCAATGGTTGTCATCATACGCTAAGCACATCATATATTAGAATGGTGGAAAGTGTTATACATTGAATGATGAAAATATTATAAAATGAAGAGGAGAAATATAGAGTTGGATGACATCGTACAACCAAAAGGGAATCATAAAATTATATAATAGGACAAAAATGTTATAGATTTAAATATCATCTTACAAGAGTATAATGATATTGCTCATATAAGAAGAATCAATCTTATAAATGTTATGATCATACAATAGGAATAGGTGTAAGAAATTGATCATAGAAATGTGTTGATATTACCTTTGGAAGATATCTTATAGTAAGGAAGATATTATTGTATAAGGTCAAGAATCATACCACTAAAGGACACTATTGTACAAAGGATGTGTCATTTAGACAATTGCATCATCTTGGTATTAGAGCCAGAAGCTCTCTAAATATTTATATGTGGTATAGGGGATATGGCACAGTGGGGAAGAAGAATACCGTGAGGTCCTCAAGTAATGGCTATAACTAAAATGCTAAGAATAATTACCACTCAAATTGATGCAATTAAAACTATCCAAAGGAGGGACATTAAAATAAAAAAAATGAGTGATAGTGAAGAAGAATTTATTCAATAAGAAGCTCATTATGAGGAATAAGGGAAAGAATTGGAAAAAATATTAATCTAGGTTATTTCTAACATGGGAAAGAAATAGAAGATAGAAACCCCATCATATAATGGAAGCTTAAACCCCAAAGAATTTATTGATTGAATTATGAATATGGAGAAATATTTTAGGTTTGAATCAATACAAGACCCCAAAAAGATAAAATTTGCTCATACAAAATTGAAGGCACATGCATCCTTTTGGTGGTATCATGTCCAAATATAAATACAGGAAAACAAAAAATAAAAGACTTAGATTACCAAAAAATGGCTATAAAGTGGAAGGTCAGATTCCTCCCACTAGATTACCAAATAGGGTTGTTTAGAAGACTTTAAAACCTTAAGAAAAAAGAGTTAGGAGTGAAAGAGTATACATAGGAGTTTTATAAATTAACCATAAGGGCCGATCATATTGAACATGATGTGTAGAATGTGACAAGATATATAAATGGGCAAGGATCTTTGCTGCAATAAGAAAAAATCCATCGGATATTTGTTGCAATAGGTAGTCATTTTTTTGGTGGATAAGTTACTCCTTTTCTACTAAGTGGTAAAATATATGATAAGGATATAGATATTTTTATAGATAGTGGATCTACTGATAGTTTGATTTACACTAATTTAGTGAGGGACATATAGGAAATATCCAAATTTTTGGATAATGGTTGGAAATTAGAGTATGCATCAGGGCAGACCTAACAAGTAAATCAATGTTTATTTTACCCTTACACTACCTTAACCCAAGGTATGGTAGGAACCTGGTTACTAGCAATGACAAAGAGTGGAAAATAAATGAAAATAGATACAAATAGGTAATGAATCAATCACTTTCAATAGGAATAACTATTTCACTTGGAGTAAGATCTACAAGTTCTCTCAAAGAGATAAATATTTCTTGTTCAATATATGCTTAATGACACCCATGCAATTGCATCTAAATACCTATCTAATAGTTATGAAGTGAAAGGACACAATGGTCCATAATAGAATAAGTTAATTAATAATATATATTAAGGGTTAGGATTAGTATCCTAACAAGCCACCCTCCTTAAAAGAGCTTTTTCCTCAAATATCAAAGTGAGGAGCTTCATCCTTTGTTTTCCAAGAAGCATTCACTTATGTTCTTATACTATTTTAATTTCATATTTTCGTAAGAAGGGATATCGAAAAGGTGGAATAGTTAGTGGTGGATTGCCAAGAATAAGAGAAGCAGAATGACAGTGGAGGAAACCCTTAGGGTTCCTCAAATAATTTATAATTTTGTAGTAAAAGTGGTGGTAAAACTTCCATAGCTTTATGGTGTTCCCTAGAATATTCAACAAAAAATGAGTGTGTAGTTACCTTTTGATGTTGTTTTTGAATAGGTTTGACCATGTGGTGATAGCTTACTATTGGTGAGGAATGTGGGTGTAGTTCTTGTAGAGTGTATATTTGGCTATCATTGGTCACTTTGTGTATGTCTACCTCATCCTTAACTGATGAAATGATCACTTCAGGTACATCAACCTTATTGATGTCATTGGTGTGATTAGGTTCTTTGGTTACATTTTTCAAATCGACCTCATGGTCTTCATGACTGTGATTAGGTTGTTTAGTCATTTTTTCTCATATTTAGTGTTATACTCAGGTGTATTTGTAACCACTTATACCTTGATCTTATCTTCATAATTTGTTGAACTACAAGGAATAGTTGTATGCTGAATATATGACTTGAGTGAAATACATTTATGATTGGATATAAATTTCTCATTGCAATGAACACAAAGGCATTTTTATTAGTGGGCCTTCATTTCCATAGGGTTGATATGTTTAATGGGTAATATTTGGATAATTTTTGGGGTGGTGTAAGTATTTTGTGATTCCCACATAGGTGGTTTTGTAATTTGGTCCTCCCATTGGTGGAACTCATCTTTTTGTATAGTACTATTTCTAAGTTCTTCCCTCCACTGGCGTATTTCTCGGATAAAGTATTTAAGGGTAGGGACTTATGATTGTGATCTCCTACCATCGATAATTTGCATAGTATTCATTGTAAGTTACCACTAATTTGCTAAAATTTGTCACAAAAATCATCATTAAAAATTGCATAAAAGTCATCGACAATTTTCTTGTAAAAATCATCAAAAATGTTATTGGAAAAATTTTGCATAAAAAATCATCAAAAATATTTTCATAGAAAAAAAAAATCAAGAATTTGTCTTGCAATATATCATCAACAATTTTTTTTTGTCATCAATTATTTTTCTAAAATATATAGTGCATGTGTAATACATTGATGATTGCGAATAAATTTCTCATCACAATGATAGTAGGGACCTTTTGCTAGTCATTCTTTTATTTATTCAAAACTAAGATTTTTAATTGGTAGGGTTGGGTTAAGTTTGAGGGTTGTGTAAGTTCTTTGTGCCTTTAAATTATCCATAAGTTTGGGGGTGATGTAAGTGGTTTGAGATTTCCACATAGGTGGTTTCCCTAATTGATGTTGTGCATTGATTTTATCTTTATCTAATTTGGCCAATCCAATAGTCTACATCATGGTACTAGGGTTGAACATTTGTACCTCTAGACGAATCTCTTCCTTTAATCCACTGATGAAACAATATATGAAAAAAATTCATACAACCCTGTGTATTGTTTGGTGATATCCTTAAATCAAATTTCATACTCATGCACAAAAGTGTTTTGACAAAGGTACTCAGATTTTTTTTGAAGGTCCTTGAGAAAATCCCACATGGTTGGGTCCCACATGGCTCTGATACCAAATGGTAGAACCCTAAATATTCTAGCATAATTCTAATAAAGAAATAATTAAAATAACATCTAAATTAAAAGAATCACTTTTATAAAGAATCACTGTTTCATTGATAGGATGGTCCCTTCAATGCATTCAACAAATAATTATGTATTCTTCTTCATGGATGATTTGATATGGATTCCTCTCATATCATATATATAGACTTTTCAATAATGACCTTTCAATCATGACTTTTCAATCATGACTCTTCAATCATGACTTTTCAATCATGACTTTTCAACCATGACTTTTCAAAAATAATAAAATATATAATTAAAATAATAATTAATAAGTAATGTTAGGATATGGGATCCTAACATCAAGGAGCGAGGGTGGGGTGTGTAAGGATGGAGCAAGGGCACCAGAGTGAAGGTGGAACAAATATTGAAGAGTGTAAGGGGGATGAATGAGACCAAGAGTGGCTTCAGTTGCACAAGGGTGGCTAGAGCATGTTCAAAGTCATGACTAGTTATGCACCCTAAATGCCTTTTAAACTCCTCTTGTCCCACTTTCTAATGAATGTGGGATATATATTATATCCAAAAAAATTTAATAAAATATCTCCCAAATTTTGCTAGCATTGGAATGTGAGGACTTGTGGAAGTTTTAAAACCCGATTATGGAAAAAATATTATAAAATTTATATTATAAACTTTATTTTATAATTAGTCACCAATTTTTTGTTATCACTCATCAAAAGTTGCAAATATCATGTTATGAACTTTTTTTTATTTATGAATTCAATTCTTGTTTAACCATATCATTGTTCTAGGGTTAATAATGGATCAAAGGTGTCTTTTTAAGAGTTTTATATGAGTTTTTGAATGTGTTTTCAGTTGTGTATGCTTCTGCTAGTATGTTATTTCCTGCGTCGATTTGTTATATTCTTCTAGTAGTTGTTATTGTCAATACCTTGATTTCCTCTTGATGATGCATGTTGAGAAGGTGTTGTGAATTTTATTGGATTAATGTGGTAGTATAGTTGGAAAAATTGGTGATATATGACTATGAACACTGTTGTAATATTTCAATGAAGGACAGTGATGAATGCGGTGTAAATTATTTTGTGAAAATGGTTATGAATGGCCCTTTAAATCACTATTCTGATACCAGTTGGTAGGAACTTGGTTCCTAGCAATGGTGAAGAGTGGAAAATAAATTGAAATGGATATAAATAAGTAATGAATAAGAATTGTTGTTTCACTTGGAGGAAGACCTACTAGTGCTCTCAAAGAGAAAAATATTCCTTGTTCAATGGATGCTTAATGACACCCATGCAATTGCATCTAAATACCTATCTAATAGTTATGAGGTGAAAGGACACAATGGTCCATAATAGAATAAGTTAATTAATAATATATATTAAGGGTTAGGATTAGGATCCTAACAAGGTGAAACCAACTAGCACATGTATGTGGCACCTTCGTACACCTTTGACATCAATCTTGGTGTATATTATCTAAAATCCCATAAGGCCTTTTTAAATTTTAATGATAGATAGTTGGAGTTTATAGATGTATCTATACAAAGAATTAGAATTCTTTGTGATATTGGTTCTTTTAAACCAAGGATATGCATAAGGGGTTGGACACATAATGTACTTCTAAAAAAATGGTGAATCCTAATCGAAATCATGGTGAATTAAGGCAAACCTAAGAAAATAAAATCAATCATCTTCACAAAAAAAATTGGGGTATTTGAAGCCCTGAAAAGTAAGTTCATCTTTGGGAAAATTTTTTGCCTATTAAATCACCTTATAACTTCCTAAAAACACCACCATTATAGCAAGCTCGAAAAGAGTTTTCCAAATAGTACAAATATGATTATTTTTGTATATTTATTGTGGCAAATTGATCCTAAGAAAAAATTGGTTCCAAAAAATTTAAGCGAATGGGAAAACATCGAGGGTCCTCATATTCATAAATTTCCAATTTTGGAAATCTTAATATTCACCCAATTTGCGAAAATTCACCACTATGCATAACCCTATGTTATACCATATCTATTGTCAGCAATGCAAGTAACAGTGATAACAAGGAAGAGGGGAATGATCTACGTAGTTAATATGAACAAGAAAGAAGAGACAAAAGTTGATTCTGACCTCTTTAAAAAGCATCCTATTTTGTGTGAGTTCAAGGATGTATTTTTGGAGAACCTACAAGGTTTACCTCAAAAAGAATTTAAAATTTCTATAGAATTATTACCTAGAGATGCACACAGTGCTAGGGCACCATAAAGGATAACTCCTATAGAGTTATAGAAACTCAATATGCAACTCTAGGAATTATTGGAGAAGGAGATCATCAAGCCCAATGTGTCATCATGAGGTGTTCCTATTTTATTTGTTAAAAATAAATATGTGTCCTCGAGAATGTGCATAGTCTATAAAATATTGAATAACATTACCATCAAGAATATATATTCTTTTCCAAGAATAGATGATATTTTTGATCGATTGAAAGGAGCTACCATATTCTCAAAAAATGACCTTAGATTAGGTTACCATCAGTTGAAGATTCAAGAAGAAGACACTCATAAAACTATTTTTAGAAAAAGGTACATGAATTATTAGTTTACTACCTTTTTGGCCGACTAACACCCCAAATGCATTCATGAATCTCATGAATAGTATTTTTAGAGAGTATTTAAACCATTTTGTGCTTGTGTTCCTTGATGACATATTGATCTACTCCCAGAATAAGGAAGAACATGATCAATATATGAGAATTGTGCTTTAGATTTTGAGTAAGAATCAACTATTTAGGAATCTATCAAAGTGTGAATTTTACTCTCCACAAGTACAATGTTTGGGGCACATAGTATCTATAAAGAGGATTGTTGTAGGTCCCAAAAATATTGAAGCAATTAGTGATTGACTACTCTTAAAATTTGGAGGTACTATTGCATGGAAAATCATTTCAACTCAAGATAGATCGCCATAGTTTAAGGTACATTTTTACTCAACCCTTTTTTTATGCCAAACAACATTGATGGATGGATTTTATGGCTAAGTATTATTTTGAAATTGAATATATCAAGGGTAAGAAGAATAATATTTTAGATGCCTTGAGTTGAAGAGGGTGTATTGTTACAATAACAAAATATCATTAGGATTTGATAGATCAAATTAAGGATTTACAAATATGTATTATGTTAGACATGTCAATCTCAAATGGAACAAGAACCTAGAAAAGATACATATTTTATACATAGGGATTATTTGTTTTATTATAAGAACAGATTTGTTGTTCTAAATATGGGTGGATTGAGTGAAAAATCCTTTAGGAGGCACATAATACTCCTTATTCTACACATCCTAGTGGGGCAAATATGCACAAGAGCTTGAAGAAGGCCTATTACTAGTCAAGAATGAAAAGGACTTTAATAATTATATGGCTAAGTTCTTATATCATTAAAATATTAAGGTATAACATTTCCACCCACTAGGACGTTTGTACCCACACGATGTTCCCATGCAAAAATGGTAGGTGGTTTCAATGGATTTTGTAGTTGGTTTACCTAAAACTAGATTTAGGCATGATGTAATCCTGATGGTTGTGGATAAGTTAACCAAGGTGGCACACTTTATAACAAGGAATATTCCGGATGATGCATCTACTATAGCAAATAAGATTTCTATGGAGATAGTGTGACTTCATCATTTTACTAAAGTTATAATCTCTGATAGAGATTCACACTTCACCTCAAAATTTTGGTAGGCTTTGCATGAAGAATTTGGTATCAAACTAAATATTAGTTCAACATATCACCCTAAGATAGATGGAAAGACTAAGAGGGTGAATCGTGTCTTAGAGGATATGTTGAGAATGTATTGTATGAATCAATATAATAAATAGGAATATTATTTGTAACTATTTGAATTCACATACAATAATAGTTACTATGCATCAATAGGTATGGCACAATTTGAATTCATGTATTGGAGAAGTTGTAGGAATTCCTTTTCATGGGATAATTTTAAATATTAGGTAGTGTGATGAGATAAAAAAATATAAGAGAAATAGAATATCACTAAAAATAATTTAGAAAAATTTGAAAGAAGCCACAGATCACCAAAAGAGCTACATGGATCTCAAAATAACACTGAGGGAATACTCTGTGGGAGATAGGGTGTTCTTAAGGATGAAATCTACTAAAAGTTCTATAAAATATTCTAAACTTGACCCTAGATATGTGGGTCCATTTGAAATCATAGGAGAAACAAGCCCTGTGGCATACAAACGTGCTCTACCACCAAGTTTATCCAAAATCCATAATGTCTTCCATGTGTCTATCCTTAGGAAGTATGTTTCTAATCCTGGTCACATTTGGAATGTTTGCATTTTGAAAATGATAGACCTAATGAAATTTAATTTCGACTTGTTCGTATACTTGGTTTTAGTACCAAGAACCTAATAAATACGAACATAGAGCAATGTTAAGTCCAATGGACCTCTATTTAGACAAAAATTTCACATGTAATAATGTGGATGATATGCAAAAATTATTTCCTTTTCTGTTTGTTTATACATAAACACTTTAAAAACTATTTATGTTGAATTATGATGTACTTGTATAGATATGGTGACACAAAACTAGACTATTGAGTAGAGTAGATTTTGTGTATGTTTTTGTTTATGCATGGATATATGGTTATATGTAAAATGAAACATCATGTGAATGGATTGTGAAAACAAGTTTGAATTACTGATATATTTGTGAATTATATGATTACATGATGTATGATTTGTGAATGGATTTTTATTTATAGTTATATAAATAAAAATGTAAATACATATGTTTAACTTATTCTTTAACCATGCACTAAACATAGGGACTATGTTTATTTCTAGTGGGGGAGGATGTAATGACCCTCCTCACATGACCTCTGATAGAAAATAAATTTATGATTTATACTTTCCTTTTTCCTCTAGAATGTGGTACTATTGAAGGTTGTTGTGTATGCATGATCAGTTGTATTTATTTGATGAACAAAAGAATGTCATAAATAAATGTAAGTGGGAAGTGATGATTCATCTTGTGAGTACATGGAAGCTTACCTGATTGCACATCATGTAGGAGCATCATGAATAATTCTTATTATTGTTTATTTTTTTTGGAGTGTGTGCTTGATGTCTGACAAAAAGAGAATAATGCATATGTATATCTTTGATGGTAATAAAAGTGCTAAAGGTATGACATCCATTATTAATTATGTGCTTAGTAACTTGTAGATTATTTACTTGTTTGTTATTGAATTTATGAAGTGAAATAGAAATTATATATTTATATACATAATAACATTAGATCTATATATAATCAGTATAATAATTAAAAATATATAGTGATATAAATAAATAAAATGAAAGGCAAAAATACATTTTACTACCTTATTGCATAGTAATCATAGTGGGTTATGGCAAAGGTATTTAATAATAATAACTCATAATGGTCATGATATTTCTTTTAAAATCTATTAGGTTCTACTCAACGGATGAGGAGGAAGTGGGTTGGGAGAGAGAGAAGTGATATCTAAAATTGTATGAAAAGAAAATAGAATATTATCATATGTATGGTTTTAGGTTTTTTTGGAGAGCGAGAGAGAGCTTTGGAAGTATGGAACCTAGTAATTGATTCCAGGTTGGAATACTTTTATTTTCTTGCCTTTTGAAAATGTATTGAACAAGTTAGAATACTTTTGGTGCTAAAGAAGTCTTGTATGATGCCTTATGAATGGAATGGAATCAAACAATTATTATTGTGTGTATCTTGATTGCTGATATAATAGCTTGGAATCTAAAATAGGATATTGTATATACTTTGTATAATTATGTAATGCAATTGCAAATGATTTGCTTATAATTTCATATATAAAACAAGATGTGTAATTGTTATTATTGGTACCATTGTTTAGAAAACAATAAGGATAGAGAAAATGTATGTATGAGAACTATTTTAAGGATAAAAAATATTTGGTTTCTATTGTGTGAATCATGGTACATGAAAGGCATGAAAGCATAGTTGTAAACAAATAGCTTTACATTCAAATATAAGGAGCCAAATTTTGATCCCTTTTGCCATAAAAATATAAACCAATAGAACTTATGGTTTTTAATGTAAGATTGAATTTGCATGTCGTGATAATGAGTGTAGGTGATATGTGGATGGGGATGTGTAGGAGTTTTTGTGGAGGATTTAGTCAGCTAAAGACACTATATCCTCATATCTATTTAATCTTATACTAAGTTGATTCAGTGCAGTTTTCTACTATGTGAGTGGTTGTTATTTACAATCAAGATGGATTGGGTAACAATGCACTTAAAATTGCTGAATCAAAAATGAGATAAATTGTGTGGAAATTATTTTATTGAGCTAGCAAAGTAGACATGATATAATTTATTTGAAAAATGTATCAATATGTGTTGCATGCAATAATTTTATTAGTTTTTCATTGAAATTATTTTAAATATTTTATCATAAGATGTTTGTTTTACCTCGGTGGTAGAATTGAATAGTTTTTGTAGAAGAATCAATTTATTTGATGATAATAAAGCTTTATAATTATTTTTTTTCTTTTTAAATTTATTTGAAATAATTTATTTAAAATTAGTATTCTGAGATTACCAAAGACAAGATTCTATGGTCACTTTTTTGTTAACTTGTATCTCAGTTTAACAAATAATAGGGATAGCCAATTTTTGTTACCATAAACGATGCTCATCGAGCAAGCTATTGTAGTTAAAAATTTCAATTAACCCGTTGTATCTTTCTGAGCACTTGTGTGACAAGCCTGAAATAGGAAATTGAAACTTGTTTTAAAATGGGACCATACTTGCCATGTAAATCTAACTTTAATAATGAGAAATAAAAGGTAATATGTTTCACTATTTAGACCCAAACATGTATGTACAACAATATAGGATTTTTAATATATCGATGAACTTGAACTAAGAAAGACCATTGAATATGTTGAAAATACATTTAAACCAATATCACAATCCCTTTTCCTTTATGTCTGATGGGATAGTGATAAGCAAAAGAAAAAGTTAAACTTCAGTTTTGTAGTAGATGTCATATTGTGGTAGCAATATTGGTTTACTTTGATTTGGTACTATATTTATTAAGTATAGGTTAGTATTTAAGTTATGTTATTATTTTTAAAAATAATAATAAAAATAAATGATGAATGATCTAAAGTGCTATATGATTTGAAATTAGCACTTATATTATCATTGCTTTAGATATTTATATAATTAAGATAGTGAATGGTTTTATTTAAAATATCTTTTAAATTATATACTTATCTTTTATCTAGCTCATGACTTATATACATAGATATACAAATATAGTGGGTTAGTATTTCATGAGAATAGTATATTAAGGGAATATTGGCAAGGACTAATGATACCATATTAAAACAAGAAATCCTAATAACACTAGAAAACTATTAATAACCTATACTTGAGAAATAATATTCATGTTTTAGGGAAATTCTTAGAGGTTAAACCTTGAGTCCAAATTAAACTCATGATAAATGATGAGTAGAATCAATCATCATGGAAGATGATTAAAATATATAATTAAATACACCCAATGACGTTCAGATGTCGGTAAGCATTCAATATGAATCAGGAGGAACCATCTTCTAATATAATAGGTCATATCAAGTGACCTTGTCACAATTAGTAATGAGGGACAGTATGGAATGTGACCTCTAGGTTGTTACCAAAGAATATGGTTATAGGTCATTGTACCTAGTTGAATATAAGTGGGTTAGTATGACTATGTAACTAGACCAGCCATGAAATTTGGTATGGGATAAATTTTCACGAGTCAAATGGGATAATTTAGACAAAGACTAGTGTAAAAATAATGACATAGCTCTAGCTAACTCTAGGAAGAGGATAATCATATAGAAACTAGGTATATGTATGCTAACCCCCTTACATATATAATCTAAATGGGTTGACGGATTAAGTCATGGTTTTATATGCTAAGGGGTGGGAATGGTATGCAATCACTAGCTAGGTGCTATGGGCCCTAGATAACAACCCTAGCCATGGTTTTACCCTCATATTAGAACAAGAGAAAGCTAAATGAGATAAGACAATTCCAAAAAATGGCATCTTCCATGGGATTTGGTCAATCTTGAGACTGTTTGCAGTAGTCTTGATTCCAAAAAGTGGTACGATATACATTGTGCTAATTAAACTTTATGAACCAATGGGTGAACCATAATTGTTGTGAACATGAAAGCACTTCTTAGGTTAAACAATAAACATAGGCAAACAAATTATCCTTGATAATTATTTGGATTATTTATGTGGTACAACCAAGTGAATAGACTTGGGTTGTTACAGTATCACCAAAAAAAATGGTCAATGGACCCATACCCTATTTGTAGCTATCACCCTAATAGTGTATACAAAGATCTATCATTTGGAGGTAAATCCATGATTGGTTTCTCAAAATTTATTCCCTTGAGGATATTTTTGGTAATCAAAGATTATTACTCACTTAGAAAGTCTTTGTGGTCAATGAGTTTAAGCTTAAACCATTAGGAAGCCATAGTATGAGGTCCAACTCATCAAAAAAAATTCCATAAAAGTGCCATAAGGTCATCAAAAACAACCTTACAATGATTATGGAAACAAGAAAAAAAATATTGGAGGTGTGAAGGAAGTTATAACAGTTGGAATCAAAGGCAACAATAGGCTTAAGGTGTAAAACAATGTAGTTGGCTTTACAAAATTAAATTAGTGCATGGTTAAAGATTCTATAGCATAGGAGAAAAACCCAAAGTGGAAACATGGGAGAAGTAATTTGGACAAGGATAATAGAACATGGGTAGATAATTTGAAGGGGAAGAGAAGAAAAAAGGACAATAAGTCTATAAGAAACACTAATTATAAATAACTTTTGAAACTAAGGAGGGAGGAATATTTTTAAATATTCTTGAAAAATTCCATGAAATGGCACATATAAGATTAAATAAATCTCTTATACATAAGTTCATAGGATTAATACCAACAAGGGAGTAAATACGAAAGTGGGGGGTGAATTCCTGATGAGTTAAAGGTAATGTGTAATTATCATTTCTATCAAAAGGATTTTTCCTCACTTGTTTGAACAATGAAGAAGATTGCTAAATGGCACTTTTAGGAGGCCCCTGGTTTATGGATATATCTATCCTTTATCTTAAAGAAGAGGGCTCGTAGCTTTAACCTTGTCATACAAAGGATAGAAGTGGCCCTAGTATGGGTAAAACTACCTAGTCTAACTATAGAATTATAGGATGAGGAAGTATTTGAAAGCATAGCAAAATCCTTTTGAACAATTTATCATAGTGAATTTTATCACCAAAGAAATAAAAGGCTAATTTTTTCTAGTATTGTTGTTATGGTTGAATTAGGAAAAATTTGGCAAAGGAGATCAATTTGGTGTGAATATGGGGAGTGTAAAATCATAGAATAATTTATAATAACAACCTCTTTAGTTCCAAATGGGAGGATCTCATGGACATCGGGACCTACAAATTTTAGGTCCAAATGGGCAGCCTCTTCCACCCTATGCATGGAAAAGGAATTGACAAGTGGTTGCACTTGCCTTGCATGCCAGAACTTGCCCCTTTGCGCAATTTTCCATTTTGGGATATAAATTGAGGTTCTTCCACCCAATTTGAGAGAGAAGCATTCACAACTATTGATCACAAAGTTCTACCAATATTTGACCTCACATTTGCCCTTGTATTTTCATTGAAAACCTCTTTAATCGAAGGCACTTTTAGGGAATCCCAAAATACAGGTATTCATTCCAAAATATATCAAATGTGAGAGTAATTTTACCAATTTTGATGACAACACACCTAGGAGAATTCTAGACCAAATCCAAGTAAAAATGGTAGTTACCCCTTTCGTGACCATCCCTAAAAAGGACGAATAATAGTCCTCGTTGGAACTGCCAGGGATGGCCATAAAATGGCTAATAATTTGACCTAATTTTAACATATATAATTTTTAAAACATTATAATAGCAACATAGTGAATTTTGGTTAAGTTTTGAATAGATTTGATGTGTCAATTTATGTTTTTTTATTACAGTCTTAGTTGTTCCTCCTAGGAATGGCCACAGGTTCTAATAATAATTTCACTTTGGTTTATGATTAGATCCTTCCAAAATCATATCATTAGCATCATACTAAATTTTCAAGTCATTTGGAGTTGTTTAGATTTGTTGCAAATAAGTTTTATATTAATTATTGCATACTTTTTAGGGTTTTTATTATCAAGCACATATGCTACTAAAACCTTTCAAACTTTTATGTGTAGGTGTAGGTATTCTAGGTATGAGGTAGAAGCTAATGATATGAATAAATGTAGCCCAATGATAACTCTCAATTGTGAGTGCGATAGAAATAGTGGAAGCACACCATTAAGCTCATGAAGGGATATCCCTCAAAATTTGTAATCTAAAATGTATCAAACTGAGAATCCCTAAAGGGAATGTATTGTAACCATTGAATTGATGAATTTATAAATATGGGGAGAAACTCCCAATTTTAATTCAATTATTCATCATTTCAATAGCTTGTTTTATCATCTTTCTTTTGCATTCTTTAATAGTACAATAGATTGTAGTTCAGATCAATATTTTATGCAAGCCATTTTTCACACTCTTCAGTGGTGATCACAGTGGGACCCTTGTTCCTTATCCCTTTTTATTTTTATCATTTTTACCTTGAATTTATGTTTTGAATGTAGCATGTTTTGGTTGTTCTGAGCAAAAATGGCCCATGAATTCCTAGTTGGAACTACTAGGAATGGCCACTATAAATGTTCCATCTAGGGACAACCCCCAAATTTGTAGCTATACCACCCAAGGATGGCCACAAAACTAAGGGTTTTCTATAGAAATTTCTAAAAATAGCAACTTTCAAAATAGACAAGGTAAAATCCTAAACATTCAATTTGTATTTAGGTTCTTCAAAAAAGGTTAAATTTTAGTTTTTCATGTTTTTTGTATGTGATTGAAAGTTATATTTTCATTTCTAAATTCTGCATTAACAAATTGAATAAAAAATAGGAAAAATAACAACCTTTAGAAATGCATTTGTTTGGTTTTCTTGTGTGGGACCTGCCTAAGGGTTAGGTTTTCATATAGGTTACAATTTTTTTAGGTTTTGTATTTATATATACATATATTTCTAAAAGTGAAATGCTATTTAATGCATTTAGTGAAAATTCATTGAATGCTATCTTGTTTACTTTAAATTATTTTAAAAGGAACCATACACACGATGTTTCTTTTAAACATTAAGTGAATTGGAATTCATCCCCAACCAGTGATAGAGTTCAACGATGGTGGGTTTCATCTCCATCCATTGGATCAAATTCTATGTACCCTATTTTGGCCAAAACCAGCTCCAGGAACCATCATATCTTGTGGAATAGAGCACATATCTCTCTTCGAAGAGGTATATTGCTGACCAAGGTGAACTAGGTGAGGACTTGTAGGACCTGTGCTTCCTAATCAAGTATGGGCTTCATATCCATACTTTGATTGAATAACATGACTAAAATTTCACTGTCAATTATTGATTTGTTAGTGTATAGGTGAAAACCATTTAAACAATTGAGAGTTACATCAACAAAAAATAAAACACATGAAAGAGATTCTATACAAAAGCAACAAATAAAAAACACATCAAACATTTTAGGAACATATAATTCTTAAATGAGATAATCATGTGTATTATTGTGTGTTTCTATTAGTGTGTGTTTGAATCCATAAAAATTATAAAGGATATAATCACATAGAGGTTTAGAGTAAGTAGCTATGTTATATACCTGTAGCCAAGCCCACTTAAAGGTAGACGTTATGGAGAGTATGCAAGAAGACATAGAATGTCTTCGTTTTGATCCCAAGGGTATGGTTATACCTCCTTTGTAACCAACTACTCTCCCAAGTCCTATAAGGTCATAAAGGGAATATAGCCTACAAGGGACTCCTACATGGGGTACCCCTACATGTCACAGTCCCAATCTAGAAAATAATTTTTCAAATATAGATACTTCAAATACCTTCTTTCAATAATGGCAACCATGTAATGATGCACCTATAAATAGAGCAATACCATGCATTTGTGTGTCTGCTCGGTCTACTTCACACACTTATATGTAATATCAAGACTATAGACCTATGGTAGGGTTAAATAATCATATTATCCTCTCAAATCACCCTTCCCAAAGGTACCAAAATCAATATGATTATGAAAATCATCATAGTGGGTGATTCAACTCTACCCTATGTTTCCTCATTTATGAAGGAATACCCGAGAAGGATCTTGATTATCCTTGGTCACATTATTCCACACAAGCATGATGTGCCTCTATGCTAGTATAATACCAAGAATATATGTTTAGGAGTGAACCTTAAGTAAATGTGGTTTCTCACAATTGAGGGAAACTCATAGTAGATCTCATAAATCCTCTTAAACAAGATAGGTATCATGAAAACAGTTCTAGGGCACATAAGCCTAATACAACTAATCATATAGATCAACTAGTTAAAATATATGTTGATAATCAAGCTAAGTTTAATCAAATTAGATTAGATAAATAACTATTGGATCTCTTAGAGCATCGATAATAGTTAGAAAGATAGACTTGAACAAAAAATTCAATAAATATTGCGTAATGGGGTTCCTACTCCAATAATGCATAGACAGGAGGCTCATTAGAGGTAGCCCACTTTCCATCAAAATAGGTCTCCTAGACCTAAGCAAATTTTACCTCCTAGACCTCTTAAACCTGATCATAGCTTACCTACTAGGCCTAATATAGATCACCTTCAATAGGATTTCGTTCCTCCTTGTAAGCCCCTTCTAGAAACACCTTATGGGTTCTTACAATGATTTGGAACACAAAAATTATTACTTAGAAGCACCATTTGGAGGCATGGGTGATGATAATAAACCATATCAACATAGGCTTAATATTCCTCATCCCCATCTATGGGCTCAAAACAAATAAGAGGATATTAAATCCTTTGATGTGTATCAAGAATTTCTTGAATGCATGGAAAATATAGAGAGTAATATAGTTATGACTTGGCTTAAAAATCCAACCTTGCACCAGTTGCACATTCAACCACTCCATCCATATATACCTTCCCCTCCACACCCTGAGCATTTTAAATTCCAAAATTGGATAGATTTAAGGGGTAAGAATATGCATAAGAGCACGTCACGAGGTTCATGAATCAGTTATTTAGAATATAGGATAATGACACATTACTCTTGAGAACCTTCTTAATTACCCTCTTTGGCCCTATCATTGAGTGGTTTAACAAACTTCCAAGGCATAGCATCTATACTTTTGAACATTTTGCAGATAGATTCTTGGAACAATTCACATTAAATACCAAAATAATGTTGAACTTAACCAACCTTACAAGGTTAAAACAATATGACAATGAGTCTATCACTAACTATGGAAATAGATGGTGAATACTCCTAGCTAAGCTACCCTATATATTTCCAGCTTTTGAGTTGACTCAGATGTTTTAAAAGAGTTATCTAAAACCAATATTTTTATTATTACAAATATAGTAATATCCCACTCTAGAACATACTCTAGAACATGCTAGAACCATATAAGAGATCAAAATATAATAGGGGGAGATATCAAAACCCTGGAATAAGGAGTGGAAGAAGAATCCAAAAGGTAATTCGATACCATAAAATCTAGTAGCGGTCAATCTAGTGCCCATTAATATCTCAAGGCTTGTACAAATGATGCCTACTCAAATGGTAAATTATCAATCCCAACCTCCTCCTATGTGTTATAGTATTAATACTCGAGAAAATCAGGGGCAAAATCAATTGCATCACCCTAAGTAATAGTTTATGCCCTTTGGTATGTCTCCCTATTCGATCATTTGTATGCTTCCAAAATTATTAATGTACCAAAAATCTAGCATTTATACCTAAATACAGGTAAAACAAAGCCTATGGGATGTCAATAAGATCTATTTTTGAGTATTATTGGTAGAGTGGCCATGACTTACATACATGTTATGGTTTCAAAAACCTAGTGCATGATATGATCAAGAGGAATGAACTCCAAGTGGATAATCCTATTGCCCTAATAAATCAACAGATGGGTGTTTTCAAATACCCACTACCTACTCATGAGGTACAAACATATCCTACTAAACAAATAAATGAGGTCAAGATAACACCCTCTTTGTAAGGGTACATTGGGATGGAAATTATTGTGACTAGGAATAGATGTTATCCAAGCCAAGTTGCACCACCTGCAGCTTCAAGTGATGTTCCATCAACATCACAGCCCCTACCACCTCCATTACAAATCCTTCCACCTAGGCTAGTAGTGATAATAAAAATAAATCTTGCACAATGCATAAGTACAACATCAACTAAATTACCCATTTGCAAGCCCATTAAACAATATCCTCCTCATAGAGAAGCTCTAATGGACATTATTAAGTAAATAGAGTTGCAGCCCCAAGAGACTAACTCCTTTATTGATTTTGTGGGGCATTTGTAGTAATGTAAGGAACCAGTGATCATGTTCTATGAGCATGAACTAAAAACCATAGTGACTGATGTGGTTGACCCTCATTTAGACATCATTGCATGTGTGAACTAAATATCGTATAAGAGAGTTTTAATAGACACTGGTTCATCAAGCAACATAATAACCATTAGTGCTCTTAAAAACCTACGACTTCTAGAATCTCATGTTTTTGCATCCACCTACACCCTTAGAGCATTCAATGATATGATATGCTCCACATTTGGTACTATAGTCCTACCCATTCAGGTGGGACATAAAATTATATCAACATTGTGTCATATTTTAGAGGGTGCAATGGCCTATAACATATTGCTAGGTAAACCTTGGATCCAAGACATGAATTGTACCCCATACATTGCTCATAAATATATAAAATATACTTATGAAGGGTAGGTACATGTAGTCTCTACAAATATTAAAACCTTTAAGTACTACAATCTGGTGCAAAAAATCCTCGAGTCAAATTACCATCGACTCTTACAAACTTTCGACTGAACACACCCATTCAAGGTCCAATTCCTTCTCCATCGTCTTTCCTTACACCATTACCATATTCATCATTGGCAACTTTAGAGACACATTCATCATTGTCATATCCTCTACAAAGGAACAAGTCAAAGATGCCAATGGATGGGATCCCTCCCATAATTTCCACCATATCTATGGAAGAAATTCCTCATTTAGTAGATGATGAACCATATCAATAGGTATGCATTGAGTCATCTCAATCCTCACTTCCATCCCCTATACCTCCACCATACTAGGTTACAATCCATATGTCTAGTATAGGGATAGGAGAGTACTTAGTGAGAAACATCACAATATTTTCATCCATCGAGATAGTGCAAGATATGGGATGAACTCATATCCCTATTGGTAGCATCGTGCCTCTTGGAATACTACCCTATAAAACCAATTTTATATATGGGGGTATCAAGTATAAAACATTACCAACTCCTAAATAACAATAATATGATGAACCTTTCTCTGAGGATATAGATCACATGTCAAATCTTGTAATATTTACATCATTAGAATTTGTATGGTTTCGGTCTATTATTACGAAAACAAGTTAATCATGTTCCATTTCAACCACAATATCATCTACCATATTATAAATTTGGGTTGGGACACAACAAGCCTGAACCTTTAGATGTACTCATAGAGACGCCTAGGTATGAATTATAGGGATGAGATTGCACGTGATCCCTATGCCAATCCAAATCATATCCATTCATTGGGATATTATTTTCCCATTATAATAGTATATCAAGGGTTATCCAATGATGTTGCTCAATCTCATGAAGTAAGAGAGAGCTCGCATACCTTTCAATATGATAGTGAGGAAGAGGATAAAGGTCCTCCTCATGAATGGACAATAGATGATAAACTATCGTATAGCACCCATAAATTATCCAAGTTCATATGAGGAACACAATAAATTCATCCCTTTGGATGATGAATAAGAGTTCTATCTTCACATGTTCCCAGTACAATATCCTATCTAGCAAAATATTTACCACTTGAAGCTCATGTTTGTCACCTTTCTCATAGACCACCATTTGTCATTCCACCTCCACCACAACCACCCCCATGAGTTAAGAGACAATATCAGATCTCTATACCCACTCACCCATGGAAGGGAGATCATATATCCATCAACATGATTTCCATAGATTTAACTACACCATTGAGAGATTCGAATAACCCATCAAGTCCATTGCACCTCAACCTTTAGGAAATTGACTTTGATTGGGAAGATTCTCCCCCATCATAATCATAGTATTGGCCTTGCAAGGAAATGTTACAACCATTTTATTTTTCTCCAAGAACTACTTAAAATGTCTTTCAAGATGAGGTTGGGCATGAATTTCCAATTGATGAAGCAAACCAAGCTGATGATATTCACTTGATTCCTACTCCACATTGGTTGGAAGAGGGGTCCAATATGTCAACTGAGCTAACAATTGATAGGTATATTTGTATAGATCTTGATAATACCTATAAAATCAATATAGGGGAATGTCTATCCCCTACTGAATAAGATGATTTCATAAATTTCTTAAAATAAAGGATAAAATATTTTGCTTGGTCTTATAAAGATATACCAGGAATAGATCCTAATTTAGTCACACATAATCTTACACTATATCCAAATGTCAAACTAGTTAAACAAATGCTACGTAATATGCATTCAAAAGTCACCTGAATGGTAAAATATGAATTGCAAAAATTGTTGGATGTCAAATTTATCATATCAATAGATTATCCACCATGGGTTTCCAATATGGTACCTATCAAGAAAATCGATGGGAGGATTCACATTTGCACTAATTTTAGATATCTCAATAAAGTGAGTCATAAGGATGAGTTGCCCTTACCAAACATTGATGTTGAGTACCAAGAACAATGCCAAGTATGAAGCCCTTCTCATAGGCCTTCAAACGACAATCACCATGAAAATCACAAAGCTTAACATTTTCAAAAATTCTTTTCTTATAGTTAACTAGGTCAAAGGAATATTCTAGTGTAGGTTCCTAGTCTTGCAAGCCTATAAAGTCCTAGTGGATAAAATTCTTGCAAATTTTTAATGGTATGATGTTGAGGCACTCCCTCATTCATATAAATGTTTTACATACACAATGGCTTCCTTAGGGTCTTTAATCCCACATAATCCATCTGATGATATCATGAATATTCAAATAAAAATTTTATCACAATTTTTGACCAAGTGTGATGAGCTTAAATCTATGCCAAAATTCCACATGATTCAGATTGAACCTTCACATGAATGGTGCTCTCACATTCATAATTATTTGAATAATTCCACTTGGGGGACTTTATTCCCTAAAAATGCTTTTGATACTAGTAGAATTCTATATCTACAAGTTTGCTCTCAATAACAATTTGCAAGAGAGGAAAATAAAAAGTATTGCATAATTCATACAATTGAGGCTTCTTTAATACAAGATTGGGCCATACAAATAAAAAAATATTTAAAACTTTGAAGTATTCTTCTTGGATTGTTGCATCTCACAAAATGAGTATTTAAGCAAAAGGTAGCAAGGTATGTCTTACTAGGAGATATAATGTATCATCGAAGCTATGAGGGTATCCTCCTTCATTGATTAGACTTACAAGAGTTAGCTTAGGCTATTTCCCAAGCCTATGATGGTATATGTGGTGACCATTTTAGTGGTATGGCCATCGTAAAGTGTATTATTTGCATGGGGTTATTATTGGCCAACTTTAGAGTAATATTGGTGTGCTTATATAAAAAAATATGTAAATTGTCAACACCATAGCAATTTGACACATGTACCTTCACAGAAATTACAACTGATTCAATCGATTTGGCCATTTTCACAATGAGGGTTTGATTTAATTGGGAAAATATCACCTACATCCTCAGGCCATCACACATTTATCATAACAACTACTAAGTACTTTACACAATGGATGGAAGTAATTTCCATTACCACTATGGCTGGACCTCGCATAAGAGAGTTCATGCTACATAATATAATTTGTTGTTTTGGTATTCCATCCAAGATAATTTTAGATAATGGGACATCCTTTAAGAATAAGTATGTGTGTGCTTTAACAACAAAGTACAACACAAAGCACAAATTTTATATACCCTATTATGCACAAGCTAACGAGCAAGTAGAGGCATATAATAAAATATTAGTTTCAATCTTAAAAAAAACCGTTAAGAAAAATCATAAAGATTGGCATAATCAGTTACCTCTTGGTCTTTTCGTCTATTGCACTACTATTCGAACTCCCACTGGGGCAACTCCATTTTCACTATTGTATGGTGCTGAGGCTATCATGCCTTTAGAGTTAGAAATATCGTCGCTACATATTTCTATGTAGGAATTCATTTATGATGATACCATGCGACAAGATCATATGGACCAACTAACATTGCTTGATGAGTGATGCATCAATGCTCTTGAGCATTTATATGTTTATCAATACGGCCTTAATAGAGCTTACAACATGAAAGTCCAACCTAGAGACTTTTAGGTTGGTGATTTAGTTCTAAAAGAGAACCAACAAAATTCAAATTTGCCACCCCATCTACAAGATAAATTTGTAGTAAACTAGTTAGGTCTATATATAATTACCAATAATATTGGACCTAGAACTTATTTCTTAGCATCCATAAAAGGAAGTGAATATCTTGAACCCTTGAATATTGATCACTTGTGAAATTTACATTCTTAGAACACCAAGACCTACCCAAAATGCCTTTAGGTGGTCTATGATTGTTTAGGTTATCCCAAAATACCCCTAGGTGGTCTACGATCATCTAGGTCACCCTAAAATATTTCTAGGTAATATATGACTATCTAGGTCAACCTAAAATGCTCTTAGGTGGTATACGACCATCTAGGTTACCCAAAAACACTCATAGGTGGTCTACGACTGTATAGGTCACACCAAAATACTCATAGGTGATCTACAACTATCTAGATATCCTAAAATATCCCTAGACAATCTACAACCATCTAGGTCACCCTAATGTATCCTTAGGTAGTCTACAACCATAGATGTCAAACTAAAACACCTCGAGGTGATATACAACCATCTAAGTCACCCTAAAATATCCCTAGGTAATATACCACCATCTAGGTCAACCTAAAATACCTCTAGATAGTCTACCATCATCTAGATCAATCTAAAACACCCCTAGGTGATCTATGACCATCTAGGTCAACCTAAAATTCCACTAGATATTCTATGCCCATCTAGGTAATCCTAAAATACTCTTGGGTAGTCTACGACCATCTAAGTTAACTTAAAATACCCCTAGGTAGTCTTCAACCATCTAGGTCACCCTAAAATACTCCTAGGGAGTCTATGATAGTCTAGGTCACTCTAAAACATCCTTAGGTGATCTATGATTGTATAGGTCATCCTACAACACCCCTAGATGATCTACAAATATCTAGGTCATCCTAAAATGACACTAGGTGGTATATGACCATCTAGATCATCCTAAAATACCCTTAGGTGGTCTACGATCATCTAGCTCATTTTAAAATTCCCATAGGTGGTCTATGACCATCTAGGTCAACCTAAAATATCCCTAGATGATCTACGACCATCTAGGTCACTCCAAAATACTCCTAGATAGTCTACAACCATCTATATCACTCCAAAATATCCCTAGGCAATCTATGACCATCTAGTTCACTATAAAATACTCCTAGATAGTCTACGATCATCTAGGTCACTGCAAAATTCTCCTACGTAGTCTATGACCATCTAGGTCACTCTAAAATACACCTAGGTAGTCCATGATCATCTAGGTCACTCCAAAACACCCTTAGGAAGTCCATGATCATCTAGATTACTCCAAAATACCCCTAGAAAGTCTATGATCATCTAGGTCTCATACCCCTGTGTAAATGGTTCAAATATGCTAAGAATTAAAAAAAGGACAAGTTCCTCTATGCCCAAAACAATCAAAATCTCTTGCTTCACACAAAAACTAGGGTAAGTATCCTAAGAGAAAAATAAATAGTGGTTATTACCACTTAACAATATGCAAAATAAAATGTGGGTTTCATTAATAGAAAAAAGAAAAATAAATAGTAGCTCTCACTACTACCAAAATCCATTGCTCACCAAACAAAAGGATCAAATCCCTTCAAAATTCAAAAATTAAAAGAAAATAAGGGAGTGTTGAACTTGAATCCCTGAAATTCTCAACATTATAAAACCATAGGTGATGTAAATTACATGTGGGGTGGCATTAAGACCACCTAGTAATGGTGGTATCCTTGCGTATTATGATATGTCTGTCACATAAGTGATTTGTTTTTATACATACCAATGTTTGCATGAGTATGAGCTAGATTTTGGTAGCCTATACTGCCTAGTGGTCTAATCCAACTATGCACAAAACTTGAGATAATGGTACTCATAGGGTGATCTTCATCATAGATGGGCTGAATCAATCATGTTTGCCACTAGGGTAACTTCATTTGTTATCATAACAATGAACTCACATGCACACGGGGATATTGAATATCTTGGTTAGCTTAGCATATTTATACTTTGTTAAAAATTCTTACATAGTTATTATTCAACTTTTGATTAGGTAACTAGAGTGTTTGAGTCTCTTTAAAATACTAAAAACATCATAACAATTATACTATTCATTATTTTTTACATCATGCTATCATATGTTAGTTAAATTATATTTATACAAGTCATTACATAACATCACAATAACATGAAAATGATGAGATAAATTTTATACAATCCATGGTGCTAGCATATAATGTATAAACTAGTATTCATAATTAATCATACAAATTAAACAAATCATCCATTTCATTGTGCATTTACAAATATACATATCATCAAATCACATCATATGACAAATACATGCATACATGATAGGCATCGATCAGAGCATCATAAAGCATATATAAGCATTGCATATATCTAATAAAGCAGTTAAAGAACACATGATGAGAATAGAAAAAATATATATATATATATATATATGAAATCAAAAGCTACATCATCATCCATAAACTACTTGTAGGATACAATAAATTGGATCCTCATACCTCACAGTCCCAATAATCCAAAAAGAGTCATAGAGTATCAAAGGCCATGATCATGTAGGATCGACACTAAGACTCTCATACCCAGACTCAGTCGATGTCCATCGAGAGCTCCTAGATCTTCTACTCCTTGATATATCTACCATATGTGTGGTTCTAGGAGGCTCCATCCTAGCAGAAGACTATCATGTACCACTCCTCTGACTCTGGTATGAACCACTTGTAGAAGGACACCATGGTATGTGCCCCATAAGGTACACTATCTTATCCTCCAAAATTTAAATGTATGCTCTCTCCTCTCAAAAATGAGCCTAGAGGTACTCCACTAAGGCTTGGAGTTATGTAACCTCATCTTAGTCACTTCTAGGTACCCCATGGCTAGGGCTCCATGATTCAACCTATGCTTGAAGAGTAGCTATCAATTCTATCTACATATCCATATAAGCTTGTGCACTCTGCACTTGTGTATGTAGGAGAGTTGTCTTCTCTACATGCTCCCATTGACCTCTAATAAGCTCACATTATAGCTTAGTAATAGTAGAATCTCATGCTGCCAACTATGCCTGCATACCCTAATTATCAAAGTAATCCCCACCAAGGTCATACTGTGGATACCCTACATCAATGAGGTCTATTCACTCATCTACTATTCACTGATGCACATTTCATTCACCTATGTATGCCTCCTCACCATTTGGAGACTCATCCTAACCCTTATTTCCTAGAGCATCCTTGGGTTCCTCCTCTACCACTACACCTATATCATATCATAGTGGCCCCTCTCCTCATCACTGTCATGTCATCCACCAATATTTATACTCCTTCGTAGTAATTACATCATTTATATTAGATATGTCTACTAGAGGATCTGACTCCTCTCCCACTTCCTCCATTGTATAAAAACTAAGGATCCTCTTATTTTTGTGATGTTGATAGATCATCAACTCACTAGGTAACCCCTGACATAATCCAAACTATCATAGGAGTCAAGCATAAGGGAAGTAATCTCGCTCAGTCCCATGTTTCCCAAATAGTCATATACCTCACCTCACCCAACATAGTTGTATTTTAACCTTATCCAATACAAGAAAATCCCTATAAGACCTCCAAGTCACCTCCTCTACCTTGAGTTGTGTAAATGACTATGAATAGTGCTTAATCTCGCCTACAAAGCAAAGGCTCTAACCAATCTCCTAGATCTGCTACAATAGAATCCCATAGCCTATATCTGTATTTGCAAGCTACACTCATGTCATCTAAGGTAGTCCCCAAGGTTGATCCATAATAATATACTACCATCTCCAAACCTATAGTATAAAGCTGCACCCTAAGCCCTTATGCCCATGGGAGCGGATCTCATATAGCTCATCATATAACTATGCCAATAATGTAGTACCCCAAGCCATCACTAGCAACTTCTCTACAATACACTCCACAAGTGTAAAATCCAACTCCAAAATATTCCAAGGGAACCTGGTGCCTTACGAGTCTAGG
Source organism: Wollemia nobilis (assembly GCA_028583015.1). Lineage (NCBI taxonomy): Eukaryota > Viridiplantae > Streptophyta > Pinopsida > Araucariales > Araucariaceae > Wollemia > Wollemia nobilis. The sequence continues at coordinate 362,034 of JAQPPZ010012958.1, forward strand.
AGAAACATGTTGAATATAAAAGTCATTAGTAAGGCATTTCTAGTACCATATACATCAGCCACATACCATAGCTCTACTAATATCCCTTCGCTAAGTAGGTCATGCAGTACCTCCTACTAGTAACTATCAAAGTATCACTACATCACTACATCTCTCTTATCTCAGTGAGTGGATATAATAGGTCACCCCTTTATTAAAGTATGCAATATTCAATAGATGTCCTCTAGAGTCACCATCATACCCCTTTAGGTAAGTATAAGGTGTTGGTGCGAGGATCCCATAAGTCCATAGGGGTATTTAGATAATCGTGGTCACCTGCCATGGGCTCTAACTATGTCACATTATTAAAGCCAGTGGCATCGAGCCATTTCTAGTCCTTTATCAAAATATCCCTAGTGGTCTAAAGATAGTCTAAAATCGATACCAACTCTTCACCACCTGATAGAGTTAAGTAGTCAAAAATGCACTAAAAACGTATCAAAAAATGATAAAAAATGGTTCCTTTTTGCACCAATTTGAGGCCATCCCACCTAGGTATATCCCCCAATTTGGAAGCCATCCCACCTAAGGACAACCACCAGTGGTCGTCCCACCCAGGGAAACCCCCACAAATGGCTAAAATTGGGTCATTTTGACCCCTAAAATAGCCCTAAAAAAGTAAGAAAATAACAAAATAATGGAAAAATAATGCATCTAAACTACAAATCAAAGCTTACATTCCTACATTTAACTACTATTATGGTTCCTTAACCAATATCTAGCATATGTTATGGAAAAATCATAAGACATTACAATTTCACATTAAATAAAGAAAAATATAAAATGTAGCTCATACCCATCTATATCATGGTGATTGTGGGATATTTTGGTAGTTCTCCACTTCAAAAAATCAACCTCCTTCTCATCACCTCCTAGTTTCCTAAGCTAAACATGTAAAAATGATCTCATTTGCCCCATTTTGGGCTTATATAGTAGTAAAAAGAGCATGGTTTCTCATAGGTGGGATAATAGGAAATTTTGCCAACCATCCCACCTGATGATAGCCATAGACTATGCAACCATATCACCTATGCATGGCCATCAAAAAACCCTACGAAAATAGCTAAAGAGATAAAAAAATAGGGCCAAAAACCCACCAAAAATAAGTCAAAATGGATAAAATTAACAAGGTATCAATATTGAACCTAAAATATTCATGGATGTAGAGAAAAGTATTTTTTGCACTTCCCAAGAAGGGCATTATATCTCGACCACTCTATCGGAATGAAGTATTTAGTCTTTTTCTTCCATGAAATACCATCGAAGCGATCAAAATCTTAGCAAAATTGGTGCATCTTACAATGGATAAAAGTGATGGTTATCCCAATTAAGTCAAATGGATCAAGTGACTCATCACTTTATCATTGGTCATGCCCTCAAAGAATCATTTCTTGAGGGGGTAGTCATAACAATGATTTCATAATCAAATCAATACTTAAACACTCAAAAGTGCAATTTTCATACATTCAAAAGAATCATTTCCAAATACAAAATTTCAAGCCCATGCTAGGGTAAACAATAAAAAAAATAACAAAAATTAGTTTTGGCCTCCTTGAAGCCTTTGGAAATTACCTAAATAAAAGGCTTACATGGAAACAAGGAACCAAGACTAAGTATACCCCAAACCCCTACAACTGTCATTACAATGCAGCTCAAAGGTATACCAAAATCAATCCTTCAACTATATTAAAAGCAAGGATTCCAAGAATATTTCCACAATGGAGGCATCTAAATTTGGTTATGTTAATGAATAATCTTAATTATTTAATGATTTAGTCATATATTTTTGCTTTACGCTTTGTTGCACACAACACATCTCAAAAAGAGGTATATGTAGATACTAAAATCATGTAAGTCAGATAAGACTACTAATGCATCACTCTTATCAACATCAATTGGACCCATTGGGCAACCCTCAGGGGTTAATTAGTGCTACAGACTACTTTTGGGAAGTTTTACCTCACTTTTGGGAGATTTTGAGCCATGTAACCATGGTCATCCCACCCCAATATGGTCATAGTTCATTATCATCCCACACAAGGACGACCACCTACAACCATCCCTTGATGGAATGACCATGAACTAGACCCTTCAAAATTGAAAGGATGGAATAAATGGTAATTAATTTCTTCTATTTATACTACCAAATCACTCATGACATATTGGGAGGCTATCATGGACATCAAGACCTATAAATTGGAGGTCCAAATGGGTAGTCTCTTCCACCCTATGCATGGTAAAGGAATTGACAAGTGGCAACACTTGCCTTGCATGCCAAAACTTACCCCTTTACCTTGTTTTCCATTTTGGGCTATAAATTGCGGTTCTTCTACCCAATTTGAGAGGGACATTCATAACTATTGACCATGAAGTGCTGCCAATATTTATCCTCACATTTGTCCTTGTATTTTCCTTGAAAACCTCTTCAATCAAAGGTGCTTTCAAGGCATCCCAAAATATGGGTATTCATTCCAAAACCTATCAAATCTGAGATTAATTTTACCAAAGCCAAATATAACACACCTAGGAGAATTCTATATCATATCCAAGTGAAATTTATGGTGGAAACCACCCCTTATTGTGACCATCCCTACTAGGGATGGATAACAGTCCCAGTTGGAACTACCAGGTATGGCCATGAAATGGTTAAAAAAATTGACCTAATTTTAGAATATATTATTTTTACAGCATTAGAGTAGCAGCATAGTCAATTTTTGTTAAGTTTTAAACAAATTTGATGTGTCAATTTATGTTTTTGTGATTATAGTCTTAGTTGTTCCTCCTAGTAATGGCCACAATTTTTTATCATAATTTCACTTTTCTTTATTCTCAGATCCTTCTAAAATCATCTCATTAACATCATACTAAATTTTCAAGTCATTTGGAGTTGTTTATATTTATCACAAATAATTTTTACATTCATTATTACATACTTTTCATGGTTTTTATTATCAAACGCATATGCTACTAACATATTTCAATATCTTGTGTGTAGGTGGAGGTATTCTAGTAATGCGAGAGGAGATAAGGATATGAATAAATGTAGGCCAAGGATATATTTCAATTGTGAGTGCGAGAGAAATAGTGGAAGCAGGCCATTAAGATCATGAAGGGATTTGATCCCTCAAAATATGTAATCTAAAATGTATAAAATTGAGAAGACCTCAAGGGGATGTATTGTAACCATTGAACTGATGAATTTATAAATACAAGGAGAAACCCCCCTTTTTACTTCAATTATTTATCATTTCAATAGCTTACTTTATTGTCTTTCTTTTGCATGCTTTAATAGTACAATAGATTGCATTTCTTTTCAATATTTTAGGCGAGTCATTTTTCACGCTCCTTAAGAGGAAATTATAAAACATAGGATGGACCAGGTCCTTTTCAATAGAGAAAAAGCCATCCAAAAAAAATTGCATATAATAATGAAAATGCAGGAAACATACTAGAGATAAAATTCAAGGATCCAATGGTTAGTAAAAGGAGTTAGGAACACAAGATTATTTCATGTTTCTACCATAAGATATAAAAGTGTAACCAAAATATTTGAAATCTAAAAACTGAGTGGAGAAATAATAAGAGATGAAGATCAAATTAGGTAGTGCATGGTGGATTTGTTTATATTATTGCTAACAAAGGATAGAGAGGATGATCATGAAGCTATGGAGGAATTAATTCAACATATCCCAAGGATTCTAGCTAGATATATGAATGCAACACTTATCAAAGAGGTGGGTGAGGAGGAGGTCAAGGAAGTCATCTTCTCATTTGAAAAATATAAAGCTTTAGGACTAGATGGATTTCAAGTGGGTTTCTTCCAATCATTTTGGAACACAATGAGAGAGGATGCAATAGTAGCAGTAAGAGAGACACCATTTAGATAAAGTGTTAAAAGAATACAATAATAATTTCTAATGCTCATTCTAAAAATTCTAAGTTGAAGGGATTTAAATATTTTTGATAGGGTTATGCATAAGGGGTTGGACTCAAAATGTACTTGTAAAAAATAACAAATCCTAATCAAAATCAAGGCGAATCATAAGCAAATAAAATCAATCATATTCACACAAAAATTTGGGGTATTTGAAGCCCTAAAAATTAAGGTCATATTTGGGACTAATTTTAACCCATTAAGTCACCTTATAACTTCATAAAAACATCATCATTATATCAGGCTCAAAACGAGCTTTCCAACGAGTACAAATATACCTATGTCTGAATATATATTATGGCAAATTAACCATAAGAAAATAATGGTCCCAAAAAATTAGGCAAATGGGTTGATGTCAAGGGTCCTCATATTCGCCCATTTCCAATTTTGAAAATTCTAATATTCTCCCAATTTGTGAATATTTACCACTATGGATAACCCTAATTTTAGGCCACTTAGTTTGTGTAATGTAATCGACAAGATAATATCAAAAGTGATTTTATTAATACTAAGGTCTTTTATTCTAGATATCATCCTAGAGTAGCAAGGGGATTTGTAAAAGCTTTTATAGACTTTGGATAGAGTAATAACACTCCATGAGACCGTGCATTTAGTTAACATTAGTAAAAGGGATAGAATTGTGTTAAATATTGACATGAACAAAGCCTATGACCGGGTCTCATGGTGTTTCCTAGATAGAGTCCTAGAGAAGGTTGACTTTAGTATATATTAGAGACTTTGGGTGAATAACTACTATAGAGGACCTAATTTTTTAGTTATAACGAATAATTATTCAGTTTGATACTTTGGTAGTAGTAGGGGCTTAAGGGAATGAGACTATTTATCCCCATATCTCTTCGTAATTATGATAAAATCATTAGGAAGGTGCATTGGAGTAGCAAAAGAAAGTAGGAGGCTTATGTGGGTTGAAACTATCCATATCTATAGAAGGTATTATTCACCAAAAATTTATGGATGATACAATTTTGTTGGAGAGACCCTCTATAGCTGAGGAAAAGGAGTTTAGGAGGATACTAAATATCTATGAAAAATCATCCCAACAAACAATAAAAATGGACAAGATTAAGGTGTTATTTATAATCACTACAAAGAATGAATAGAGAAAACTAATAATAGAGCTTGGGTGTAGTGTTTTAACTCTCCATTTTGTTTACTTGGATATGCCAATGTACAATGGGGTATGCAAGGATTAGATGTAGATTGTGTTGATTGATAAGTTCTAGAGTAAATTAGTTAGATAGAAAATGAATTTACTGATTTAGTAAGATGAGTTACAACTTCTTAAGAGTACTTTTAAAGCACCCCTTGTATATTTATTATCAGTATTTTATATCCCATTCAAAGCAACTAATACAATAGAAAGTATTTAAAGAAATTTCCTATGGTCATGAATAGAGGAAAAAAGCTAAATTTTACTTGTAGCTTTGAATAAAATATGCAATGATAAATCAATGGGTGGACTTGGGCTCATATGAATAAGGGATATGAACAAGGCCTATGCAACAAATATGGATTGAAGGCTAGTGAATGAGGATCATTACTTATGGAAAATAATTATAAGAGATAAATACCTTGACAACTAAGAGAATAATATATTTTTGACAATAATAGAGCCCTATAGAGGATATTGATTATGGAACCATTTAGTGAATGGTAGAGAGATGTTATTGAAAGTCACCCATTGGAAGGTAGTAAATGGTAGGTCTATCTACATTTTGGAATATTAATGACTATATAAGTATCTATTAGTGAAATATGAGGTGTTAGAAAGTATTAAAATAGAATCATAGGAACATGGTGAGTTATTATTTGGTAATAGGAGAAGAGGTAATATAAAAAGATCTAAAAATTAATGATGATGATCTCAAAATTTTAACAACTAAATTAAGAGAATTGTGAGGCTAAACAACACAATTAAGGAGCTAAAAATAGTGGTAAAGGGCATAAATTGCCTAAATTAATCTTTCTTAGACCACTTTCTTGTCCGTAATTTAAAACTTCCTATTGGTCCACTTCCTCCTCTTCACTATCATTTATGTCTTCTAATTGAATTCCCATCCACTAGTAATTTTTAATTATACTTAGTTGAGAAATTATTCCTCTCATCATATTAGTTATATACACAACTCAATGGACTCACAATCTTTCTCTTTCTTGTTTTACCATATTTCCTTTGGAATGTATCTAATATTAAAGACCTACTAGATCTCATACCAAATGATGTAGATGAGATAAGTGAGTCCTCCTATGGATAACCTTCTCAACTAGCAACTTATAAGTCACTCCACTACCACAAGATGCATGGTTATCACACATGCAATTAAAAGGTTCAAGAAAATATTATAAATGTACACTCTTTATGATTCATTGTATGGGGTCATACAATTGTATGACAATATTCTTCTTGTATGATCATTATTCGATTGTATGATACTATCCTCTTATTGTAAAATAATTTTTATTGTATAGTCATCTCAATGATGATATTTCATTGTATGGTCATGTTTGTTGTACGATAATTCTCATAGTCTTGTATGACTATATCATATTGTGCAACTATAATAAATTATATGGTATATTCTTTAATTATATGTCAAGTTTATTGAACAAACATCCAAATTGGATGATAGTTATGCAATAGGCATGTGAATGATAATTACCTGATATTACAAATATTATTTGAAGGACTTTAATGTCTTTCATGAATGGTTATATCCATTTTAACAAAGTATCTATTAAAATATGATATTTTCCTTCTTGAATGGCCTCATGCTCTTACTTCAAAAACCACTCATTCATATCCTATATGATAATGACCTATTTAGTATTCTATTAAAACTTAAATGACATGGAATACTAATTTGAACATTGATTATTTGAATGGCATACCTTCCTTTGTACACCAATAAATCTTCTTCAATATAGTTAGCAGTTACATAAATGATAGAATTTATTTGCATAGTGATCAATTTCTACATACATAACAATCCATTCCTCAATTGAAATATGTCTTCTCTAAATTGTAACATAAATCTCTTTTTTCTATGAATATTACATTCACCACTCTAAGCAATCTACAACATATGATTTTATAGCATAATGCAATCAACATTCAATTATACATAGTATAAAAAAAACTAAGTTTTTTTTTTTACAATGTCTATTAATCATACATAATAAATTGTTTGTTGTAATGAATCCTATCCATTATTCCCTCTAGACTATTCTAAATTACAACATCCAATATCAATATTCTAGCATGTTTTCCTCTCATCTTTGTTTCCTTTTTTCTCCTCTACCTTAATCGACATCTCTAAAATTTTATTTTATTTTATCCCCTACAAATTTATCTTATATTTCCCTCTTGGTTCCTCTCCCATCATTACATGCTACTTCCTCTTCTCTCACTCAATTTTTTTTAGTTTTATCTTCCCTATTTTTCTTACATACAAAGGTCCATCCATTATAATCGATGCTTGATTCTTATGTATCAATATTTATCTATTACTTTAACACATTCAATACCTATAATGTCATGCATATACCCTATACTTGTCCTTTTTTATTTTTTAATAGTTAAAACTATAAAATCATATTTCATTCCTAGAAATAAGAATCAAATAACTTATTAACGATATTTATATCAATCACCATACCTTAACAACATATGATGTCGAAGCCATAAATATGTCATAGAGTTAATTTTTATCATGCTACTAGAAATAGTTTAGTAAGTAGAAGCACTATATGAATATAATAACTGTTAATTTCTGAATATGTTTAATATTTAAAAATAGTACTTATTTCAACATTAGATTTTGTCTCTTTATTATAGCACATATAAAAACAAATAACCACAAACCCCTTTGGTAGAAGTGTTGTTATTTCTAGGAAATTACATATCAAATTTTTACTTTATCTATTAAGAAGTTTTCACAATTACCAACTATCATTTATATAAAAAATCAAGAATGGGGATAAAGCAATGAAAATAAATAATAATACTTTTTACTTTTCTTATAATACCCTCTTACAAAATCAACTTTTGATCTTGTACAATAATTATGTGATATATTTTAATTTTATGAACTAGACAATAATTTAGTTTAGTAAAGGATATATTTGATCGTAAATATCCTTATTGTTATGAATAATTATCTATCAACTATGCTCATTGGTTATATTTTCCTTTAATAAATCTTGTAGAAATTGATGTTATTATATTAACGAAAAACTATTAGTCAATTGAAGTCTAAAATATTTATCAAAGTGATACAATGATATAGATGTAATATAGGAGTTGTAGAGTGGAATACAAAGATGTTACATATGGTCATTTGAATAAAAATACTTATTGGTCCATTTATAAATGATTTTCAAGATTTTAAGTTCACAATCACAAGGTTTTGTAATCATGAGTGAAGAGGATGGAGAAAGTATCCTATTTAATATTATTAAAAAAGGATATTTTTTTATTTCATTTAGTTATATATTCTTATTTTTGATAGAAAATATTGAAGTGAATAATAGAAATTTGAATACCTACCCCAGGATAAAAGGCATGTTGTTGCAAAAATAGAATATATGTAATTGTTAATTATTGTTGTAGATGTACTAATTGTAGACTTGAATATTACTAAATATATTTTCTAAATAAGGATATGAGAATACAAAGATAAAAATATTCACAAGTTTATGAAGTTAATTGTGTAGAAGGGTAGGCAAACTAGCATAGTTGGTTTTTTTTTTAACATAAGATAAATTTGTGGAGCAATGGTATATATTTGAAGATAAGCTTGCATGTGTTTTAAGGTTTACAGGTTGTAGATATAAATCCATAATAATATGACCATCTGTGATAAAAGTGCATATCAACAAAAATCCATTTGTTAATGAGATGTCATGATATTAAATTAATTTCTAGTGGGAATATGTATATTAGATATGGATGAGGAGAGAGTGTTAACTAAGAAATATATAAAATTAAATATATAAAGGTATATTCAAGATATATTTCTAGAACAATGAAAAAGTTGATGTCGTTGCAAAGAGGAGACATATCATATCATCAACAAAGGATGTTATGTAAGGTGTGATACACCATTTTTTATTTGAAAAGGATCCACAATCATATCAAACTAAATATATATATATTAAGATCCATATACTATAGGGAGAAACAATTCCTAAGACATATGCTTCATCCATTCATGAGAATTACGTGAAGGATGTTATAAAATCCAAATTAATATAACTACAAGATCCAAACATAAAATAATATTTTTCTTTCCTTAGATATTTTAAGAATAATAAGCCATGGGGTAAAATGGTGAGACATAATTTTCAAGCATTCTAGGTATTACTTGAGTAAATAACAATAAAACACCTCAATGAAGGCATTATTAAAGGAAGTGGTAGTGATTTATGTATGATACCTTTATAAGATGAGTGACATATTAATTTCTTGATTCTTAAGCTATCTAACATGGAATTTTTGTTGAGAGCATTATCACAATCTAAGATACATTAACTAGACTTCCATAAATCATATATTAAATTTCTATTTGAGTAAGTTAGCAAAATAAACCCTAAAGTTATTTGTAGTGGAATCATTTATTTAAAGAATGATCAATGATTGAAAGGGACAATCCTTGTGTATTGTTTCTTTAAATGTAAACAAAAATATTTATTTGACATGAATTTTGTGTAAAAATATTGGCATTTATTTGATATGTCTCTTATTAAGTGAAGTGAGACAAATATGTTAATTATTTCTTTAATTTACCACTTATGCATTGCATATTTTTCTAATAAAAAGACGCTTGATTATTCATACATTCCTTCTAAAAAACTATAAAATTTACACCATTTGCTTTATTGAAAGTAAATGATGAATAATGAAGTCTTGAAGATTCTATTTTTTTTATGGTGGAATTATTTTTTGTTAATATAAAGTATTTATATTTGTCAAAAATGTGGGGGAGTTGGAGAGAAGTGGGTAGTTGAAACTCTCATGTTGGAGAGGCCCTAGGTTCAAATATCTCCCTCTCATATGTTGTGGATATGCTATGTAATAGTTATTAGGGACCCTACTGGAGGTGTGTTTATCCACCCGCATAATGTAATCATGAGCTTTAATGATGAAACGACCAACATTTAAAAATAAAAAGATCATATTGATTTGGATAGAATAAACACATGGATTTTTATACTTTTTGAAGCTTGATGATAGTTGTTAATACCCCAAAATTGATATTTCTCAATTATATATTTTTTATGCACCCTAAATTCTAGTTTCATCAAAGTTGGATGGAAATATTTTGACCATCTTCCATCATTTGAACATAGGTTGATGTCCCACTATAATTACTAAAATATAAAATAATTTCCTCTATTCTAATTACATGAAAGTAAATATAGGAAACTAAATTATGCAAGGTAAATCAAAAAAATTAAATTAAATTGCATGAAAAATGCATTGATAAGTTTATGGTGTAGGATATTAAAATTAAATACAATAAAAAATATACCAAGGAGGGTGTGTGATTAGTGAACCCTTGAAAAAATTGAATAGCAACAATGTATTCCAATCCATATGATATGAAATTTATGAGAGTAATGACAAGGTGAATAGAAGTATTATGCCACAATTACGAAAAATTCCATCATCTAGGAGGCTAGTTTCACTGATGTAGAACAAAATACATCAATTTATCACATTTTTATGACTTAAAAGAGCACAATATGGGTATCATGAAGTGTAGATTTGAATCTATCAAGATAAAAATATGCTTACAATGGAGAGCATGGTTCTTATTTATAGGAAATATTCACCCCTATGGAGCCCATGGTTCATATTTATAGGAAAAGTTCACCCCTAAGTTACCTTGGCTAGGAAATTTTTACTACTAGTAAAAGTAAATATTTGAGACATATTTAACAAAATGATGCACAAAATAATGTTACATGGCTCTAATTATGCTTAATACCTTAGAATCCTTATAATATGAGTTATAAAACCATAAAAAGATACAATATGGGTTTCCAAAAGATCCTCCTTGGTATCCATGCATAATTGTTATGCTTGACCTACTAATGAGTTAATGTGATTAGGATGGAGAGCAAATTGCTCCATGGGATGAACAAATTGGTTCATTCTACCAATGCTTTACTCTTATAAACCAATTGCTTTACTTTGTTAGCAAATTACTATTGGACAAAATTAATTTTCATCAATAATTATTTTTGACTTAGCCAAATTTCAAATATTTTGAAATATATTAACTAATTCCATTGTATTTTAAACCATTATATTTTGCACTATCTTCATTGTCACTATTACCGGTGATTTGGGTTGTCTTCCTCTTTCTTGTGTTTTTTATCTTGCTTGTTTCTACCTTTTTCTCCTCATTCCCTATTTGTGTCATACTATAAGTTATCTTATTATAGAATCCAAATCCTAGCCATTTGTCATCCATGCATCATCAAAATAATGGTAAAATAAGGGACAATATAACGGAAACTAGTTTGGCCAATCCAGACCAAGTCAACTAAATCAAGTGGTCATGATTCAACTAAAAATGAATAAAAAAAAAAAAACAACCAGTGTAACAACAACCACAACAAGTATCCTATCAAGTGGTTCCCCCACCTCAAAAACTTCATAACACAACACAAATTATGGATAAATACCAACATCAACAATTTTTTCGATAAGACCGCATGTACACACACTTGCTTGAATCATATACATCCCTCTTCCACAGGTTGTATGACACCAATGCTATTACCTTAGCCGAAATTAGGCCAAATGATCCAATGAAACATGGCAAAAAATATAAGAAGCACTAGTTTTGTCCTTTCCATTGATATAAGAGGTATGATATTAACATCTACCCTTTATTTAAAAAATATGGTGAAAGAGTTAATAGAATTAGGGACCATTAAATTGAATAAACCCTTAGCCCAACAAAGTAAAATCCTTGGTATCTACCAAACACCACTTCTAGAATGATTCTTGGGACTAGCATCCCCCCTTGATCTATGAGTTTCTAGAGTTTTAGCCCTTGCAACAAAGGCTTGAGGGTAGAGGATGGATAAATATGGCTTCATACATTACTTCTTGATAAAGTGGAGATTTATCTTTCTTTTAGTGGAAGGGGATAGAAGAATGGCCTATTCATGTCCATCTTCATCAAAGGCTTCTTATTGATAAGATCCTCAAGCAAATGTGCCTTATAGGAAAAGAGGAAGTGGATAAGATTTCATAGGGCCTTGGTAATCTAGGTGTTTTCACTATTCGTGATGGTTAATGCTTTGCTCCCTCTCTCATTCCTCTTGTAGGATGCCCCACATGATAGAATTTGGGTGGTTAATGATTGACCTAAAATTAATGTATTTTCTTGTGAACTGATGCATAGGAGCTCTCACCTATGATAGTCTTATGAAGAGAGGTTTTTATCACCCTTCCAACTACATCATGTAAAACTCCTAGGAGGAGACACTTGATCATTTGCTTTTTTAGTATGCATTTGCAATAGAGTTGTGGAAAATGTGTTTAGACCTCTTTAAGATTCACCTAAAATTTTAGGTGACTCTTTATAATATATGGGTGATGTGAACTCAGCTACAAGAGACCAAAAAAATGGACTCCAATCACATAACAAAAATGCAATATAATGGAAGAAACCTACCAATTGATATTATTTTTATTCCTAAATTCACACCGCTTCTCCAAAATATTACAATCATCATATAGCAACCGAAAACCAAAGAAACCCTAAATAAACCCTAAAAATGTATTTTTCTAAAAACTTTTAAAAATAGAAATGAGTCGTATTGCACCAAAATTCAATGCACACATCCCTATTACAATAATGAACCTTAATTTAAAATATTATGTCTCAAATTAAGGTATAACAAAAGATAATAAACTTCTAACATTCCAAAAAGCTCAAAAAACTCGGGAACCTATTCTAAAAGCTAATTTTAGACACTAGATGGAAGATTTAGGTCCCAAAAACATGTTTTTTAGATATTCAGGCCAATCAGAGATGAGCCTGATGCAGACAAGGTACGTAGAACCACCTATTAAATTTCACGAGTTATGGCTATGGCAAGGTGCATCATTCTCGTCTAGTGGAATAGAACTCAACTCTTGTGAGTTTAGCAAAATTAAAATCCTATAGCTTCCAGTTATAAATTTTATTTAGCTTTGACTCTGAAACCCAAGTTTTATCCAACTATGGTAATCCTTTCCACTGAACCAGGTATCTGTTGTATCTCTCATGTCTAGTGGTGATCACCTTCTTATCGAGCACCTATGCAACTGTATATTTTTTCTTCTTAGGCATCTATCATACCTAATTTACTGTATCCTACAATTAACCATCCTCAGTAGTACCAGGATATTGAAATCAATCAAAAACATTAAAAATGGGTGAAATATCAAATTCATCGGGCAGCTTCACTTTATAGGTATTATCATTAATCTTCTTCAAAATCTTGCATGGCCCAATTTCCTTAAGTTTCAGTTTGTTATACATCCCCTTAGGAAATATTTATTTCCTCAGATGAACCATGACCATATCACCCTCTTCAAATAATTTCACCCTTCTATGTGCATCAGCAGACTCTTTGTAGTGAGCATTACTACCCTACAATTTTTCCCTCACTAACTCTTGCACTTTTTGGATATGCTCAAAAAATGCTTCTGCATCATCACTAACTTGTTTCCCAATTGGTAACTCAACAAAATCTAATACACCTCTAGGATTTTGACCATAAATAATTTGAAAAGGAGATTTACCTGTAGACCTATTCACTGAACTGTTGTATGCAAATCTGGCTTGTGACAAGGCTAAATCCCATTGTTTTGGTTTTTCTCCAACTATGCACCGTAAGAGGTTTCCCAAGATTCTGTTCACTACATAGGTTTTCCCATCAGTCTATGGGTGGTAAGCACTACTAAACTACAACATGGTGTTCAACTTATTCCACAACATCCTCCAAAAGTGACTCAAGAACTTAGTATCCCGATTAGAAGTAATAGTCTTTGGAACACCATGCAACCGCACAATATCATCAAATAATAATACTCTAGTCCTAGTTGCATAATTATTTTTTTGGAAAGCAATGAAATGCATCATTTTTGAAAATTTGTCTACCATAACAAAAACTAAATCCTTACCCCTCTATGTCTTGGGAAACCCCAACACAAAATCCATACTCAAATCGGTCCATGGTCCTATTTGAACTGGTAGGAGCATATACAACCCTATATTTTGTTCATAGCCCTTAGCCATTTAACATACTCTGCATTTAGAGACAAAGATGATTATGTATCTCTTCATTTTTTACCAATAGTACTTCTCTATAAGAGTGGTAGTTTTGGCTACTCCAAAATGACCAGCCAAACCCCCACTATGTAATTACCTCAAGATGTTCTCACTCATAGAGCCATTGAGAATGCATAATCGATTACCCTTAAACAAGTAACCATTTTGTAAAAAATACTCTTCAAAAATAGTATGAGACACTCTCTACCGCACTTTTACATTGTTGCACAATATTCCTAAAATATGTATTAGATTCATACAAATATTTAATCCCCTCAAATCCTACCACTTCATTCTCCATAGTGGTCAAAAACAAGACTGTCCTACTCAATGCATCAACAACCTTATTTTGTTTGCCCGACTTATGCTTTAGGACATATGTATACTGTTGTAAAAATGAAACCCATTTGGCATGCCTGCTATTTAACTTTTTGTAAGAGTTGACATACCTCAGTGCTTCATGATCAATATACAACACAAACTCCTTTGAGAGTAAGTAGTACATCCAATGTTACAATGCTTGCACAATTGCATAAAATTCCACATCATATGTAGAATAATTCTTCCTTGCGTCATTCAACTTCTCACTAAAAAATGCTATAGGTCCGCCATCTTGACTTAAGACACCACCAATTCCAATAAATGAGGCATCACAATCAACCTCAAACACCTTAGTAAAATTTGGAAATACCATTTCTTCATGCACTCAGTTATAGGGGCAACTATACTACTGAAGTTCCTGATGAAATTTTTGTAAAAGGTAGCTAGGCCATGAAATATCCTTACTTTTGTTATAGTTCGTGGAAGAGGCCATTCCAAAATTGCCTTCACTTTCTCGTCATCCATCCTCATGCCATCTCTTGAGATTAAAAATCCTAAAAACACTAAACTATCTTGAAGAAATTTACATTTCTTCAAGTTGACATACAATTTCTCCTTCTTGAGCACATCTAACACTAATTTTAGGTGTAAAAAATGCTACTATAAATTAAAATATCATCAAAATACACAACCACAAACTTACCATTATATTCTCCTAGTACTTTGTTCATCAACTGCATAAATGTGTTGGGTGCATTAGACAACCCAAATGGCATCACCATCCACTCGTACAACCCATATTTTGTATTAAAAGTTGTCTTCCATTCATCCCCTTATCTAATTTTTATCTGGTAGTAGCCACTTCGTAGATCAATTTTATTGAAGTATTTAGCTCCAACCAATAAATCCATCATGTCGTCCACTCTCGGTATAGGATACTGATACTTTATTGTGATCTTGTTTATGGCTCTACTATCCACACACATACACCAGTCATCATATTTCTTTGTGGTCAACAATGCTGAAGTTGCACATGGACTGACACTCTCCCTAACTAATCCCTTATTTATCAACTCTATCACTTGCCTACTCAACTTTGCATTTTGTTTTGGGTTCAACCGATAAGCTGCTTGATTTGGGAGCGGTGATCTTGGAATCAAATCCATGTGATGCTCGATATCCCTCTTTGGTGGTAGCCCATTTGGTGGCTCCTCTGGTGTGAGATATTTATATTAACTTAGCAACTTAGTTGTTGTTGTAGGTATAACCACTTCCTCTGTTTCTAGCTTCCTAGATATTAAGGCATAACATAATCTAGCATCCTTGATCTCTGTAAGAAAATCCTTTATCGTCAACAAGCTCTCACTTGGCCCATCCTCCTTTAGAGGTACAATAACTACCTTTACACCGTCCTTCCAAAATGTGTAAGTATTCTTTCTCTCATTATGGTTAGTAGCCCTGTCGTACTGCCAAAATCTTCCCAATAGAATGTGACATGCATCCATCGGGATCACATCACACCACACTTCATCCTTGTAAGTACTCCCAATTGAAAATTTAATTAAACACCTATTATCTATTGTTACCTCATTCTCATTCTTAACCCATGAGATGAGATATGGATAAGGATGACTTTTGTATTCTAGGTTCATTTATAAACCATGACATTTGACACCATATTCTCACAACTACCACCATCAATGAAAATGTTACATACCTTCCCTCCTGATGTACACCTTGTTCGAAAGATGTTTGTTCGTAGCCTAGAATCATCACCATCTATGGTCTGCCCCTTCTTTTTGCTATGCACCTTCTCTTTATTATGAATAATCAATGTCCTCCTTATCATAAGTGCTTCCCCCATGTCAGCAACAACTTCATCCTCATCTTCCTCTTCCATCTCAACCAAATTGACCCTTCCTTGTCCTCCTGGACCTCTTTCTTAGACATCACATTGGGGACACTAAAATGCTCTGTGCACCTCCTCACCACATCCTGGACCTCTTTCTTAGACATCACATTGGGGACACTGAAATGGGGATCATTCCCATTTCATCCACCATCATAACCTCTACCTCATTGGTATCCTCTTCTCTTAGATTATGCCCATCTTCTTATTGTTTAGCAGGTATTGAGGATTATCCCTTGATAAAATTATATCCACTTTGACCTCAACCTGAAGAGGGTGTGAATCCCTTATTACCTCTTCTATTAACCCTTTTCAATTTCTCCTCTGCCTTGAGGGCCATTTGATATGCATCCTCCTCTATAAGAGTGTGATGCATGCTCATATCATCTTGAATAGCAAAACTTAGACCATTTACATACTTGGAAGCCTTTTGGTCCTCCATATCACTATGATCCACTCGAATGGATAGCTTGTAGAATTCATTAGTATAGTACTCAATGCTTTTATCCTTCTGTCAGAGATTCTAAAATATATGAAATAGGATTTGGGAGTAGTCTATAGGTATACATTTTTCATGTAACTTCTTCTTCATCTTTGTCCAATCCCTAATATTTTCCTTTTTATTCTTCTATCATGTAGTCTATAAACGATCCCACAAAATAAATGCATGTTCCTTCAATTTTGTGCATGTGAGCTTAACCTTCTTCTCTTCAACAAGGTTACTCCATTCAAAATATTTTTCTAGGCTATTTATCCAATTGATCAACTCCTTTGGTTTCATCCCACCAACATACTCGAGAACCTCAATCTTGATCCCATCTCGATTCTCCTTAAGCTCCTCTAGAGCTTGTATCAACCAATTTTCAAAATCGTGCCCTTCTTCCTTTGGGACCTCTGGTTCTGCTTCTGCATGAACCTTAGATCCATGTTCCTCAGGTACATTTTCATCATTAGATCCTTGATCTGCACGCACCCTGGGATGTCTCTCCCATGCAATCAATCACACCTGTCAACCATGCTATTTCTACATTTAAATCCTCGATCTTCCTATTCATCTGGGCATATCTTCTAGGTGGCATCTTCCCTTCACTAGTGAGATCACACCCACTCTGATACCAAATGATATGAACTCAACTACAAGAGACCAACAAAATGGACTCTAATCACATAACACAAATACAATATAATGGAAGAAACCTACAAATTGATATTCTTCTTATTCATGAATTCACACCCCTTCTCCAAAAGATTACAATCATCATATAGAAACTGAAAACCAAAGAAACCCTAAAAACATATTTTTCTAAAAACTGCTAAACATAGAAATGAGTCAGATTGTGCCCAAATTTGGCACACACATCCCTCTTACAATAACGAACCTTACTTTAAAATATTAGGTCTCAAATTAAGGTATAACAATAGATAATAAACTTCTAACATTCAAAAAAGCTCAAAAAACCTGAGAACCTATTCTAAAAGATAATTTTGGGACATTAGATGGAGGATTTAGGTCTCAAAAACATATTTTTTGGAGAGTTAGGTCAATCAAAGATGATCCTGATGCAGATTATGCACACATAACCACTTGCTAAATTTCAAGGCCAACGAGCGTACTTTTCACAAGTTATGGCTCCAGCAAGGTGCATCAATGGGAGATTTGAAAACACAAAAAAATCAAAAATATCTCTATTCAGCTAGGTTGGTCCTTAGGCACAAGCTTCGTCTAGTGGCACATTTGGCTGGAAATAAATTCCAAAATATTTAGAGAGAATTTTAGTCCAATGGAGTTGATTTGGCATAAAATTGTTACCAAGATTTTTTAAACTATCAAAGCCCACTTTAGAATAAGAAGACTTAGGTGAATGAGGGGACTCCCAAGCCACAGAATTTGGGACGATGATAGTCCCCTCCCCTAGGTTGGAAAAATATTAATTTTGATGGTGCAGCTAAGGATAACCCGGGAGCTACAGACATTAGTTTTATTAGAAGAGATTTCAAGGGGAAGATACTTCATTGG
The DNA here is from genome assembly GCA_028583015.1 of Wollemia nobilis. Taxonomy (NCBI): domain Eukaryota; kingdom Viridiplantae; phylum Streptophyta; class Pinopsida; order Araucariales; family Araucariaceae; genus Wollemia; species Wollemia nobilis. Next base: position 380,612 of record JAQPPZ010012958.1, read on the forward strand.
GAACTAGAGGGTCTTGGAAGGGCTACTAGCAATGAATATGAAGGTCTGGCTATCAGACAAGGTTCTCTCGATTCTTGGGAGAATGGGGTTAGAAAGATCATAGTTGAGTTTGATTGACAAATAATGGCGGGGGTTCTGCATGCTATTAGAAATTTTAGACCAAGGGCTTAGAGGATAAGAAATATTGTGAGCCAAATTCAATTCATTTGGTAATAGTTTGAGGATGTCATCCCAGTCTATGTTGGCAGATAAAATAATGCAATGGTTGAGTTTTTGGCTAAACATGCAGTGAAAGTCTAATTGGATACATGTTGAATTCTAACCAAGATATGGACACTTATGATTGGTAGGAGGTGAACCAAATGATTTTTAATTTGACCAACAAAGACATAGCTAAGGATGAGGATAGGTCCAGAGTAAGCTAAGTCTTATGGATCAATGTAGGATGAGCAGTTATTTGTTGCATTTTTTTGCTATCTATTGCAACACTCTTTGACCCTTTTCGGGATAGCATGGGTTGTGTTCGCAGGATTGTCAAGCCTACTAGTTTTCTTAGATTCAATGTAAAGAAAAAATGAAAACCGTTTCAAAATTTCTGCTATGTAGATGGTACCCAATTTTTTGTTATTTTTGGAGATGCCAATCCAAATTTTATTCGAATTTTAAGGCTAACCAAAAGTAACACATTTATAACTACAATTTAATTCTTATTCTATCAATATAATTTTTTACCTTTTAAAAAAATTAAAAAAATAATAATAAAGACAACATATCCTTAGTTTAGGAAGGTACATTAAGAGGAGGTTGGATAAATGAACATCCTAGACGACATAGGCTAATGATGATGAATAATGTAGGGGAAGCTAAAAAAGGGGTTTCTCGAATTCTCGTCGAATGAATATGACACATTATTACCCTTTTGGTTGCTGGGTGCATGCCGAATTGAAAATTAATAAATTCATATTTAGTTCAGCTCCTTACAATAAATAAATAAACTTATTTATTTATTTTCTCTCAATGGATGAAACCAAACCATTGCAGTTGTGTAAATTGCGACTCAAATATGTTACTCTTCTTTATGAGTAAACACGTCACCTTCATACAGGGAAACGAAATCAACGACAGGGTGGAATATCCGGCAAGAATTAGCGGATTGTAGATTATACCCTTATACCCTCACTTAAATCAAACGGAATCAAATTGAACTCCGTTTTTTAGTTCGTGGCATCTCTATAAAAGGCTTTGGGATTATCCACCTATGAAATCAACTTCTATAACATCGTTAGATCTCTATCAGAAGACACCTTGTATTTGATCTCATCAATTGGCGCTGGTGAATTTAGACATGGATGCAAGGAGTCTCGTTCTTGGGCTGTTATTCTTTTTATTTGCCGAGGCTGGTGCAGGAGATGTTGAGCGTGCGTCAACATATATTGTCCATATGGATAAATCAGCAATGCCTAATGTTTTCGCAACTCACGAACAATGGTATAAATCGTTGCTTCATTCTGTGAAAGGCCGGGGAAGGCAAATTAAAGAGATCAAGGATTCACATCTTTACACCTACGCTAATGTCCTGCACAGTTTCAGCGCAAAACTCACACAGTCAGAGCTTGATATGCTGGAGGAGATGCCTGGACATTTATTAACGTTCCCAGACCCCGTAGGCACTATGGATACAACTCATTCCACAGAGTTCCTAGGATTGAGGCCCGACTCGGGTCTGTTGCCGGCGTCCCGCTTCGGTGACGATGTAATTGTTGCCGTTCTCGACACCGGTATTTGGCCCGAAAGCCGAAGCTTCCTTGATGATGGAATTGGGCGCCCAATTCCATCATCAAGGAAGCTTCGGCTTTCGGGCCAAATACCGGTGTGGGGACCGCTACCACTTCCCTACCGGTGTGAGAATGGCACCGCTTTCGACCCTGCCCTCTGTAACAGAAAGCTTATAGGAGCCCGCTATTTCAACAAAGGCGTGGTGGCGAAGTACGGGAATATCGACCCCAAAAAAGACTTCGACTCCGCACGGGATCTTGATGGGCACGGAAGCCATACTTCCTCGACCGTAGGAGGTAACTACGTCAATCACGTGGATTTCTATGGGTATGCCCCGGGATCCGTCCGCGGCGTCGCTCCCGCAGGCCGAATTGCAATGTACAAGATCGGATGGTCGATCGGCATTTTGGGATCGGACGTACTGGCGGGTATGGAGGGCGCCATTAACGACGGAGCGGACGTTTTGTCTCTCTCCCTCGGCTTCGGTTCCCCTCCCTACTTTCAGGACAGCATAGCGCTCGCAGCCTTTGAGGCCATCAGGAGAGGCGTGCTAGTTGTTTGCTCTGCAGGCAACGAAGGGCCGGAGCGCGGAATAATGAGCAACGGTGCGCCGTGGATCTTCACCGTCGGAGCCAGTACCATCGACCGAGATTATGCCGCTTCGTTGACGTTGGGAGACGGCACCGTCATGAATGCTTCTTCCTTCTACATCTACAACAACCTGACAGGGAACTTCACGGTATCTCAGGCTCCGCTTGTTTACCAGAGCGGAGATCCTGCGTGCAAGAACGAGCTCGACCCTGCGACAGTCGGAGGTACGGTGATGTTGTGCATGAAGACAAGGTCATCACTTTTGGAGGCTGCGAAATCCGCGGGAGCGTTGGCGTTGCTCTCGGATAATTTCAAGTTGTCGCGGAGAAGACATTTCCCTGTTGTATACTTAAAAAGCGGAGAGAGAGCAACCTTGGTAAACTACGTTTCTTCTACGCCAAATCCGGTGGTGGAAATTCAGTTCGGCGTCACGGTGCTTGGCGCTAAGCCCGCACCTGCCGTGGCTTCATTTTCGTCACGGGGGCCGTACGAAGCGAGCCCGAATATTCTAAAGCCCGACAACATAGCCCCCGGCGTAAACATCCTAGCGGCGTGGCGGTCCAACCACACAGGAAAACCGGATTACAATATGGTCTCTGGCACGTCCATGTCGTGCCCGCATGTGGCCGGGCTGAGCGCTCTGGTGAAAGCCGTTCACCGCGACTGGAGTCCTGCGGCGATCAGGTCTGCTCTCATGACCACTTCCTACACAGTAGATAATTCCAATAACAGCATTACAGACAATGGCTACAAAGGCAACCCGGCCACGCCTCTGGATATGGGCGCAGGCCATGTCGATCCAGAGAAGGCCATCGATCCTGGTCTCGTCTACGACCTGACAGCGGAGGACTATGTGAACTTTCTGTGCACGCTCAATTACACGATGCAGCAAATTCAAATCATCGCCCAGACTGCCGTTTCTTGCCCGACTGGCGTCGACTTCGGTTCGGACGCGTTGAACTACCCTTCCTTCACTGCGATTTTCAAGAAGAACGCCACCGTATCTTCTTCCGTGACATTCAAAAGGACGTTGACAAACGTAGAAGAGGAAGCATCGTATTATGAAGCAGTGGTGGAGGCTCCAAAAGGAATCACCGTTGAGGTATATCCTTCTGCTTTGGACTTCAAAGAGAAGCTTCAGAAATTGAATTTTACGCTTATGGTGGAGGCAGAGGGAGGTACAACCGTAGGAGACGAAGACGTGAGATATGGATATTTGAGTTGGATCGATAAGAAAGGTCATGTTGTGAAGAGCCCACTCGTGGCGCTCCTTCAATAAGAAGGAGAACTCTTTTCCAGATGTGCAGAAAAATACATAGCTGCGCTCTTAGAATAAAAGTAAGGTCATTTAGTTTGGACTGTTTCATGAAATTTACATGTTAATGTTGGGATTATAACAAGTCTCAGCTAATAATCTATAAGAACTATTTCTATTTCTATGAAATTGATATCAGTATGAAACCAAAGTATGTATTTTTTTAGCATCTTCACCAGCGGTTAACCTCGTTTATGCTTTTACTTTACGAAATATGTTGCAGGTCTGAAATCGTCGACATGCCATGTGCCGTAATGGCAAAAGGATTTAAACCATTACACCATGAAATAACGTAAAAGAAGTATGTGGTCTCCCCGTCGAAATAGTTTCCGTCCTATTAAATTAGGTACCAAGAGTGACGGGTTCGTATTCACTTTGTAATCCCAACGAGGCATACCAACTTCTGTATGACTGGGATGCAGTCGTTCCAAAGAAATTCAATACCAACCGTTAATTAATTTTAAGTATTTAATAAGAATGATGCAATATTTTATTTCTTAAAGTTTTGTAAAGTTGGTTTTAGTGATTAGGATTGGAAAGGGTTTAAAAGAAAGAAAATGGATTTAGAACTTGGAGTTACGAGCTCGAGCCGATTAGACAAGCGCTCAAGAAGCAGGAATATGGTAAAAGATTTGCCCGAGATAAAAGGGGATCCAACAATTCTAAAGACTTGTTAATAATCATTGGAGTGGTAAGTGTGCTAGTCTGCCGTATTTCGGATGATGGTTAAGGTGCAAGTAAAAAGTATTAAATACAGATCTTCAAGGATGAGACCATAGAGTATTGGATGCATTTAGTTTTTTTAATTGAGGAGAATTTAAAAATATTATAAACTTAAAAAATAAAAATGTATATAATTATTAAAAGTAAATTCAGACTAAAGTTTAGGAATATTGGACTACAAAGGTATAATGACAATGCTTAAGCATTTATTGTTGTGTTATTTAATAGAATAGATCTTTCTTTGTTATTACAATCTCATATAATTTAATAATATTAGTTTGACATATGATCTCATCTTAAAGTAGGGGTTAGGGATTTTATGATTCCTTCATTCTTGTTGTTAAATGATTGATGTTCTTAATAAGTTAAGGGAGAAACATGAAAACTATTTCTTTTAAGAGTTTACGATTACGCTACCGTCGGAAGTGGTCTTACCATATCTATATCATAAAACATGGATGGTTATAGAAGTAGATGCATGATCCTTTTAATTGAGATTCTGCTTTTTATAACTATTATTAAAATGATGGAATGAATATGTAGGGGAAAGTTTGTCATATTGCATGGATAATCTTTTCAAATTATTTTAGCTCTTCCCTGTATATTAATGTATGACTTTGGATAGACTTAAAGAGATGGAACGACAATAAAATAATATCACTCTTAATTAGATATATTGAATTTTAAGTTTTAAATTATTTTAAGAACTAATATTCTATGTATCCATTATGATACTATGTTGTACTTATCAATAATTTTATATTAAATTAAATTCAATAATTGGTAAAGATTAGTCTATAGAAAAACCTATCTTTTTTTAATACAAAGGTATGCCCATATGTCTTAGATACTTATGGAAGGATTAATAGTTACAAATAAATCCCACCAAAATATATAAATGAGAATTAATCTAGTCATAAAAAGAAGCTAAGAACTGTACTCTTTTTATGGGACAAATTTAAACAGATTAGCCTTACAAAGTTATATGAATTTTTTCTTTAAAGATAAGTTTGGTCAAATTTAATTATATATAATTGAGTATTATTTAGCATATGTATTTTTTATTTCTTGTCGTGAATTTTAATGACACAGTTAGCATATATATAACATTATGTAGAATGATTCAATAAAAACCTTTGCTTGTGTAGTATAAAGAAAAATAATTGATTTAAAAATATGTATCTACATTAAAAATATTATGCACTACGACCACTTATTATGTTAACATGTAATTGACTATTGTGGCTAATAAAAAAATATGTATGAGAAAAATAGTAATTTACAATCTTGATGAAAATAAAATATTCATGATTAAAACATAAAATGATCTAATCTATCATTAAAGTTTCTCCAAAGTTCTAGAAACATGTTGCATTAGCACAAAAGCACTAGAAGCATATCTCATTTTCTTGAATCCTTCTAGATATAGATGATCCTTACACTTTTTAATGATTGTGATGGACCTTTTGTACCTTCCCCTCCTCCTTTACCTAATGGAAATAATAAAATTTGACCCCACAATTGAGGATTGAACATTATAATCAAACCTCTATTAAAACCTTGAATTATCAACTTTAATTTAATTTAATTAAAAAATTTATGATGAATAAAAACTATTTCATCTATTTTAAAGGTTATTTTTTATGTTTTTGTGATGAATAAAAACTATTTCATTTGTTTTAAAGTTAATTTTTTATATTTTTGTGACCTTGATTATTATCCATTATTTTGAAATGTAATAATCAATTATAAATATTTGCTTTAGTTGAAAATATTAAAGCATAAAATTGGACTTAAAATATTAATGAAAACCTATATTATCATGTGCTTCAAGAAAACTTCTAGTATAATTAATATTTAGGTAACAATGAATATTGAAGATGAATTGGTGATAAATATACATGATCTCATGTATGTTGAATAAATCTAATCTTCAAGTAAGTGTTAACTTTAAATTATTATATTTATTTTTTTTATATTTCACATAGTTTATATTTTGCTTGATTAATAGATTTAAATATATATTGGATACTAAAATTAATCATTGGTGTTAAAATAAAAATGAATATTATGAATATTAAGGTTGGAACTAAACTTTAGATAAATTAGTAGAATACAATAAAAGAAGATTATGCACTATAAACATTATTCAAGAAAAGGGTTATTTTGGGTTTAAAAGGTTTATAGAATATCATTGTTTGCAAATAATTAACATGGGTATAACAATTATGAAATATATAAGTTATGATAATATTATTATGTGTGTATGTTGTAATTAACTATACTAATTCTATTAATTTATGTATGACAGTGAATTATTTTAAAAAATAAATAATCATAAGAAACAACAATTAGATTTTTTTTTTGATGAGGAACCTTTTATATACAACATATACAATTAGATTTTTGTGTGTATGGGTTTTTAAAATTTAATTAAAAAATGTATTTATTTTATGGTATCGAAATAGTTTGTACTATTTATCACAATATCCATTACATAGAGAAAAATATGATGTTTATTATTGTCATAGATCTTTAAATTAAGCAAATAGATCAGTAAAAATAAGTTCAAGTAGAATAGAAAATGACAAAGATCAAGAATGAGTAGAGATCCATTGCCAAAATTGAATAAAACCCATTGATAAAAAAAGATGTAATTTTTCCTAAGTGTTGGAAAGGACCATTCAATCATCATAAAATTGCTATGCTAAAACAATACATCCACTGGATCAATTAAATAATTAATAAGAGTAATTATCCAATCAAGTGATCTATTTAATATTGCGAAGAAAATCAAAATACTTTTACCCAATCAAAGGGTGATATACATTGGTTGATATCATAATAGTTTCATCATCATTATGACACTTTAAGATATTAAGGAAACAATAATGAAGAGATCCATAATTAATTTCCACATGGACATGTACCATGTGGAAAATTAACAAAATAAATCCATGGATCAAGGGCTACCTAACTGCTAGTATAGGTTGATTTTATTACAATAAATATATCATGGGGTATCAAGTTGCTATCAGAACCAAATAAAAATGGACTAAATTATTAAAATACTCTGACTTGATACACTACCGTCAATTTGCTATTAAGAAAACTTATTATTTTTTCAATCAATGTGAGTTTGAAAATATTGCTAATCATACAATTCACTATTTTGAGGTCTACAGATGAATGCACATGACAAATAAAAGTTCAAAAATATATGGGACCTATCATAACTACCTATTTAAGTTAGAATATATTCTCTAAATAAAATTAGACAAGTAAATGCACATCACCAAAAAAAATCAAATGTTAAATTTGATTTGATGAACAATTATTTCCTTTCAAACATATAAAAATTGCTATTTTAATTCCATATTTAATAACTGGTTAAAATCTTTGTACCATTGCTAAGTTTTCAGTTTTACTTTATTTTAGCCATAAATATGAGCCAAGATCTTATTTTTAAGTATCCTATAGACTATTTTATAAAATTACTCTATTTTTGATCAATCTTATGCGATACATTAAATTATATAAATGAATAAATTGTATATCAAGTTTATTATTGAATTTTATATACTCATTCCTTACCTCATTGATGATGAAAAATTATATTTGTGATATTAATTTATATGTTTAGTTAGTCCTTTTCATATATTATTGATTATGATTATATGAACATATTTAGATTCATGTACTTGTGTTTTATTTTCTATATCCATTTTCCTTGAATATTCAAACTATGTTGTTAGACTAGAGAGGAATTAACCTTCCTTTAAGGATAAATGATACAAAAAATATTTCTTTTAATTTTAGTTATGTTGTGATATAAAATTATGATTAGATGCAATATTTTTTTAACTACTTTTTGCATGATCTATAGTAAATTAGAAATTTTCTACTATAATACTTTTTAAGGATTGAAGGAAGCTCCAAATATAGGGGTGCCTATCAAGCATTTGTTTGACCTAGCAATAATTTTCCTAGTGGAATTGCAAATAAGATCCATTTTTTAATAGATTTAAAATTTTTGCATTGATATTTTTTTTCTAGAGGATAGACTTGGTCAAATTCAATTTTAACCTATACATATCCAATTTTGCTCACTTATTGCATTCTAGGGTTCTAATCATTTTTGGTAACTTATCTAAGTCATTTTCCATCCTTCATCATGAAAATTAAATGCTCAAAACAAGTTCACCACTCATAAACAAGGTTACAAGTTATGAAACTTATCTCCAAAGCCAAAAATTTAAATCCTTACCCCTCTAATGGTCAAATGGATAAATTTTCTACCCAACTTAGTTTACAAATGTGAAATTTTCTAGGCTATTAATTTGTATCTACACCTTCAAAATAATGGTTTCTTGATATCACACTCATACCTATCCATACCAATAGATTGTCAACCTAGATTGGATTGACATGCCCATGAATCTTTCTAATTTAGCTCACTTTTTTCCTAAAGCAAATCAATCAAAGCATGCCAAATATTTAGTGCAACTTTATGCCTATTTGGATATTATTTTTTCCTCATTTAGCTATTTGCATGTAGATTTCATTATTTTACATTCCTCTCTTCTTCTTTAATCCCAAAAATCTACAAATTAGGCATCTTTCCTTCAATGAAAATAAGCAATTTATTATTCCGAGAGGCGTTCCTACATGTGCATATAGGGAGATGGGAGGCAAAGAGGTCATACATGTCACGTTGTAAACAATTTTTTTTTTTTTTTTTAAATCTGACATTAATAAAAGCATTTAAAATATTTAAACTAAAACAACTAACTAACCAACCATTGCAAATATTTAAAATATTTAAGCTAAAAAAATATAATATATATAATAATATATGTTATCAATCTCGAGGTGCCTATCTCATTTCTTGGGGGTGTGATCTCCAAGATTGGTGCCTTAGGATTGATAACTCTCGATTTTTTTAGATATATATCCTTTATATCTAAGCTAGTCATAGAACAAAGTCCTAAAAATCCATTTAACAATTTGATAACCCTGTTTTAGGTTATTTGAAGTATTTTAAAGAATTTTTTCTACCTTTGAGCATCATCAATATTTGCATGTATGCTTGATGTTATTTCTAACCATCTCCAAAGTGACAAAGGTAATGCTTCTTTCCCACTATTTCTTTTTATGGATCACAACCTTTCATTAATTCTTTTTATTTTATTCATAAAGCATTGTGGATCTATTTACTAAATTTTATTCTTTCAAGATATTTTATCTATTTAATTTACTCATTTTAATATACCAGTTTTGTTTACATAAGACTTGTCAAACTTGCTCTAGTTACCTTGCAAGAATTTGTAGGTATTATCTAGGAATATTCCATCATCGTTTTGTTGTAGGATATGAAAAATTATATCCTAACTTGGCATTTTCAACAACATACATTTATCTAGAAATATCTAGGAATATTCCATCGTCGTTTTGTAGTAGTTACATTTCTATTTTATTTAGTTTATATATTTCCAAAAGGTTAAATTATATTTTGTAAAAATAATTGGGGGCTTGATTGTAAACAAGGAAGCTTAACACCTTCCCAACCATTAATCAAGCCCTATAAATACTAACAACTCTATCATTTCTTTTTATTAGTTTTTTTATTTTCAAATTTATAGGTAAATAGATGATGAAGTTATCATAGTTTGTGAATAGGTGCATAGCTAGACAACCTATCTCATATAGTGAAATATAGTCCAAATGATGAATTTATCCTTTACAAGATCTTGAGTACCTTTGTTCTAATTTTCCTTTCAACATTAATCTAATGTTATTGTTCTCCCTCTATTTTAATATAGTTATTCATTAATAGTATAAATCAAAGAATTTAAGATGCATTCCTACACATATTTACTTTAATAAAAAAATATTAAGAGGAATATCCTTTTAACACTCATTAGGAATAAAATTAGAAGCACATATAGCTTGCATATAGGCTAGAACATTATTTTCGTGCATTTCTCTTGTGCTCTCGCTTGAAATTAAATAATATGTCTTGTTTATCATAGTCTAGGTATAGTGTTTATAATGAATTAAAAGTCCATATAGTACTTAGACATTATTTATTGCAACATTGTATTCTTTGCATCACATTTTAGAATATTCCAATCAAATTTAAATAGTTTTTTTAAATTATATTTACTAGATACTTAGGTGTTTTCTCAATTGAACATATAAAAATATAGTATTTAGATTGAATCTATAAAACACTCTTGGTGAACCCTTGATCCCCACAAAATAACTCAAATAATAATAGAATTTAGAAAAGAATCTTTGTTTGAGTGTGAAACTTTAGGATTGGAGATCAGTATCCCTCAATCTAGGTTTACATATTTGGTTGACTTGACATGAACACCACATGGTATTGAAACCTTTGGCCTAAAAATTTTAATAAAGTTTTAAAAGTTTACTACACTTTAATTAAATACCATCTAAATTATTTCCTTAGAATAAATCACATTAATAAAATATAATAAGAATATAACCAAAATGTTAGTCCTATTGGAGGATGGATAATTACCCATTCATTAAACTATCATACAAATATTGAGAGTTATCTCTCTTGGAAAGTATAAAATGGTGGGCTAACAAGAACCATAAGGAGGGTTGGTTATCTCTTGGAAATATAAGGGTTTTGAAACACTTTATTATTATTTTGTAATCAACTTTGTAAATAAAACCATAGATAAATTAACTCATTTTCCAAGCATGTTTGATCAAAAAAATCCTCACATAACCATAAATGTAACTTGTTAAATTTCACATAATACAAAATTTTTATCTTCCATTCCTAAAATTTCAACAGTGTTTAGTTTAAGAACATTGCATATGAAATAGAGGAGGAACAACATTTCCTCCTCTATACATTTATTCCCTATATGTAATTAAAGTGGAGAATTAATCTTTGGATATATGGATCACCTTACCACTTTCACTCACAAAAATAAAGATACTTTATTAATGATAATGAATGTAAAAAAAATTAAAATATTTAGATAGGTTATCTCATTCTACTAGTGAGATGTTCCATTCAAAATATATTCAACAACCTAGGTTAAATCCTTCAACTTCTAAAATTATAGGAATTGTTCAAGAATCCTTACACGTAGAGATTAATTATTTTAGGACTTAATCTCATACTATCACTACTGAAAGGTGAATCCTTAACCCAAACCTTTCGATGGGTCAACAACCACCATTACATTCTATAGAGGAATTTTTGAAATGAATCCTAGTCATTTTATTTCTTCAATATGGAAGAAAAACAACCATAATTTCCACCTAGTAGACCAATGTACCAATTAGTTTTTCCTAAAAAGCCATCATTTTTAGATCCTAGAGGGGGATATGCCTATAATTGTATCCCTCCTACGTCACCACTTCCTTTGATATAATTAACCTTAGTTGTTTTAAAACAAAACCTATGCTTGATCCAATAAATATCCTAACTAACCCCTTCAACAATTCCTCAAGTCCCTTTTCTTTTGATACAAATATCTCCTTTATCAAAAATGCTAAAACACATCCTTTTATTAACATCCCAAATCATTTTACCTCATCACAGGGTCTACTAATTAAAGCTAGTCAATCTTCGTCTAAATTCCAAACCCTTATATCCCATGTACAATAATTGACTTGCCAAATGTCTTCCATCCAATGATTTTTGAACCAAATATGTACATTTAATAATGTGCAATGAAGCATTGGACTTTCTTGTGGCGAACCATCATTTTATACATTAATTTAATGTCCCTATGTTATCCAAGTATTATGGTTTAGGTGATATTTTAATTCATGTAAAACCCTTCATGTTCGCCTACATATGTATATCATATGATAAATTTCTACTACTAAAGGATGGTATTATCAATTGCCTCACCATTCTCTCAAAAACATTAGTAAACTATGTAAGAAATTCATTTAACAATTTGCTAGTGCCATAGAAGAAACCACTATACTTGTTGATTTACATTAATTATAGCAATGAAAATAGGAAATCTTCTCAAATTGCTTGAAAAGGTAGAGTTCATTAGGGTGAAAAATAAAAATAAACCTCCTCAAAAGGATATTCTTAGCATATTTAAGAAGAACCTTAAAAAAAATTTATCCTATCCATTGGAAATAGCCATATCTTTAACATACCATTCAATTTTCTAATCAAGTAGAATCTACCATCATCAGGAAGGTATAACTAAAGCTCCAAAAGGAGGATAACCCCCATTCTAGTCAAAAGAGCTGGTAAAAAAATAAACATGTTCCAGTAAAAAGGGATAGTATAAAAATAAACATGTTCTAGGAGATGTCATCACTAAATCTTGATAAAACAACAATAGTGTAAGTACTATGGTATCCCTTCAAAAAATAGTTTTAAACAAATAATAAAGGCCTAAGAGACTATATTCTTAGTTGGACCAACCTCCCTCCATTAATATAACAACTTCTATAGGTAAAATTGATCAAATTCCTAACCATAAAGCCTCCAAATACTAAAAGACAAAAACAACTAGGATTCTATGATATAGAACAATGCACTTTTCATCACATTAATGAATATTCTACTAATAGATGTAAACATTTAGGACCCTCATCCAAGATTATATAAATAAATGGTGAATTGTATTTAAAAACTCTCAACCATCTACATATTCTAACCAAAATTTGGTATTTTCCAAAATTCTCTATCGAATAAAATGATCAAAATATGACTAATAAAATTCTATAAAAAAATATTCCCCCACCTAACCATAAGATGTTTGGAATAATTCATGCAATAAAAATACATCAATGAAGGGTCTAGTCATCAAATGCACCTACTAATCCTCCTCTAATTATACCTCTATTTGAGAGACCAACCCTAATATAAAATGCTCAATATAAAGGAAGAGGGATATTTAGCCTTCAACAAGGACTAAAGGACATCCTTGCAAAATTTCTTTACTTGAATTATTGAAAAAATCTTCCATTCATAGAGATTTTATTTTCAAAATTTTGAATGAGTAAGTAGTGTCTCAAAATAATTGTCTAGTTGATTTGACTCATGTGGGAGGGACTCTCACTATTAATCATGCAACCATAGATATTTATGAGGAAGATGACCAAACCCCATCCATGCTTGGAAAATTATCCCTTTATATCACTTATAAAATCAGTGATAATTTCATCAAAAGAGTACTTATTGATAACATGTCTACTATTAATATGTGTAACCTCAAATTTATCAATATGATAGGACTAAATAAACCAGATTTATAAAAATCCAATACCATTCTCATAGCTTATGATAATCAAGAGAAACAGGTTTCTTGAACCTTGGTCCTCCCTATAAAAGTAGGATCCTACATACTCAACACCCTAGTCTATGTTTTAACTTGTGACATAAACTATAATCTTCTTTTAGGACAACCTTGGATTTATGCTATGCAAGTAGTCCCACCCACTTATCATTAGTGATTAAAATTTGATTTCCAATAATAAATCTAAACTATACATAGAACTTTAGAAAGGAAAATTCAAACATATATTTGTGTCCATCCTTAAGTACTTCTCTCATCATCACTTAAAAAATCTTAAAACATTTACCCTTGGAATTATGTAAGAATGACAATGAAGCATGTACTAAAAATCAACCTAAGAATTCAAAAGAACAAACCCAAGAAATTCAAATCATAGACTATATCAATCCCTAAAGTAAATTTTTAACAATAGACCTAGCCAAGTTACCCCCATCACCCCAAAACTTGGGAATGCCTTCTTGGAAGGGAAAGGTAGTACAAATATAAAGTTGTATCCTTATATATGTGAGAATCATTAACAAATAAATAATTCATATAAGCAATCCTTCTCCATGTGAACAATGATAGGCTTCTTCTTATATGTAAAACCTATATTAGATGTCTAAATAGATTATATGTAACTTTAGGTATGATGGCATGGGCCTAGGAAGGTTTGAATATTGTTATAAAGAACCATAAGAACCCAAAGCATAGATAAATTAATTGGGGATATGGTGTAGGCTTAATTTTAATACATGTCAACCATGTTCTTCATCCTCTAATAGTGACAGAAATGTTGAATTTACTAATCCTTATGATGGCATCACAATAAAAAATGAATCAAAATCAAACCTTGAAAGGGACCATGAGATGTCTCTTCTCCCTATCCATACCCTTAGTATAAAAACCTTAGATATTATTTATCCAAAATATAGTAACTCTCCTAAATCAATGAAAATTGGTGAGGTCTTGAATTACCTCATTATGTATAGAAAAATAACATTTTATTACTCCTTTAATGCATGTGTAATTTTGGACATAGTTGTAATTTATATTGATATTATGACTAAAGTAATAAAAAAATAAAATGCATTCCCAGGTGATTTTATATATGTTTTTATGTGATTTTAGGCTTAGTTTTGGAATTGAATTAATAATATTTTAATAACATATAATAAAGATATGATGCCTTGTAGGTCATCCTAGATTTTTTAGCCTTTTCAAGTTAGCCATAGCTTTCTAGAGCTAAAAGTATACTGTTTGTAGCACTTTTCATAGCATTTATTGAAACATGTGAACATGGGATAAGAGCATAGGTATATGGAGGAAATGGTGTAGGACATTGCATGTTGAAATGAATGAATATGCTTAAGATACCACATGGATGCATACTATTTTTCATCATTTTCCTCCATGTGCGAAAAATATACTTCTATTTTTAGTAAAGACAAAAATTCTTATTCTACTCTAGTAGTTATTCCCATGTGGTAAACAAATATGGAAATGGTAAATGAGGACCATTGCTATAAAATCAAGTTGTTAGATAGAAATTGGAATTGTTGAAGATAAGTTATAAACTACTTTGATTAGATCTAATCTAGTTAAATAAATGTTGGTTTGTTGATATTGGTTTCCAACTAATTTAGATAAATCTAAATTAGTTAGAATCCTCATAAACCTATTTTAATTTTTTATCTTCCTTGTATAGAATTGGTTGAGTTTATTTCCAACTAGCTTAGTTGTTATCTTCCTTGTATAGAGTTGGTTGAGTTTATTTTCAATCAAATTGGTTATAATATCCTTTGTTTAGAATTGGTTGGATTTATTTTTAACCATCTTAGTTATTTTATTCTTTGTATGGAATTGGTTGGATTTGTTTCCAACCAATTGAGATTAAAGATCTTTTATGATAGTAAGTTGGTAGCGGTTTGTTTCATAAGACATCTCTATAAAAGAGAATATATAAAGTATTGTAGAGGTTAGATAATAGGATGGAAGCTAAAAATGAATAAGAAGAAGAGGAAGAGGATGGATGTAAGAGTTGGATATTATTGTAAAAGAGTAATTTCATCCATTTCTTAATAAAATATGTTTACATGCTTTTCTCACTTGTGCATATGTTAATATTATTTTAAATTGAGGTTTACTTTCCATTGTGCTAAGGAGTAAGGGCCTACTCTATTAGAACAATGGAAAGCATTTACTTTGTAAGATATGTTTATAGACTAGTCTCTTTGTAAGATATGTTTAATTTCTATTTTAATTATTGTAATATCTTTTGATTATTATTGTAATTTGTGAATAATAACTTTGTATATTATTTTATTTATTTATTTTCCTAGGATTAGATTTTCTTTCTTTCAAATGTGTTGTTTATTTTTTTATAAGTGTGATTTACTTTTATGTAAGCATGGTATTTAATTTTCTACAAGCATATTTTAATTAAAACCTAGAAACCCATCTCTTAGAATATATCATATAGTAATTAAAATGAATGGAATTAATAACACACATTATTTTTGGTGTTCTTATCAAGGACATCGATATTGCTAAGGACCGAGGTAACCTCCCAGACTAGTTTACAATGCGATAGTGAAACGAAGCTAGAAGTATTTCTAGGTGTGGTAGTTTAGAATTTTAATTCAACTTTATATTTTCCATTTTTTTCCTTTGTAATGCATAGATATAGAGATACGAGGGGGTTTATTCACTAGGCAAACTCATTTTCAAATCACAGGTTGGAGACCATCATGCTTAGAGGTTGTGTTAACTAACAAATTTCTCATAATAGATGTCCCAAACCATATAATACACATAAGTGAAGGGAAATGAAGTTCTAGAAGACTATCTTTATCAATGGAAGGATTTTCAAAATTCTTTGAATATTCTATAGAATAATATTGAAAACACGAGATTTCGAAAGAAAAGCAGTACTAAGATGCAATATAAACAAAGCTAACTTGATGCTAAGTCCTATAGAATGAGCATGCATGAAATAGGACGAACGTAATCGAATCAAAACCAAACATAAAGGAGAAAGCAGGAGCACAACCCTTTTTATTAATATGATTCCAAATTCAGTTACAATCCCTCTCCTCCCATTTCAAGGGCTAGGAGTTTTAGCATGTTTTGGTTACAATCATGATTAGTAGTCATCCTTCCGTGTGCCCACATGTAAAATGGGTGAGCCAAAGTGTTTTCGCCATTGGTGTGAATGAATCCTTGATCCTTGCTGCTCCTCCTGCATTCAAAGAAACAACAAATCATTTAGTAGCACCTATCCAATGATAAAGTGTTTGATTCCCCAAAAACCAATGTAAAATGCATGCAAAATATTAACTGAATCGATAAACAAAATGACTCCAAATAACCTACAAATTTGACAGAAATCAGAGAACATTACCAGAGGGCCACTGCCATCAAAATAGTTGAGAAATTCGGCATGGATTTCTATTCGTCCCGAGGTGAGCTAGATGAACCTGAAATTCATCCCAGGGTGAGCCAGATGAACCTGCAATTTGTCCCAGTGTGAGCCAGATGAACCTGCAATCCATCCCAGGGTGATCCTGATAAACTTGCAATTTATCCCAGGGTGAGCCTGATAAACCTACAAGTAAACGGTTAATGGCACTGCTCAAAATGTCCTATCTAAGGGACTCCAAGTGACCTACAATATTAGGGTTTAGGTAAATGGGGGCATTTTGGGAAGACCCATAAGGTTGGATTCTTCCAATTTTGCCCCTATCACCCCGATTTTGATGGTACCACCTGTAGGTTAGTGAAAGCGGAAAACGATAACAAAATGGTCAAAAATGCTTCTAATGAGATGAAACTTGAAACATAACCTATTTTATCAGCATAAAAGCAAATGCAAAAATAACAGTATGCAAATATGCCATAGATCCAAATTTGTCTCGGGGTGAGCCAAATAGACCTACAACAATGCGAGGCACACCCGCGGGCAAAGCGCCCACCATTTGGGTCTCTGTTTTAGCACCAATCCACTTGGAATTGGCCCAAAACTTGTTATTCAGTGTTGTCGGCGAATGGGTGGATCAATGCGGTCAAGCGTCGGATCCGGATTCACACTTCCAATAACCACCCAATGACCTCCCTTGCAAAAGAGATCAAGGATGTGGAAAGGTGAATCAAAGATAATGCATGGTAGTGATTTGGCAGCACTTCATTGCTAAAATGCTCCAAAACCTCTTCCCCTTTTTGGGTGAGGAAGCTCACCAATTTATAGACCCAAGGGGTCTCTTTGTATGGGTATGCAAGGGTGCCACTTGGAGGATATGCTTTTTCATAAGTGGAGGAGATTCCTCCTTGAGTTGGACCTCCATGTTATGACAATTTTCTAATGTCCACTTACAATTTTCTAATGTCCACTTACCCACTTATGCACGCATGCGAGGCAGGGAGCAATAATTGATTGTCTCCGACTACCACTTGTCATGATTGCTCTTTTTGACCGTTGAACACGAAATTCGTCCCACCCTAAAATGAATTGGAATTCATCCCGAGGTGGAACGGATTCCATTCTGAATTCGTCCTGGGGAGGGATGGATTCGGAGCATTTTTCATGATTGCTTTTTTTGACCTTTGAACAAGGAATTCATCCTACCCAGAAATGAATTGGAATTCATCCTAGGGTGGAACGGATTCCATTTTGAATTCGTCCCGGGGTGGGACGTATTCGAAGCAGAGTGCCTGAAGGTTCCAAATTGCTCTTTGACCTTCCAAACTTACAATATGAGTGGTTAGGACCACTGTTTAACCTCTGAGGTCTGCCCTGGGGGTTGTGTGTGTCAAATATATTAGTGCTTGTAGCCGCATAATCGGATTGGTGCTGTTTTGGTGTCTACATATGCCCCTTTTTGGAAAGCGCTATGGGTGACGTAGTGCTGAGCAAAAAAATAGATAACCAAAGCACTAATGATTAGGATTTCTTAGTTACTTAACCAGCTCTTGATGCCCCAATCATGGAAATGGCATGCATTCTTGAATCCTTGCTTCTGACGAGCTAAGGAATTTAATTTCAAGTATTAACCTATTTTTATGAGGTGTGACTTGAGCTTGGACATTGATCAGTCATGAATAGGCAAAGGGCGCAACCTTTTGTCCTCGGGGGAACCTTGTGTTCATGCTTCAGGAATGCCAAGTGTTTGATTAGCTTGTGATTATTGCTTGTTTGCTGCCCCAAGCAGGAGCGTGATTGTATTTGTCAATGATTCTTTGAATGCATGTAATTTCCTTGGTTGGGTGTGTATTTGTTGATTTGTGACTAAGTGTGACTACCCCCTCAAGCGACGAATCGATGAGAGAATGACTGCCATGAGAATAGCGATGAGTCGCTTGACCCTAGATGACTTAGGTGAGGGTGTCTTTAGATGTTTTATGTTGGATGCTTAAGCAGTTTCTCGACATTTGGACCTATTTTTGGTTGGTAAAACCCATTTGGTGACACCATTATGGGGTGAAAGTGTCAACAATCCATCTTCCCGTGGAGCGGTCCGACTATGGTAGCCTTCTTAGGGAGTAGAATAGCGACAATTTGTGCCCCAAAATCGAGTTTTTTTATGCCAAGAGGTTAAGTGCAAGAGCACTAATGTCTGACAATTTTTATTGCTTTTTTTTTTTTTTTTTGCATTTTTGTGATGTTTTGATGTTTTTGTGACGCCATTTGGGATTAAAATTGGCAAAAATCCGACCTCCCGTGGAGTGTTCCGGCTATGGTAGCCTTCTTAGGGAGTAGGATAGTGACAATGTAAACCCCGACATCAGTTTTTCTATGCCAAGATGTTAAGTGCAAGAGCACTTGTGTCCGACAATTTTTATTGTTGTTTGTTTGTGTTGCATTTTTTGTTGTTTTTGTTGTTTTGTTGTTTTTTTATGCCATTTGGGATTAAAATTGGAGCGATCCAGCTATGGTAGCCTTCTTAGGGAGTAGGATAGTGACAATGTAAACCCCGACA
Source organism: Wollemia nobilis (assembly GCA_028583015.1). Taxonomy (NCBI): domain Eukaryota; kingdom Viridiplantae; phylum Streptophyta; class Pinopsida; order Araucariales; family Araucariaceae; genus Wollemia; species Wollemia nobilis. The sequence continues at coordinate 400,288 of JAQPPZ010012958.1, forward strand.
TCAGTTTTCTATGCCATTGAATGTCAGGCACAAAGGTGCCTTTGTTCGACACTTTTATTGCTATTGTTTGTGGATATTTGTTGTTTTTGGTGTTTTGATGTTTTGTGATGCCATGTGGGGATTAAATTGTCAAAAATCCATCCTCCCGTGGAGCGGTCCGACTATGGTAGCCTTCTTAGGGAGTAGGATAATGATAATTTGTGACCCCGACATCGATTTTGTAAGCCAATAATAGTAAGTGCAAAGTTCCTTTTGTTTGGCAGATTTATTGCAATTTTTTGTGCATTGTGGGTGCAGTTTTTGATGTTTTTGATTTTTTTTGTGAGGTCAAAGGACCATTTTATTGTAGCCTGAGGGCATTTGAATGATATATATACATGAATTTGTTTTTGTTTATACACTTGTCAAGTTTTGATTTTGATGCAAGTGTTTGATGTTTATGGATGCATGTTAATTTACTTTGATGGATGCATATGGTATGATGAATGCAAATGCTTCTGATTTATATGCTATGTAATGGAATGGATGACATGATTGGTTGATAACATTGCATTGGCACCATAGACTATACAGGACTTATGGCTTTGTGTACTGGGTGATTGTTGTGGTAAATGCTTTTGTGTATATATGTTGCTCTTTTTTTTTTGATGGTGATATAGGGATGGATTATATGCAACGGTTTGTGTAGAATGTAGCTACGTGTTTTTGAGACTCATATGGTTTAACTAACTAGCCAATTACTGTACTATTTTCTTACAAGATGTTTGAACAAGGTATGAATCGTGCTTGTTTTTGACCAAGTTATTTTGCATCCCTATGTGTGCAATTGAGTTTATTTATGTGGCATTTGTCAGGATATCACCAGTGTCAGATGGGATTTTAATCGAACCTATACTGAGGATCTCCTGATTATTTCCACTAACTCCTTTGTTGTATTTGGTTAGATTAATCTATTTTGCGATCTAGAATACCATAAGTTAGCTCATCCACATGCAAATATTGATATGCACACAAGGTAATGTGACAGATATATCATCATGCGGGAGGTTTACCGCCAGTGATCGATAGGCTATCTACCAAAATGGTACTGAGGTTCACCTCATGACCTTTTGAATACTGATAGTTCTAGGGATTCAAGTTCGACTCCCTTCTTTTCTTCATTTGTATTGGGATACTTGCTCTTTTATAGTGATGAAAATCATTGTTTATTTTTGTTTCATTTATTTATTTTGAGCAACGTATTTGACTTTTGAAGTGATGAGAATCACTATTGCTTGTGCTTTTTTATGTATGCACTTTGTGGATTTTGGTGTCAATTTTATGGAGTATTGACTTTGAGAACTTGGGATTCTTGGGGAATTGGGTAGGGAAGATTCTTGTTCTTTTGCCAACTCTCAGCATTCTTGGGGTCATTCGCACAGGGGGATGAGCAAGATACCATTTTCGCTATATGGTATCTTATACTGCTTTACAGGTTTCATATTTCATTGACACAACTTGGGAATTTGTTTTTATGTGTTTTTGAACATGTGATGGGATGTTACGTAACAAGGTGTATTTCAAAGTAACTCTACCGTTGTAACATCTGTCTGAATTTGTATAGTTCTTGGCTAGAAAGCTAAAGGCAGCTGAATGACGAACACTCTAGATACATTTTAGACGATAACGGATTTACGATATGGCGAAATGGTGGATGGCGTTCATGTTTCTTGTATGTTTTTCAAAATGGAAAATGTGAAAGGTGGTTATTTTGCCAAGTAATGACAGTCTATGGTGCCTTTGAACCGTATGATCAACAAATATGCAATGGATGGATGTGATGCCTATGCAGCTATTTATATTTTTTATATTTTTTTTTTATTTTTGATTTTGGAAGTGTGCATGAAAGTAAAATGCAGATTTTTGTTTATTATTTTTGGGGTGACCAAACGATTGCGATAATCCGTGGAGATTTTTGGTTTGACCAAGTGATTGTGATAATCCTTAGAGCTTTTGGGTTTGAAAAAAGGTTTTGTGAGCACCTTTGGGGAATTTTTTGGGATTTACAAAGTTATTGCGAGAATCCTTGGAGCTTTTGGGGTGACCAAGTGATTACAATAATCCTTGGAGCTTTTTGGTTTGACCAAAGGGTTTGTGGGCACCTTTGGAGCTTTTTGGGGTGACCAAGTGATTACGATAATCCCTGGAGCATTTGGGGTGACCAAGGGCCTATTTATGAAGATCCAAGCTTGCTCAAACCAATTCTCATTCAAAATTTGGAAAATATTGCCTCACAAACTCTCATTCTATGGCTATATAGCCAAAAAAAACCCTAAAAATTAAAATGAGTCGGATGGGGCCCAAAATTGGGGTGCACATCCCTCTTACAATATACAAGCCAAAAATAAAGTTTCAAGTCCTAACTCTAAATACATTAGGATATATTAACCTTCGAATAGCTCAAAAAGCATAAAAAAATTAGGTGAGTAATTTTAAAACCTAATTTCGGGGCACTAGATGATGGAATTTGGCCCCAAAAACTAGATTTTTTTGGAAAATATGACTCTATGGAGTCGTATTTGTTTAAAAATATCCCAAATAGCTCCCTGTCAAATTTCACGTCAAACGGAGCTACGGTTTAGAAGTTATGGCCCCGAAAAAATGCACTAAAATTTAGGAAAAAATAAAATTTCCCAAAGTTCATTGGATGCTCTTGCATCATTTATGGGCACCGTTGGGATGCTTCTGGGTTCACCAAAGGGTTTATGGACACCTTTGGGACATTTTTGGGATGACCAAGTGATTATGGGAATCCTTGGAGATTTTTGGGTTGACCAAGTGATTACGGTAATCCTTGGAGATTTTTGGGTTGACCAAGAAATTACGGTAATCCTTGGAGCTTTTTTGGGTTGAACTATGGCTCTTCAGGGGATAGAGGTACCCCCAGCTTGATGATATTTGTGCTCCAGATCTGGATCTGTAGGGATTGGCATGAATGGATCGGTCCTATGTACAAAGAGGAGGACAGGGTCTGCCCTTGGCACTGATGTTGCTATGATATGTCTTGGCAGAAGTTGCTTGCGATCTATCCAAAGGGGCGGATTCAAAATTTTGTTCCAATAGGCTGGGTCTATGCACCACTCATGCCCTAGTCTTATGCCTAGTTGTCCCATCAATTCTTCATTGTTGACAGGATGATGATGTCGTCGCGCATGGTTGAGATATGCCATCTCGATGTCGTATTCATAATTGTTGTAGGTGATCCAAAGGCCCTCATTAGCTCTGATGACTAATTGTGATATATGCAGCTCCTCTTGTTCGAACAAATTTATGTGGTCCCAACGGGGTTGTTCCACTCTTTACGGGGGGACTTGATTTTTCTGTAATGGCACTGGATCGATGGGAGCCTCCAAAGGGAATAGTTGCAAGAGAATTTCTTGAAAATAATCCATGGGGACCACCTGGTAGTGGTTACTATCCAATTCAAATGGGTCCCATGGAGCTACCTTGTAGTTTGACTCATATTCGGCCAATGAGTCGAGCTCATCAGAATCTAGCGATTCTGAGGCATGGAAGACCTCATCCTAGGGTAGCTCTATGATCAGAGGCTGATCCTCTTCAAGAGGAACCTCATGTAAGTTGGGCTTTTGGAGCTCCAAAATATTGGTCTCTATCGACTCTAAGTGCTCTAGCACTTTGCATGTATCGAGGGATTTGAGCTCCTCCTCTTTGGTTGGTTCCTGTTGAGGAACATGGGACCTATGGAGGGGTATCCGGATAGCACCCCCTTGCCTTGGTCATGCATTTTAGTCCACTCTTTTTCTTTCTCATATTCCTCAGAGGCTTCTTGAGGGATTTCTAAGGGTGGCCCATGAACCTGGGTGGTTGCTTGAGGAATCGAGGGAGTAGCCTCCCGCTCCTATCTAGGAGGCATTAGGGGTAGCGCTTGATAAGGTCACGATGACCTGTCTTGCCCCCAGGGGTTGTGCCACTCATAATGTTTTATCTTATGTGTGCAAAGGGTTGGAGTCCTTCCCTGCATAGTGTGTTGTAAAAAATCATCCTTCTGGCATTGAATGCACTCTTTATTTAGAAGATACTGTTGCTCTAACTATTTTCATTCTAGCTCAAGTATCTTGAGTTGCATCCACCATGCGATATGCTTGGCATATTCTAAGAAAATTTGTCCTATCGTCTCATGTCTAGAAGGCCTAGATGCCTCTCCTAGATATCTATCTCGGTCTTGGTGATCCGATATCTCTATAGGCCACCTCCCTCTATTGGGGGTAGTGGCATTCCCATGAGGCTTTGGCCTCAGTAAGTGATCCTGATAGCTAGTATCTGTGGAGGTGTATTGCTCCCACGATGTATATTGTTCTTGAGGAAGGTAAGATTTTTCCTCGTGCTCTCTTTCGTAAGTGAAAAAGGAACAGGCGGAGTTGGATTGCCCCACCTGATGAGCCTTGTGCTCTGGATTTGTCCTTGTAGTCCTAACAACTAAAGGGGGTGAAGGAGGGATAGTGTAATCATGTGGTTCCTCCCGTTGAACCCTATGTTGACCTAGCGCTTCATCGCATGGTGACAACTCATAGCGAGCATCTAAGGGAGCTCTCCTATGGATGTGCCCCTCATGGAAGGGTGTGTTTTGGGTGCTATGTTGGATGGGAGTGCCCCTAGAAGGGGTGCACCTATAGTCCCATTTCTTTAAGGTGTGGAGGGGACTGCCTTGTGTGTCAGGTCGCCAAGGTGGTATGACCAAATCCTTGGAACTGTAATGGAGGTGACTCGTTCCTCTTTGGACATTCTCTGTAGCGTCTGCCCGTGAGTAGGCTTGGCTGCGGGTGAACACCATGGTGATAACTCTATACAAGGTGTGTAGATTTTTTATTTTTATTTTTTTATCTTTTTTTTATGATTTCTCTAAAAAAAAAATTTGTTACACTAAGCAGAAATGAACACACACACGCAAAGCAATGATTATCTCTTTTAAGGATTAATGGTGTGTCCTAAACTGGTTTTAGTGTGTTTTGATGATTTTTGTTTTGTTTTTGAAGGTTTTTGTAACGAATGTTTAAATGCATAATGAAGGCTCATATGACTCCCACAAATGGTCGCCCCTTCGATATACCATTGTCAGGCCGATATACCAACCTCTCTATATACCCTCCCTTATGAGAGGGAAACTATAGGTACATGAGAGCAGATGGTACGTGGTGCATAGGTGGTACGGAAGGGGGATTGTCCTGTTTATGACACCTACCATAGAAGACTTATCCTCGCACATTGGGAATCACCCCAGTGACACTCGGTCAGCTTTCATCAGGATTTACATTGAGCAACAATGACAATCGGGGTAAATGGATGCAAAAATCAAGCCAAGGTGGTGATGAAATCCATCGTTGGTCTTGATCAAGGGCTGGGGTTTTACGACCAGCTCCTTGGTTAAAAAAATGCCACGTGATGTGTGTGGGGTTATTTTTAATTAAAATTGAAACAGGCAAGCAACCTACTTTCCCTAAGCAAGCAAAAATTGACAAAAAATAGAAATAAAAAATAAAAAAATGATAGGAACAGTTTAGAAACCTTACCTATTTTCTGCCCAGACCTACTGCTTCTGACCCTCGGCTCTGAAACTGCACAAATAGAAATTCGTCTCTGGGTGAGACGAATTCCAGAACAGAATTTGTCCCAGGTTGAGACAATTAAATTCGTCCCTGGGTGAGACAAATTCCGGTACTATATTTTCCATAGGCTAGAACGAACAACAGTCAGAGTTCGGAAAATGGTACCTGTAAACAAGAAAACAAGTTTTTGATAAGTTTCTTGATCTCAAAAAGCAGGGGACAGGGTACCACCATGATCGCCTTTGAAAACACGAGATTCTAGAAGAAAATCAGTACTAAGATGCAATATAAACAAAGCTAACTTGATTCTATGTCCTATAGAATGAGCATGCATGAAATAGGATGAACGTAATCAAATCAAAACCAAACATAAAGGAGAAAGCAGCAGCACAGCCCTTTTTATTAATATGATTCCAAATTCGGTTACAATGCCTCTCCTCCCCTTTCGAGGGCTAGAATCGTTAGCATGTTTTGGTTACAATCGTTATTAGTAGTCCTCCTTCCGTGTGCCCACATGTAAAATGGGTGAGCCAAAGTGTTTTCACCATTGGTGTGAATGAATCTTTGATCCTTGCTGCTCCTCTAGAGGGCCACTACCATCAAAATAGTAGGGAAATTTGGCATGGATTTCTATTCATCCTGAGGTGAGCCATATGAACCTTCAATTCATCCCAGGGTGATCCAGATTAACATGCAATTCATCCCAAGGTAATCCAGATGAACCTGCAATTCGTCCCAGGGTAAGCCTGATAAACCTGCAATTCGTCCCATGGTGAGCCTGATAAACCTACAAGTAAACGGTTAATGGCACTACTCAAAATGTCCTATTTGAGGGACTCTAGGTGACCTACAATGTTAGGTTTTATGTAAATGGGGGAATTTTGGAAAGACCCAGAAGGTCGGATTCTTCCAATTTTACCCCTATCACCCCGATTTCGATGGTACCACCTGTAGGTTAGTGAAAGCGGAAAATGATAACAAAATGGTCAAAAATGCTTCTAATGAGATGAAACTTGAAACATAACCTATTTTATTAGCATAAAAGTAAATGTAAAAATAGCGGTATTCAAATATGCCATAGATCCAAATTTGTCTCAGGGTGAGCCAAATAAACCTGCAGTAATGCGAGATGCGCCAGCGGGCAAAGCGCTCACCATTTGTGTCTCTGTTTCAGCACCAATCCACTTGGAATTGGCCCAAAACTTGTTATTCTATGTTTTCGACGAATGGGTGGATCAATGCGGTCAAGCGTCGGGTTCTTGGATACAGATTCACACTTCTAATAACCACCCAATGACCTCCTTTGCAAAAGAGATCAAGGATGTGGAAAGGTGAATCAAAGATAATGCATGGTAGTGATTTGGCAGCACTTCATTGCTAACATGCTCCAAAACCTCTCCCCTTTTTTTGGGTGAGGAAGCTCACCAATTTATAGACCCAAGGGGTCTCTTTGGATGGGTATGCAAGGGTGCCACTTGGAGGCCATGCTTTTTCATGAGTGGAGGAGATTCCTCCTTGAGTTGGGCCTCCATGTTTGCCATTATGACAATTTTCTAATGTCCACTTTGCCCACTTTGTCCAATTTTCTAATGTCCACTTACAATTTTCTAATGTCCACTTACCCACTTATGCGCGCATGTGAGGCAGGGAGCAATAATTGGTTGTCTCCGAATACCGCTTGTCATGATTGCTCTTTTTGACCATTGAACACTGAATTCGTCCCACCCCGAAATGAATTGGAATTTGTCTCGGGGTGGAATGGATTCCATTGTGAATTCATCCCAGGGATGGATAGATTCAGAGCATTTGTCATGATTACTTTTTTTGACCTTTGAAAAAGGAATTCGTCCTACCCAGAAACGAATTGGAATTCGTCTCGGGGTGGAATGGATTCCATTTTGAATTCATCCTAGGGTGGGATGGATTCGGAACAGAGTGCCTGAAGGTGCCAAATTGCTATTTGACCTTCCAAACTTGTAATATAAGTGGTTAGGACCAATGTTTAACCTCTGAGGGTTGCCCTGGGGGCCGTGTGTGTCAAAGCGATTAGTGCTTGTAGCCGCATAATCAGATTGGTGTTGTTTTGGTGTCTACAAATATAATAGTCTTCCACCTAATATATACTTATTCACAATCCCAAGGAAATATAAGGAAGTCTATAATTTTTGTTGTGGAGATTCTAATTTAGAGGATAGGCAACGTAATATGGATGGAACCATAATACCAATAGAAGCAATTCAAATAACCCAAATGTGGAAAACTTATGAAAAATATTATACTAGATTGCATTTGAATATCTTAATAAGTTCTTATTTTAATTCAAGGTATTAGATCAAACATATGATTATGTGCAATATAACCAAAAATCTAAATTACTTAACTGCATTAAAATATTTAGTCATAATATTGTTTGTGGGATTAAAACTGGATGCAATATATACATGGACTGAAATGAAAAAAATGTATTTTTGAATAAGCGTTAGGAATATTATCTTCAATAGAAAATAAGATAGTGATAAGAAAGGATAAAATATAAATGTTTATGTAGTAGATGTAATTATAATGGCTACTAGGTGGATATACAAGGGGGTAGATTAACTAGGTTGGAGACCATCATGCATAGAGGTTATTTAGACTAATGAATTTCTCATAATAGATATTTTGAACAATTTACTATGCATAATTGAAGGGAAAGAAAGCAAAGGAGAAGGAATTTCTAGAGGACCACCTTTATCAATGGAAGGATTGTCAAAACACTTTAAAGACTATATAGAAAAATCCAATAGCTTTTCACCTAATCTATACCGATTTGCAATCCTATGAAAATATACGAAAGTATATAATATTTGTTGGGGATATTTTAATATAGTGAAAAGGTAAAGTAATACATATGGAACCATAATACCAATAGAAGAAATGCAAATAATAACTTTCACATATCCCATTAGGTTCAACCCATATGAGTCAAACCCCATGAAAACAATTGCACCAATATTTAAGGGTATTGCATTTGAGGATCCTAATAAGTTCATATTTGAACTCAATATATTTGGTCAAACAAATAATTATATGCATGATAAAAAAATCTTATATTATATTCAACCACATTAGATTATTCATCTATAATATTATTTATAGGATTAAACCCAAATTCAATACATACATAGGCTAAAGTGGGAAAATGTATCTTTGGAGAAGTGTTAGAAATATTATAGGATCAAGTATCGAAGAGAGGAATGAAACAATAAGATGGTAAACTTTTAGAAGATAATGGGGATCCAAACTTTGCAAGAACGAGAACCCAATTCTCATTAAAAAAAACTTGGAAAGATTTTACAGAGATAGCAGCAGTCTTCTTTTTTTTTCCAATCTTCGCCCCCCTTTTCCCATTATAATGCCTAGGTTTTTATAGAGGACCCAACCCTCTGAGTCATTATCACACAAAATTGCAGAGTACACCCTTGAGCCCTAAGAAGTCGGCTCCTCGTGGCTCCTGCGACTGAGTTTTCAAATCTATTACCAAAACTAGCAACTGCGACCAGGTCAACTATGGAAACATGCATTGATGAGCCGTCTGTGTGTACTTGGTATCTGGGTGCAGTGCTTGAGTGGCTGCCATGATCATCAAGATCTTATTCAGATATTGATGCTTCGTTTCCAATCACCAAAAATGTGTAGCGATCTTACCGGGCAAGTAAAAATGCATTTATGAGGCACTTGACCACCTCGGGAAAATACCCAGCTTGGAGCACGTGCCTCTTTTGAGTCACAAAAACAACATGTCATGAAATCATGAAATTTCTATGTCCTTAGCTTGGTTCTTCTTCTTACATCACAAAAATGTAACATGTCACGATATCGCAACACTTTTTCTTTCTTATTCTCTCTCCTCTATTTTAGTCGTGAAAATGTGACATGTTGCAATATCTCCCTCTGGATCTTCCTCTTCTCTTTCTATCATGAAAATGTGACATGTCCCGATATCATGACACTTTTTCTCTCTTGCTCCTTCTCGTCTTTTTTTCATGAAAATGCAACATATTGCGATATCGCGACACCTTTTCTCTCTGGCCCTTCCTCTTCTCTTTTGGTCATGAAAATGTGACATGTCGCGATATCACGACACTTTTCTCCCTTGCTTTCTCTCTCCTCTTTTGGTCACGAGAATACGACATGTCACGATATCACGACACTTTTCCTCCCTTGCTTTCTTTCTCCTCTTTGGGTCGCAAAAATGTGACATGTCGCGATATCGCGACACTTTTCTCCCTTGCTTTCTCTCTCCTCTTTTGGTCACGAGAATGTGACATGTCGCGATATCGCGACACTTTTCTTCCTTGATTTATCTCTCCTCTTTGGGTAGCAAAAATGTGACATGTCGCGATATCACGACACTTTTTCTTGCTTTCTCGCCTCTTTGGGTCACGAAAATGCGACATGTTGTGATATCGCGACACTTTTTCTTCTTTGCCAACATGTCGCGATATCGTGACACTTTTTCACCAAGGCAAAACACTTAGAATTTTTATTTTATTTTTGTTGATGTAAGATTGCTCTACTGCCACTGGATGCTCCTCCATTAGACACCCGGGGTGGGTTGAGAAGTGACCTTCACTTCTAGACTGTTAGAGGAAGACCCAAGCGGTCAACCTCTATTTTTTTTTACAACCAAGTTGCATCTTCACTACGGTCTTCTCTCCTTGGCTCAACCCTCTTCGCAACTCCTCTTGCAGGGATTGTACTTGCCTTTGCAAAGCTCTGAAATCTTCTTCAGGTACCACATTTCTCCCATCACCATGATTTCTTTATAGAGGCATTCTTCCTCGCTCTCTTGTCACAACCCTTAACCATAGATCCTGGTGTAAAATGCCTCATGTTCGATGATCTATTTACACACTCAAGAACTCTAAGCTACTCTCTTCTCACAACCCTTCCACATATCCTGGTGTAAACTGCCTCACTTTCGGTGATCTATTCACACACTCAGGAACCCTAAGCTCTCTCTTCTCACAACCCTTCCACAAATCCTGGTGTAAACTACCTCATGTTCGGTGATCTGTTTACACACTTAGGAACCCTAAGCTCTTTTCTCTCAACCTTTCCATAGATCCTGGTGCAAACTGCCTCATGTCTGGCGATCTGTTTACACACTCAGGAACCTTAAGCTCTCTCTTATCACAACCCTTCCATAGATCCTAATGCAAATTGCCTCACGTTCGACGATATGTTTACACACTCGGGAACTCCTGCTCTAATACCACTTGACGGGGATCCAAACTTTGCAAGAAAGAGAACCCAATTCTCATTAAAAAAAACTTGGAAATATTTTACAGAGACAGCAGCAATCTTCCTTTTTTTTTTCCAATCTTCGCCCCCCATTTTCCCATTACAATGCCTGGGTTTTTATAGAGAAACTGACCCTTTGAGTCATTATCACACAAAATGGTGGAGTACACCCTCGAGCCCTAAGAATTCAGTTCCTCGTGGCTCCCGTGACTGAGTTTTCAAATATGTTACCAAAACTGGCAACTACGACCATGTCAACTATGGAAAGATGCATTGATGAATCGTTTGTGTGTACTTGGTCTTTGGGTGTAGTGCTCTAGTGGTTGCCATGATCATCGAGATCTTCTTCAAAGACTAATGCTTCATTTCCAATTGCCAAAAATATGCAATGAGCTTATCGGGCAAGTAAAAATGCATTTATAAGGCACTTGATCACCTCGAGAAAATATTCGGCTTGGAGCGCGTGCCCCTTTTGAGTCATAAAAATAACATGTCACAAAACCACAACATTTCTATGTCCTCAGCTTGGTTCTTCTTCTTGCATCATGAAAATGCAACATGTCATGATATCGTGACACTTTTTCCTTCTTATTCTCTCTCCTCTCTTTTAGTTGCGAAAATGCGACATGTCACGATATCGCGACACTTTTTCCCTCTGGCTCTTCCTCTTGTCTTTTTGTCGCAAAAATGCGACATGTTGCGATATCGCAACACATTTTCTCTCTTGCTCCTTCTCTTGTCTTTTGGTCGTGAAAATGCGATATGTCGCGATATCGCGACACCTTTTCTCTCTTGCCCTTCCTCTTCTCTTTTGGTCGCAAAAATGTGACATGTCGCGATATCATGACACTTTTTCTCCCTTGCTTTCTCTCTCCTCTTTTGGTCGTGAGAATGCGACATGTCGCGATATCACGACACTTTTCTTCCCTTGCTTTCTTTCTCCTCTTTGGGTCGCAAAAATGTGACATGTCGCGATATCGCGACACTTTTCTCCCTTTGCTTTCTCTCTCCTCTTTTGGTCGCGAGAATGCGACATGTCGCGATATCGCGATACTTTTATCCCTTGCTTTCTCTCTCCTATTTGGGTCGTGAAAATGCGACATGTCGCGATATCGTGACACTTTTTCTTCCTTGCTTTCTCTTCCTATTTGGGTCGCAAAAATGCGACATGTCGCGATATCGCGACACTTTTTCTTCTTTGCCAACATGTTGCGATATCACAACACTTTTTCACCAAGGCAAAACACTTAGAATTTTTATTTTGTTTTTGTTGATGCAAGATTGCTCTGCTGCCACTGGATGCTCCTACATCAGAAGATTATCTTGAGGTGATGTAGAGAAGGGTTAGACCAAGAATTGAGTAAAATCACATTCATGAAGGTACTACAAGACAAATTCTATAATGCTTTAAATCTAATGGTGAGAGGTCACATAAATAAACTTTACTTTCCAAACTACTCCCACACTAGGATTCAAAATAGTTTTATAAAAGAAAGTCAAAAATTGGCAATGACATATGAAAAATAATGGAAGAAGTACAAATTTATATATCTGAGTACATCTTAACACTACACTAGATGAAATTAAAGCTAAATAAAACTAAAAAACCCCTAAAATTGCATTGTCCTAGACGTAGAAGAAAACATGCCCTCCATAAATTTACCCTAAACAAAAATATTATATGTAACATTTACAAAAATAAGCATTCCACTAATCTATGTTATTTTTATGATAAATCAAAAATACCATCTCCAAAAATCAACAACCCATGAAGGAACACAACTTTATAAGGCAAGGAAATGACTACAACCCTTACTAGTTTTCCTAACAACCCCACATGAATTGGATGAACAACCCTCAGAACATGCCTTGGACAATGCCATCTCTTCCACCTTAGATCCAACATTCCTAACCACCTACACAAGAATGTTCAAACTCACCATGATATCTCAATCACTACAATAATAATGGACACCCTACTCACAATAGAATCAACCATACCAAGGTTAACAAAAATTTTAAATCCAACAATAAGTTTTATTACCTATTCCAACACATCATACAATTTAAAATTAGCCACAACATGCTAAACAACCTCTACCCCTTAGACAACCTATGGCCAACCCTAATAAAAATAGATATGAAACCACTATCTGCACTAATGAGACAATAGATATAGTGGCATCTCAGTATATCTACCAACCAAATTATCAATAAGCATTTTTAGTCACCCATGGATAGATGGGTTAGATAGAGGAAATAAAATCCCTCACAACCATCACTAGAAAAGAACACATTAAGGAATTTAATTTTTGGGGGGAATACTTTTTTAAATGGCACATCAACTTTTGTGTTAAGTTAAAAGTAAAAAGCATAAATTTTCTAATTGTACGTTTTCAGTATATTACATTTAGTATGACACACAACTACCAAATACACCTCCCATAGTAAGCACTTTTCAGTTATTCATAAAGACTTATGCTAGACCACATATTTCTAATTGGTTATCTTACCCTATAGTTGATCCACATAGTCATAGAAAAATTATGATCCTAAAATTATGATTATATGCAACGTTATGTATAGTGGCGAATCATCATTAATTTATGACTATTAGAATTTTTAAAATTGGAAATTAGTGAATATAAGAACCTTTGATGGGGGTCCACTCACTAGAAATTTTTAGGTCCAATTCTTTTGATAGTCGGCTCACTCCACGTTGAAAATAATGTTACCATTTTTATTTTAAATTGCCAGTATTTCCACCTAAATCATGGATCTTTTTTGCCTTGAAAATATAATAACATTTATTTATCCCACAAAATTCACCTCTTATACCACTAATATTATCACGACCCTCCATAAAATGAATATGTTTTATTGCTATGTTATGATCAAATTATAATCTTATGCTTTAATATTTTAGACCTGGTACTACTGATGAATTTTGTGGTTGCAGGTGTATATCCTTGAAAGCAAAAATGGGAAATGATGGTGGGTTAAAACTTTCACCTAAGGTGAAATATTCACTATTAGCTAAAGGACAAAAGAGCCCTGGTAATGAAATATTTCCTAGTGGATCAAGGGTACATGTAAGTCCTTATGAATACATTCATGTAGATTCATGTACCTCCATCAAGAATGTATGTTTGCATATGTTGGAAGTAAATGGTTGCTTGCATTTGAAATACTCCAATGGTAAAAAAAGTTCCATAAAGCATGAGATTTATTCTTGTTAGGCAGACGATATCAATTTGTTATCATTAGATTGCATGTATAAGAATAATTGTTGTAGGTATATATATGTGATTAATTGAAATTTTGCATGTTAGCTTAACTTTGTATTTTTATACTTCTGTCTGATTAACATCAGATATAAAAAGGGGATAAGAATAAAATAAATAAAATAGTTTTTTTTTATTGTTATAAAATAATAATAATAAATATATATATAGTTAAAAATATAAATACATTTATATTGGATTAAATAAATCAAAATTCATTTTATGTCATTTCTTGTAAATGTTAAAATTATTTTAACGTTAAAACGAAGATAAGTTTATAAAATATTATATTTCTTAAGGAACTCCATCTGGAGAAAAAAGAAATAAAGCTTGTTGTATTCCTTTTTACCTGTTTATAATTTTCCTTTTAATCCTTATAAATCCATATTTTAGAAGGTTTGGAGAAGGAAAGGAAGGGAAGGTATTCAAGTAAGAATGGTTTTGATAAAGTAATCAAGTTGGTTAACTCTTATTATGTTATTACGATACTTTCTAACTGTAGGAATAGTTTATGGATACTTGAGTGCAGTGTATATTTTTTTGAACTATACCCATATTATTTAATCTAAATGATATATTTGTTAGAATAAAACTTGGATTTTTCAAGGACTACATATTGTCGAAAGAAAAATTGAATTGTATTCTTTTATGTAATAATGTATATAGATTTTTTGGTATTAAAATTTGATATTTATTACTTGGAATCCAAATCAGTGTGTGCAAATTTATATTTATATGATTGTTTTATTTTTTAATAGTTAAATTTTTTCTCGTTATACTAAGTTTCCTGGGTTTTGTTGCAAAAAAACCACTTTTACCATGCTATGGTTTTGTTGTGTAAGCTATCTGGGTTTTTCTAGAACAACCACTTTTCCATAATACATTTTTGCTATGTAAGTCACCTAGGTTATGAAAATACACCTTTCATGCTATGGTTATTTTGTGTATGTCACCCTTGTTGTGTTGGTTACACTATGTTTAAAACACCTAGGTTAAGTTGTATAGGCTACCTTTATTTTTGATATATTCTAAAACACCTTGGTATGCTAGATATTTTAGCTATGTCGATTATAAACTACATAGAATATATCTAATTAAAGACACATTATTTTGGATATATATTTGGCATGGTGCATTTAGCCACTTTTTAACTCATGGTGGTTTTGTCGGTTTTAGTTGCAATGTTAATTAAATTTCTTTAAGTCTGTGTTGTGCAAGTAGAGGCTTTTGGGAGAAGTGGGTGGTGTCTCCAAATATTTGATTTAAAGGACTTTTAGTTCCATTTGAATGGTTTGGGTGGGTTTCTAACTATTATTTCAGCTGATTAAACTTTTTTTAACGTGTTTCCAGATGCATACCTTGGAAAATTAATAGGTGGTGTTATAATTTTCCAACAATGAATATTCTTTTTTAAAGCATAGGTTTAGAAAAATCTTGAAAAGTGTTGCTAGTGCATTTATGATAATATTGTATTAATCAATATATGAGCCACTCTAATCCTAAGAGAACCCCTCCCCCATTATGCAATCTTCAAAGCGAAAAATATATGAATATCCCTAGCAAAGATAGGTGTATGGGGATGTCAGTTTGGAGGCTCTTATATTTTTATTGAAATAAAAACTTCTCTCATGATGTTGTAAATATTAGCATAATATGTTAAAATTAGCAAGATTCATTAATTGATTCATTAAATAAAATGATGAGAAGTACTTTGTAATTTTTTGTTAAAATAACAGTTTGTTAAACACTATACTTATGAGCATTGCTATATTCACATTTAGCCACAATCAGCTAAAATAATTTAGGACATGAAGGATTAATTTTTATTTTTACTTTTCAAGAGAGAACCAAATACTTCTTATGATTGGTCAATATTATGATTTATATTTAGGTTTTTTTTTAAATAAAGGGATAAAAATTTATTGATAAAAAGTTTGGATTATAGAGTACAACTGAGCTTCCAACCAGGACTCAAATAAACAACAAAATAGGCTAAAACCACTAGACTAGAATGACACCCAAAAAATAAAACAAGAACAAACCACATTAAATCTGTACATCCTTGTGTATCAACTCCCACAGGCGTTGAGAGTCCCCAGACGGGAGACTCTCCCAGTTATTGATACTCCAGGGATCCAATAGCTCATAAGCCCTTTTGGATAGGTAATTAGAAACCACATTTCATTCCCTTGGAATGTGCACAAAGGATATAAATTCAAACTCTTCACTCATTTTAATAAATGAATAGATACAAAGGACAACTAGCAATTAACTTCCTCCACCCTTTTACTATTTAAACTAGTAACCACAATTTGAGATTCAGACTCGCAGATAATCCTACACTAGCCAATAGAAAACCCCCTTCGCAAGGCCTCAAGAATTGCAAGAGATTCCATAAAATTATTGGAGTTAACACCTTTACAAATGGAAAAGAAAAAACTGACACCACCAGTAGAATCTCTTCCAATACCACCAATGTCAGCATGTCTAGGATTACCCCTAGACGATCCACCAGTATTAATTTTTAAAACTTCATTAGGGGGTGGCTGCCACCTACCATCTTTCCTAACCTTCTTGCTGAGTTGAGGAACCCTACTAGGGCTAGAAGATTTCACACTATCCCCAAAGAGACCAAGGGCTTGTTGTACTTTCTCCTCCCTAGAATCCAAAAGACGGTCCACATCACATTTGCTATGTATGGTTTCCTGAACCACATACAAAATCCTTTGCCAAATCTATTGAATAGCCAAATAACTACCCTAAAATATGTGTCAGTTTCATTTGAGCCAAATTTGCCAGATGGTGCAAGAAGGGCCCAAATTCCAAACCACCCGAGGAAAGGGGACCTTGGCTAGAGGTTTGCCCAGGCTACTCCAAAACTCCACTAGGGAAAACACATGAAAACATGGATGGTTCCAGGAACTCCACCAATAGTGCCAAATGTCTTTGGCAAAGGAGCATTGGAAAAATAAATGAGAAGGGTCATCCTCATTCTTACTGCAAAGGACACAAAAAGAGGGACCCTAAAATCCCCTCTTCCTCACATTATCCTAAGTGAGGTATTTATTATGAGCTACCAACCAGAGAAAGAAGTTACATTTTGGCCAGGCAAATTTGTTCCATACCTTTTTCCACCAAGTGACAGGAATACTCCCATACTTTTGCTTATCAAGAACTTGATAACCATAGGCTACCGAGTAGGTTCCCTTAGGATCAGGGTTCCAAGCCAAAATATATTTATCCCTTAATGAATAATAGGGTATTCCCATAAGAATAAGAGCAAGCACCTCTTTATCCTTGGCCAGTCCCCCTTGGGACAATTCTTACAGATCTTTCCACATGTACATCTCCATATTTTCAAAAGACTGGAATTTTTTAAAGTCCTCCAAACGAGACCAGCCTGCTTATAAGAAAAAAATACTTAGGGAACATAACCTAGGATATTGATTCAATATGGTAGGGTGGCCATCCCAAGAATCCTCCAAAAAAAGAGCATTTTATCCCTGAACAAACCCTACTTGATTAAATTAGCTCATACTTTTAGAGTATCCCAGATAACTGAACCTTTCCCAACCAAGCTGAATCTAGGGATCTCAGCCTCAGAAATACCTCTCAAGTATTTACAAGATAATATTTTAGCCCAATTTTGATCTTGAGAGGTGCACCATATCCAAAAAAAATTGTAGCCAAAGCCTGCCCAAAAAGAGTTGTCTGTCGCAACCCAAGGCCTCCCTATTACACTGGCCTACATATAGAATCCCACCTAACCAAAATCAATTTATATTGATCAAGGTTTCCATGTCATTGATGAAGTGAGAGGGAGTTATTTGTACAAAACATCTATAAATGGGTAAATCTTGAACAACATATTTTAAAAGCAACACTCTACCTGTAGTGGAAAACCATCTGAAATTCCAATGATTCACCTTCATTCTAAACTTATCAAGCATAGAATTCTAAGAAGATATAGGTAGAGGATCAGATGAAATTGGAATACCAAGATAAAATAAGGGGGGAGTCCTAACCTAGAATCTTAGAATGTGGGCAATCCTGACTTGAATAAGAGGAGGGGTATTGAAGAAGAAAATAGAAGACTTTTCATCATTATTCAACTATCCAGAAGCACCAAGATATATTTAAAGAGATTGTCTAATATTGCCAGCTTCCCTAATAGTTACAACTCCCAATAAAGCATTATCATCAACAAATTGAAGGTGGGAAAGAGGTGGAAAACTAATATCCCTCTTCAACCTGTGAATGAGACCTTGCATGACTTGAGACTTGAGCAATATTCCCAACCCTTCTGGAATAATGATAAACAAATAAGGAGATAAAGTATATTCTTACCTCAATCCCCTTGAGGCCTCAAACAACTCTGATGGATCATTATTAACAAGAATAGAGAATGAGGAAGAAGAAACACAGCTCATCACCCATATAATCTATTCCTCCTCAAATACAAAAGCAACAAGAACTTTCTGAAGAAAGGACCATCTGACCCAATCATAGGATTTGGCCAAGTCTAACTTAATGAACATACTTTTCTCCTTAGAATTTTTCATTGAGTGAATAGCTTATGTAGCAATAACAACCCCATCCAAGATTTTTCGTCCAGCAAAAAAACCTCCTTGATCCTTAGAGGTAATTTTTCTCAACCATATCTTCAGCCTCTCAGCAAAATTTTGTGTGATGATCTTATACACAACATTGCAGATAGCAATAGGCTTGAACATATCCAAGGAATTTGATCCCTATTTTTTGGGTATAAGCACAACAAAGGTAGCATTTAGGGTTCTTAGCATCTGTTTGTTCTTTTGGGACTCATGAACCACCTCCAAAAGATAAAATTTGGTTAAATCCTAACACTCCTGATAAAACTCAATCGGGAATCCATATGGGCCTGGGGATTTTCCTTTTTCATCTTGAATACAACATTTTCCAAATTGTCAAGGGAAATTGGACCCATCAAGTGCTCATTCATCTCTCTAGAAACAATTTCCAGAATATAGTTTAGAATAAGATTTTCATTCTCATCATCTGATAGGGAGTCCTCCTTGAACAAAGAGGAAAAATACCTCTTAGTATCTTCTGAAATATCCCTTAAAGAAGAGATCAAGGCACCCTAAGAATTCATAAGAGAGGTAATCAGGTTACCATTACGGTGACCCTTAACTGAGTTATAAAAGAAAGTTGTGTTCCTATCCCCTTCCTAAAGCCAATCTACTCGAGATTTTTGTTTCAAAAAAATTTCTTCCCTTAGTTCCCATTCAGCAAGGTCTTTCACAACCTCAGATTCCTCAACAAGAATCTTCTTCGTGAATCCCTGATCTCTAAAAATTTTTGAAGCTTCTTCCTTCCTCCTAAGAGCTTCCAACTTAGCCAAGGAAATGTTACCAAAATTTAGTCTATTCCATCTCTTCAATTTATGTTTTACAAATTGTAGTTGCTTCATAAAGGAATACATAGCGATGCCATGAGGAGGTTTTCCAATGGTCCACTAGCCTCACATGAAATCATGAAGCTTAGGATCACGAAGCCACATAAGTTGAAACTTAAAGAAGGGATTATTTTTTAGCCCTAACTCCAAAGCAAAGAGTTTGATAGGCCAATGATCAGATCCCCTACCATCCAGAATCATAGAACTAGCACTTCTATTATTACCCATCCAATAACTGGATATCAAAAACCTATCCAAATTCTTTGATATGGAAGCTTCCCCACACCTTCTATTATTTCAATTAAATATCCCATTATCTGGATTGATGTCAACCAAGTTTAGGGCCTAGATATGAGCACTGAAGACAGAAGAAAAAGGCTCAATACAGTACACCCCACCACATTTCTCCTCCAGACAAGTGATAGAGTTGAAGTCTCCAACCAAAATCCATGGGTACAAGGGAGCCAAACTTCTTACAAAGCAAATGTGCTCCCACAAATTCACTTTACCATTGTAATAAATAGGAGCATACACATTTATAATAAGGATGGTTTCACCAGATTCATTATCATGTCTGACCATCAAAATAGACCATCTACTAGAAATCTATGTAAGAGGGATATCTTAACTGGATCTCATAAACAAGCGATACCACCAGCATATCCACATGCACCAATACACTGGAATTAACCCCTTATCCACAACTTAGGAGTAATATTTAACATGCTATCAATAGCCAATTTAGTCTCCTAAATAAACACCACATTTGGAGAATGCACACGAACCAAATCACGAATAACTTTTTGTCTAGGGATGTTGTTCAACCCCTTACATTCCATGAGAGGATAATCATTTTTGGGGGTTATAAAAATGGGATTCAAATGTTCTCACCAAGCCTGACTCCACCAAAATCTCCCCCATTAACTTAATTTTATCCTGGTCTTTCTTCCGACCCACCTTCATATTCTTATCCAAAAAATGTTTTTTAATTATTTTCTGTTGCAATCCCAACACCGTAGGAGTTTTGCGATGAATACATCACAACATGAGTAGGAGAGGGCATAACTAAATTTGTACCACTTTCCAAATATTTTCCCTTATAGGGCTACACCCAACCATGTCCCCTATACTTAGATCCAAAGCCCTTTGTTCTTCATTTAAACCCCCTATATCTGATTCCTTAAGTTCCACCCCAAGAAGAGACATTTGATTTAACCATGTTATATTTGCATCAGGTAGAAGTGTTTCAGGTATCTCCCTCCACTAATCAAGATCATCTAATATTTCAAAATGGTTGAGTAAAGCATCTGGCTGGCTATCCTTAAGGTCTTTGTTTTCCCTTTGTCCTTTGTTTTGAGATTTTACCGAAACAAAACCTTCCTTATCCCATTCCCATTCCTTTATCGAGGCTTTTCCTTTATCTAAAATTTTTCTAGACCGAGAGAGCCTAGGATTTGAAGCCACATGTGGGATAAACTTAGGGCATTTTCTTTGCAGGTGGCCATATTCACGACAAATACAACAATGAAATGGAAGAGCTTCATAGTCAATTTTTTGAACCCATGTAGTTGATCCAAACTGTATTTCAATAGAATTATTTAAGTCAATTTCAAAACAAATACGAGCAATAGAGATTACCTTTTTATCCATTTTCTGTTGTGACGGTCCAACCGGCTTCCCAAGTAGAAGGGCAATCTTATGCAAAATATCAGTTCTACAAAATTCCAATTAGAGCCATGGAAGCCGCACCCATACTGGAACCCATGATGGCTGCTCCTCTTATAGGTTGAAATCAACATGCTAGGGTTTAAGAAAGAGTCTCACTTGATTATAGAAATAAGTACCCCCTTGAAATGCTTTGTTATGATTTGTAATACAAGATAAAACCACCATAAAATAGTTTTTCACACTCAGCATCACCTCCACATCGCCTTCAAGATTCCATGTCTTCCTGACCCAAGACTTCACAAAGGGGAGGGAAATTCGGATGCCCAAAAATTTGGCAATAATGGCATGTTTGGTTAGATACTCTACATATTCCACCACTAAGTCTGGTTGAACCACTAGAATTGGCCTGGCTTCACATCGTTACACACATCCATTGTTCTTTAACAAACGGTTCCTGACATGCACTGGGAAATCCTTTTCCTTGCAGTCATTTTTAGATGAAAAAACATCACAAGCATGCACTCTTTTTGTCAGACCTGGTGCCATCATTGTATTCCTCCAATTTTTTAGACCTCCTCCGAAAGTTGCTGCCATCTTCGTAGAGCATTTTTTCTTCATCAAACCCTAGCATAGTAGTTTTTCCCTCATCAAACCCTAGCAGAGCTCTTTTTTTCCCCATTCAGCAAGGAGACCACTATTGGAAGTAATTTTGAGTTTTCATGATTTATATTTAGGTTATTTACAATGGTAATGAAATATTATTTTACCCTTTTTTTACTCTTTGAGAGGAAAGATAACAATGGTAATGTAATATTATTTTACCATTTTTTACTTTTGGAGAGGAAAGAGAATGAGCAGATGCAATTACTAACTGGTTATTCTATAATTTATATATGGATTGAGCCATATCTTTTATTAATGAATATTTTCCCATTTAAAAATGAAGTGTTGTATTATTATCGTAAGAATTAGTGGATTTTTATTAGAATTGGAAATGATAATTTATACTAATAATGGATTATTATGTTTCGTTGCAAGATGTGGTCTTTTTTAAACACTAATAATGAATTAGTTTAGGAATTGTTATTTTAAGCCTTCTTTTGTATTTATTATTTTATAGAGAAAAGAGAGCATTAAAATTAATGGATCATGTTTATATTGTTTTTTTGGCCAATCAATATATGTATAAAATTCAAGTGAAGTTTTTTATTCTTTGATGTTCTTGAATTCGTAGGTCAAGGGCATAAATGACAGATAAGAATCATTGAAAATGGTTATTATAGTTAAAATTGTATGATGAATAAAAATATTCAAGAACAAGTATAATTAAAAATGAAGTATTCTTATAAAACTTCCTAGGAATGCATGAAGAAGTTGTTGAATAACCATTAATATTCTCAAAAAATATTGGATAAAAATAAGGAACCATAGGAATATTAGTTAAATCAATGAAGGTGTTCATGGTTGGAGATACTTCCTCGACCCTCGAACCAACCTACCTAATCATGATTAGATCATGAGAAATGTGATCAACCAAAAGGAATAAAAATACCAAATATTGGTTGGATTATGTGCATGTAATCAACCGTGATTCAAGAATGGCTAGTTTTAACAAGATATGTTAGGAAAAGTAGGTAAGGAAGGATGGTATGAGATATCTCTCTAGGTAATTGAGTGATAAGTGTGGTGATAGTTCCATTAACAACTTATGAATAGGAGAAAAACTAGTATGAAATTGGGCTAGATAAATCCATGATAGTTGGTATGGGATAACTTATCGTTATTCATATCTTGGCAAGTGAGACCAGGTCTAGAGCTAGAGAAATGGTATGGCCTTAGTTGGATCTAGAGTAATGGACAATGAATAAGCACTAATCATATATGCTAAATAAATTCCACTTGGAAAAGTTAAGATGGAATAGGGGAGATAAACATCCCCTTCTAAGTATGAGATATTTCCTCATACCAAGATAGAGGATGAGAAGGATAGATCAACTAAATGGACCCATATATAGGATCTAGAAAAAAATTTCCACTTAGGGATCATCTACAGTGACCTTAACCCAAAATTGGTTGTGTATACCTCGTACTAATTACATCCTAGGTGAACCTAATAAATATAATTAAAAAAATAGTCTTTGAAGTTGTGAGATAGATTAGGTTGTGCATCGAGTGAGTTAGAATTGGGTTGTTATATCTAGTACCATATCCTAGGTTGTAGGATACAATGCTTATAATAAAAATAACTTAGGCTAAACCAAAGTTGATTTGATGTGCTATATTTATTATAAGCCATTTTGACTAAAATAATATTATAAGGAAAAGTTTATTTATAAAATTCAAGCTTGACATGATTTTTTTCATAATATAAATAAATGGCATTTGTTTAAAAAACCTTATACAAAGTTGGATTAGATGAGTAGGGATTAACCTAGGAGTAAATTAATAAAAAATTTGAAGAAAAGGAAGGAAAATTTTGAGCATCAAAGACAAGTTGTGGAAAGTTACATTTTTCTATGAATAGCAAGCCTAGAAGGAAAAACTACTTTTGTAGTCCTCGAAGGTATCTACTATTATTATTAGGGTTATGCTTGAAAAAAATAGTTTTTTGGAAAATGGATGGAAGGTGGAATTTGGTTTAGGATAGGTATATTCAATTAATCAATGTCTATTGGATGATATTTCTATGTAAGCTCCCTTGCATACCTTGATATCATACTATGGAAAAATTGGCTAAAAGTCCATGGATCCCTACTTAACATTCAATAAATTTGGATAGAATATATTGATGAGTCTAAATATAAAATTTTAGTATGATCAGGGATACTATCACATTTACTATTTGCATGATAAAATAAAAGAAGGGTAGGCCAATTTATGTAATCAAAATTAATAAGAAGGAAAGGGTTAAAGTGAACTTAAAATTTAAGAAATACCCTATGCTAAAGGTCTTCCACCTCATTGTGAGTCAATTTTTCTACTGAAATCTTAGAGAATGGATTAAGTAAACTAGTGTATCTCCATGAGGTGCTTCAGTCCTCTTCATGAGAAAGAAGGATGGTCCTTTGATAATGTGTATTAACTAAGAAATGTTGAATAAATTAACCATAAAAAACATATATACCTTACCAATGATTTATGATATTTTGATAAAATATAAGGAACTACTATGCTCTTAAAAAATATAGACTTTAGATTTGGGGTATCATTAAAAGGGCACATGAATACTGCCTTGAATATAAGATATTGACACTATGAATGACCCAACTAATTTCATGAATCTTATGAACATCATCCTTAGAAAATAACTAGACCACTTCATGTTGATATTTTTGGGTGACCATTTGATTTATTCATCAACTTAAGAAGAGTATGAACAACACAAAAATTATATAGGAAGTTCTCATGAAGAATCTACTATTTGGAAAGTTATCAAAATGTATGTTTTACACACCATAAGTGTAATACCTAGGGCATACTATTCTTACAAATAGGATTTAAATAATAATCAATTTACCTACATCCACTAATGTTTTTAAAGTGCATAATTTTAAGAATGACAAGATATTACAAATATTTTGTGAGGAACTTTTCAAAAATTACCTATCCAATCACAAAAATTTAACTTCAAAATAAAAGCAAAGGAGTTCAAGTGGATGAACCAGTGTGAAGACGTCTTAATGATATTAAAGGAAAGACTAAGAATGACTATAATATTCAATATACCTAACCCTTAAAAACAATTCTATAGTTTGTATTGATTCTTCTAGTAAAATATTGGGACGAATACTGGTTCAGAATGAGTCCATCATAGCCTATGAATCATGAAAATTAAAAAGGCATGAGCTGAATTATACTACTCATGACTTAGAGATAGATTTTTTTAACCATGCACTCAAATTTTGAAGGAATTATTTGCTAGGAGAGCCCTTTGAACTAAATACAGACCAATATAATCTAAGATAGCTCCACCCAACCTGTTTTTAATGCAATAAAATATTTATGGATGACACTCCTAGATGCATATGACTTTGGAATTGAAAGAAAGAAAAATAAGATAGCAAACATGTTAAACATAAGGAGGCACAAAACTTCTATGTAGAATTAATTGATAGGATAATGGAACAACAACAAAGAGATAGTTTTATGGAAAATGATAAGTTTGGGTTTGGCTAGAACCCAACAAGGAAAATAATTTAGTAGTTAATAATAACATGTTATACTCCAAGGAAAAACTATTCATCCCTGAGAATAGTGGATTATGAAGTATTATCTTACAAGAAGTACACTACACTCCTTATTTTGCACATCTACAAGGAGCAACAGTGCTAGAAAACATGAGATTTTTTTTTTGTGGACCAGATTCTAGCATAATACAATACTTTTCATAGTTGACAGGTTGACTAAAATCACACATTTTATACCTATAAAAATAAAATATTATGCACCTTCTAGAGAATTTGTTCGACTTCAAGGGTTTCCTATAGTAATTATTAAAAAAAAAATTCTATATTTACATATAAATTTTGGAAAGCTTTATATTAGGCTCTGAATATAGAATTAAGTATTAGCTTTGCATATCACTCAAAAATAAATGGTCAAGTTGAAAAGTTTAATTATTCCTTGAGGATATGATATGCACAGATCACCAAAACCAAATGGGAGGATTATCACCATATAGACACCAAAACCTAGCCACTTATCATCCATCCTAACTTTATCGCCATTTTCGCCCATTATTCATATATTTATATATATTTATTTTATATATATCTAAATAATAATATTTTATATATTATACTTTATATATATTTAATGAATATATATTTATATGTGAATTAATCCTAGCCATTTTATTTCACTTAATCCTATTCATACATCTACATCAATCTATTCCACACCCTAAATTTAATATCCATCCTCTAATGTGCTTTTATCTCAGCCACACGATTAGTGTCGTTGAAACCCTAGCATGCCCTAGGTTGTATTATTAATAGGATCCATTTTGATGGATCAACCCATGAATCTAAATCTTAAATCTCTAACTATTAAAATTCTCTGTGTTCATCTTATGTTTTCACTTAAATCCTAAGTTCACTAGAGTATTTGAGTATTGATGTCTCTGTATTCGCTCGTCATAACCCTCGCATCTATCATCATTCATATTACCTCATAATATCTACTTCTGTAAAATCTCCCCTTAGGTACTAAATGCCTTCAAGAACTTTCTATCACCATCGAGTACCTCTGGGCACTTTCCCTCTACCTCCAAGCACCTTTGGGTTCCCTCCCACCATTCCCAATCATCCATGGGAATTTCTTGCAGTCGTCGAGTGCCCACGAGAGTTTTACGTAAGAGATCTAAGGTCCTACTAGCCTCTGAGCAAAGCTAGGGTATCATCATACCAATTCACTACAACAAAATTTATAAAATCATAGAATAGTAGATACATAAGGTAAAACCCTCATTTGATATTTCATTACATGCACTTTTAGTTCTGTTCATTTTATTTGCAACATATAGATAGGGTTTTTAGTATTGAATATAGAGGTCCTCACATTGTGGATCCCTCATAGGTACTACTAATTTATTTACTATTTTATTGTGTGCATATTTGAAGGTGTTACATCAATATTGGACAACTATTTAATTTGGAGTGGCTCGACATCGAATAACTAGAAGCCCAATTATTTCTATTGGAAGCAAGGATGCACTTGAAGACACCACCAATGTTGTTTTCTAGGGTTTCAAAGAACCCTAGCCATTGTAAATTTGTATCAAAAGGATTCAAATATCCTCATTGTAACAATGAATTTTTTAGGCTCCTCCCATTAATATAAAATCATTCATTGTGTAATTATGTGTTCTTTGAGTTCAAATTATTTCATGTTATTTGGTGTTGCATTTTTGTATCTACAAATGGGGATCATGGTGGGACCCCCTAAGGGTTTTTTTTATGATTTGCCTTACTGATTTATTTGCTATTTTTTATCTTATTTTATAATATTTTTAGAGGTGCAAATCAAGCATTTTTTGTTGGTTAGGTTTTTTGAAGAGTTGCAGGAAGTTGTAGAAGGTGTGATAATGCTCGACGGTGCTATAGGGCCATGCAAAAATTCCTAGATGCATTTCCAAAATACACAAAGGTATATTACAAAGAATTAGAGTATATGCATAGACCATTTAAAAGTCTTCTATCCAAACCCTAGCTTTTCTATTTATGTATTTTGGTATTTTTATGATTTTTTCAAGTTTTAAAATAAAAATAACTTCATTAATTAAATATGGAAACTAACATTCATAGTAGCTTTCATCTAAGGATTTAGATTAATCATTTGCATCCATACACATATTCTATTTGAGGTTTATTTTTATTTTCTATTGTGTGAGAAAAAATATATTGCATTCTGATTTCATGTGAATTAAAATTGCATAATTAGTTTGAATTATAGGGTCAGGGATTCCTATTGTTGTATTCCTAAGTAGGAACCTTGTTCATACCAAGAGTATCCTCATAATTTGGTGATTCCATACAAAGGAGTACATGAACCCCCCAACTGTCTAGAGTGGGTATTAATAGGTGTACTCTACATCCTTTGGAAAATTGGTATTGTGAATAGTGGGATTTTTATTTGGACCATCAAAAGTAGATATCTTTCTAAAACTGTATAAAAATAATAGAAAATCATAAATTTTAAAAATAACCACACACTACACGATTCACATTTAACAATAGTGTCTGGAATTCATAACCAACCATTACTTGAGATTTGGTGATGGTGGATTTCATCTCCATCCACCAATACCTACCCTTAGAAACCCTAGGTCACCCCCAAGCAAACTTGTTGGTTTTCATCACTAGCAAGAATCTTGTTGCCCCATATTAGACATAGATTTTACCTTTATTTAATTAATTCAGAACAACATTTAAAGCACACAAGATTGAAACTTAAGAAAATGAATTCACATTAAAATAAGATAATCATTGAATGAGGTAAGACACATTTTAAACAAACTTAGCATTGATTGTTTATTTTTATTGTAAAATTTAAATTTGGTTTTTTAGTTTACTGCATAATCTGTATTTTTGATTTATTTACATTATGGTCATAACAAAAAAAAAAACATTAAAACAAGACAATAAAATGGAACCTTTATCCACCTTCCCTACCATTTTTATGGTGGATTCCCTGAATGTGATATAGGTAGATTTATTTGCAAGTCCCTCACATTATTTACCATCCACAACCTTTCATATGGCTATACCCCAAGAAGAGTCAACCTCACCAACCATTGACCACAACATTACCCACGTAGATATGGCACAAATAAAAGCTCTCATGAAGTCTTCTAGATATGTCTTTGAGTCAATCCCCGACTCACCTAGACAGGATTCTACTTTACAGTAAGAGCATATTTATTTATAGCCACCATCCAAAATTACCCAGGTGTACACCAACCCTCTTTTTAAGGCATCAGTTGCACCTTCCTTCCATATGTCCATTCCCAACCCTCATGTTCTCCTAGCACTTCATACACTAACCCCTTGTCTAAAGCACATGTAAATATTGTTTCACAAGTTTCAACCTCACAAGTTGCAATACCTAGTGTAACTTATTCCCAAGCCACATATTCCATAGCATATGCTTCCATATCCTTAGCTTAAAATAGAGGTATTAATGAGGCATGTGAAAAATTAAAAAAAAATCTTAGACAATGTCAAAACACTCAATAGCAAGTGAAAGTGAACCCTTAGCCTTTGCCAAACTCTACTCATACTATCCTTATTAGCCAAGGTCTATCATGTAACCCAATGTATTTAATGGTTTCTATACCTATCCCTCCATCAAGTCATACCACCACCCATCCTATTCCCATTAGCAAACATAGCCATAATCCTCATACATCAACCCTATTCAAAAATTCTCCATCTTTTTATCATAAATCTTCCCTTCACCAATTTCTATCAAATTCATCTAGCTATCATTACCAATATCATCATAACTTGGTCACCCCACAATATTTCTCCACTCTACCTCAAAATCATCAAGTAATTTAGGTATTAAAAATTCTTGAAGAAGACCCTCCAATTAAGGCCATGCAAAAACACATATATTAGTTGATACAACATACTCCTGGTTTGACAAACTAGAAACCAAATTTACATCAACTGGTCAACCAACCCATTTATCCTTCAGTACCATCACCGCCATATCTGTAAAATTTCATGGTGCCTAAGTTTTATAAATTCAAGGGAACTAAGGATCCGAAAGAACATGTGAACATGTTTTTACATGCATGTTTTAGAATTCAAAATAACAATGATCTCATGCTCTGAATATTTCCTCAAATATTAGGAGGAGATGCCATATAATGGTATAATAAATACCTAGCCATATTATTTATAATTTTGAGAAATTTATTTACCAATTATTCAAGTGTTTCATATTAAATGTTAGAAATAAAGTCTTATTATCTAATGTCTATGCTTTAAGACAACATGATGATGAGTCTATCTACAATTTTTGAAACCGTTGGAGGGTTGTCATTACCAAATTGCCATTAACCCTACCAATGGATGAGCTAATCGAGATATTCACCAAGATTTATTTTAAACCCTATATCTTGGATGCTTCAACTACAAACTTATCATTCATTTGAATAAGCTTTAGCTCAGGCTAGTGTCATTGTGGAGATAAAAATCCAATAATGTATACTTAAACCTAAAAAGAATTAATGGTAAAATAAGGGCCAATATAAAAGTAACTATTCTAGCCAACCAAAATCAACATAGGCTACCCCAACCACTCAGCCTAATCACGTTAATCAAGTGGTCATGAGCCAATTGATAATGGCTTAACAACAATCCATGTAACAAATGCCGTAACAAATTACTTATCATGTTGTACCCTCAATAACTCAAGACATGTAGAATACAATGCCAGTTGTGGAAAACCATCCCAAATGATAGTTTATCTAACAAAATCACCAATAAAACCTCTTATCCGAGTTATATGCTTCCATTTTTCAAATGTTGTATGAGACAAACAAACTTGCTTTACCTAAAATTAGATTGGATGATCCAGCCAAACATAATAATCATTATTGTGAACATCTATTTGTTATTATCACAGGTAAAATGGGTATGATATTAACAATTGACATACATTTAAAGATATAGTTCCATAACTTATTAACACCACTTTCTCATCACGAGAAGGTGCAAAAAAATGTGGGGGCGGTGCTAACACCAAAACTCCTCCCAATCAATTCAATCATGTTCAACAATAGAAAGGGTTTGTAGATGCCATGCATGTGGTCACTATAGGTCAAAGAAATAATCAACAAAATGTAAGGCAATTACCTCAAACAAGTGTGTCACAACCTTCCACATCGCCTCCCATCCAAGTTTCACCGAATCCTTCATCACCTATCCATATACCTAATCAATAAAATCTTCCAAATCCACCCATCAATCGTCCATAGACCAATCATCTCATTGAGTAGGCAGTTAACTACAAGTCTAAATATGACTTATACCAAATTGTTAATTTATGAGTTAATTTAACAATCTCCTCCACATCATGAGGCATTAATGGATATTTTGAAATCCATTGAATTGTAATCTCAAGATACTAATGCCTTCAAAAATGTTTTGGTGAGCATCCAAATATGCATGAAGCCTTCCATCTCATTATATTACTTTGATATTAAGCCAATATCATCAGACTCAATAGACCCTCCATTGCATATTATGGCTCTAATTGATAAGAAGCCCTTTAAAAAAGTTTTAATTGACACTGGTTCCTCTATCAATATCATCACCACAACTACACTTAATAATTTTAACCTTCCTCCACCTCATATCACTAAGTCATCATTCACCTTAAAATCATTTAATGATGCTTTGTGTTCCACAATTAGTACTATTATTTTACCTATTGAAGTAGGGTCCAAAATTTTGCACACCATGTTTTACATCTTGGAAGGATCCATGGCATACAATGTACTCCTTGGAAGATCTTAGATGAGGAAAATAAGATGTGTCCCTTCAATACTACATCAATGCTTGAAATATGTTCATGAGGGATAAGTACATTGCATATCGGTGGATGTTTAGTCATTTAAGTATTGAAATTTCATTTCAAATCCTTATGAGTCCATACTTCATTCCACTCATATTTTCCTATCACCATCATCCAATCCATCTACCATGCCACCCACTTCTTCATCAAATGCTCCCATTACTAAGGAGCTCTCTATCACTAATCATCATCAAGCTTACACACGCCCATCATCTTCATCATTTTCTACATGCATGTGTGGTCATAGTCAGTCCACAACATCAACATCATTTCTATCCACTTCATTAGCTTCATCCGCTCAATAACCTTCCCAATCCAATCCATCTCCTTTACCCAATGTTTCACAAGTTGAATTAACAGATTGTGAGATAGGTAAAATTAGATGAGGATAATCCAAAATATTTTGATGGCATCTTAGATGGAATTCATATAATACCCACACCCCATTAGCTTTAGGAAGGTTCCCATATGTCCATTGAATATACCATCAATTTGGACCTTACTTCAGATAAAGACAATTCCAAAATTTTCAAGCTTGACAAACATTTATTACCCGATGAACAAAAGTAATTAATTACTCTCCTCATGAGTAATAAGGGTATATGTGCATGGTCATATAAGGATATGTATGGTATTGACCCTTTTGTGGTTTTCTACAATATCACCTTATAGCCTGATGCTAAGCTGGTCAAATAAAAACTTAGGAGAATGCATCCTACTATGGCCTTATTGGTAAAAATAGAGCTTCAAAAACTCTTAGATATGAACTTCATTATTCCTATCGACTATCTTGAGTGGCTCTCAAACATGGTACCCATTTATAAGCCTAATAGGGTGATACACATTTGTACTAACTTTCGAGATCTTAACAAAGCATGTCCTAAAGATGACTTCCCTATTTCAAACATTGATACCCTTGCTAACACATGTTCTGGCAATGAAATGTTTTCACTTATGGATGGTTTCTTAGGATACAACAAAATCCGAATAAATCATGATTAACAACACAAGAAAACATTCACCACATCTTGGGGAACTTTTTTGTTACAATGTATTGCCTTTTGGCTTCAAAAATATTGGTTCCACTTATCAATGTGCGATGACATACATCTTCCATGAATAAATGCATAATATTATCGAATACTATGTAGATGATTTCTTTGCTAAATATAAAACATGAAAAGAACATATTGGTGTATTGGAGAAAGTTTTTCATCAACTTCTAGAACATAATGTAATGTTAAATCCCAAGAAATGTATTTTTGGTGTTACTTCAGGTAAAATTATAGGATTTATTATCTCCAAAAGAGGCATTGACGTGGACCCTTACAAGATCAAGACCATCATGGATATGCCTCCTCTAACTAACTTAAATGAATTGCATAGTTTACAAGTAAAAATTCAATCAATCCATCACTTCATTGCACAACTTTATAAAAAATATAGGCCATTCAATCACCTACTATAAAAGGGGGTATCATTTTCTTGGACTGATGAATGTCAAAAAGCCTTTGATTATATTAAGAAATACCTAGCTTCTCTCCCAATATTATATCCTCCTCATCCAAGGATCCCATTATATATTTATATTTCATAAAAGAACTTTGCATTAGGGAAAATACTTGCACAAAATAACAAACAAAATAGAGAGTAGGTTGTCTACTATATTAGTTGAACATTGGTAAGCTATGAAATAAGATATACTTATGTAGAAAAACTATGCTTAGCAATGGTTTTCACCACTAAGAAACTTCAATATTATATGCTTTGTCACACAACATATGTCATAGCTCCACTACCTATTGATCATCCCTTGATTATTGAGTTCTCGAATAATTTTGTATTTGTCATCACTGAACAACATGAAGATGTCATTCCAGAGAAAGACATCAATATCACACTTTTATTTGATGTCTTTAACTCCACAAAAGTTCAATATGTTGGATTTGTGTTTCATACACTGTAGGGGCTACCTATTTCCTTATAATTCAAAATCAACTTCCAATGCACAAACAATACTACAAAGTATGAAGCCTTAATCCTAGGTCTTCAATCAACTATAACTATGAGCATTAAGTGTGTCAGGATATTGATGATTCTCAACTTGTTGTTAAGAAAATCAATGGAAAATACAAATGCAAAGAGCCTACCATTAAGATTTACCATGACGTAGCAATAAAATTTCTCTCTAAATTTGATTGGTATGAAATAAATAGTTTGCCACATTTGACTAATAGATTTGCAAATGTGATGGACTCCCTTGGATCATCGATTCTAAAAAATTCCTTTGAAGAGGTACGCACCTTATAATTTCAACTGTATCTAAGTCTACAATTGTCTGTTTTGAATCTAAAGATAAAAAGGATATTTGCTTTATCCATTCAGATAAATGTGAGCCTTGGTCAAGCCAAATAGTAGCCTTTCTCAAGTTTGGAACACTCTCATATGACATGTCTTGAATGGCCAAACACATTTTCAAGCAGAAGGAAACCCGTTTCATTCTCTTGGTGGATGTACTATATAAACATGGTTATGATGGAGTTCTTATTCGTTGTCTCGAGGCTAGTGAGGATCAAAGAGCCTCAAATAGCCATAGCTAAAGCTCATGATGGTACTTGTGGTGGTCATTTTATTGGAATGGATATTGCAAAGTATATTTTATGCATAGGTTATTATTGAACCACAATGGAACATGATTATTGCACTTATGTCAAACATTACAAAAAGTGAAAAGATCAAGCTAATTTAACTCATATACCATCACAATATTTACAGCCTATTCAAATCCTTTGGATCTTTTCAAAATGGTATATAGATCTATTTGGTTAAATTTTACCTCCTTCCTCGAGACAACATACATTCATCATCACAACCACTACATACTTCCCAAAGTGGATTGAGGCAATTCCTTTAACCAGTATGATAAGACCTAAAGTTGTGGAGTTTATACTTCACAAAATCATTTATCATTTTGGTATTCCCTCTAAAATAATTTCAAATAATGGAAAGTCTTTCAAGAACAAGGATGTTCAAGCACTTTGCGAGAAATATAAAATTCAATATAGTTTCATGACTCCTTATTACCCACAAGAAAATGGATAAGCTAAATATTCCAAAAATACCTTAGTTGCTATCCTCAAGAAACTTGTCAAACAAATGATATATATTGGCATACACAAATTCCCCTGGTATTATGGGCTTATCAAACAAGCATCTACACACATACAGGGAAAAAACCATTTTCATTGGTCTATGGAGCTGAAGAAATGATACATCTTGAGCTCAAGATACCCTCCTTGCAAATTTCTTTACAAGAATTCATAGATGATGACACTGCTAGACAAGCACATCTTGATCAACTCATATTTCTTAATGAAAGAAGAGCCAATGATTTAGAGTATTTATGATTATATCAAGACTACCTAAAGCAATCTTACAATGCCATAGTTAATCTATGTGAATTCCAAGGAGGAGATATTGTTCTTAAATAGAACTAACAAAACACCAATGCATTACCGCATCTTCGTGATAAATTTATGGTTAATTGGTTAGGT
This sequence comes from Wollemia nobilis, assembly GCA_028583015.1. Taxonomy (NCBI): domain Eukaryota; kingdom Viridiplantae; phylum Streptophyta; class Pinopsida; order Araucariales; family Araucariaceae; genus Wollemia; species Wollemia nobilis. The sequence continues at coordinate 435,206 of JAQPPZ010012958.1, forward strand.
CCATATATTGTTATGAAAATAGTGGGTAATGGTACTTATAGGCTTGCCAATCTTGAGGAAGAGAAATAACCCGAACAAATTAATGTTATACACTTGAGATCATTCTATGCATAAATTTATATATATATGGCTAATACACAAAAATATTTGCATACATTTCATTCATGGCATTGCATTTCCTTTGCATTCACACTTCACAAAATATTGTATTCATCCACATCTCATATTGCATATCATATTTAAAAAAATTACATGTCATACATTACATTTCCATCCACATTTCACTTAGGGATCAATTATTAAGTTCAAGGTTTTGAATTGGTCCACTAAAGTCATGTTGCCTTAATCAAGAACGCCTTCAAACCAACACCTATTCCATAAAGTTAAATTGTCATTTGCATCCACACATTCACAAGTCCTAGGTATTTTCAGTCACTCAAAGACTCCTAGTATTTAAGAAAACCACAAATACATGTCAAAGTTATTTTTAGGACCATTCATATACAATGAAAAAATATTGAGTTTTGGGAATTGACTAAAAAATACTCTTGAACCAAGCACAATTTCATATCTTAAAAATATATTGTATCAAAGAGGGATAACACCATATTTGGTATGAAAATTGAAGTAAAAAGGGTCATCCTTGGTTGTCCCATCATGCAACATAATCCATAAGAACAGTGGTTTGCTCCACTATCATAGTTGCTTAAAATATAAAATATAGAGTAGTATGGATAGGGTACAATTCTCATCATACTTAGGTTGAGAATATGATTTCCCAAAGATCTAAATATTTTACATCACACACCACTGATAATTGGGTTGTAGGGATCATACTACATTTCTAGTCATATAGTTAGGTAATCATCCCCAAAACTTAAGAGATGAAAAACACAAGTTGTGGACTATGGAGTTAGCCTCCACCGTATCTATAGATGCTTGATTGGTAGTGGAGTATGCTCATGCGTGGTGACATATATCTCTTAAAGAGAGTAATTAAATCACTCACACACACATTGGTTCTTGATTGCCTTGAGTCATTACCATGCTCATGATTTAGTAAATGAATTCACTACACACACATTGTTTCTAAAGTAATTTGATAGTCTTAGTGAGTTTTTTTTATACCACTAGTAGGTTTGAGTCTCTACAAAACAATTAGTTTTCATATCAACATCCATATCTTCTTCCATATCAACATCCATATATTCTTCCATTTCAACACCTATGTCATTTCATGAGCCATTCATATATGTCACCAAGTCTAGTAATCCTAATTAAACAACAATTCTAAACATGGCCAATAAAATTCTAAACTATAAATGATCATTAGAATATTTGCATTCCATACCTTACATATATCATCCATACATTCCACCTTGCATTAATCATCCATAACATATAATATGCATTCATCATCCATATAAATATGCATTCCACAAAAGTATTCCACACAAAGAATTCACAAAAAAATATAGCATAAAAAAAGTAAAATCCATGTATATATGTATATGTGTGTGTGTGTCACGTATACAATGAATTCCAAAAGGCTACATAAAATGGAGCACCAAGGCTCATATACAAAAATTGCATCTAAGCACTAATCTACGTTCTCCAAGAGGACCCTTGTGACCTAGTAGGATACTTAGACCTAGCGCTATTCCTAGAATCATTATGCCTAGCACCCTAGAAGATAGATGAGGTCGAAGGATTAGGAAGTAAAATGTGATGCTCCATAAAATTATCCTTCAATGCCTCAATATATCTCTGTCGAGACCAAAAACATGCTATGTTGACATGATGCCAATACTTCTACTCTAGTAGCTCTTCTTGGAGCCTTGTGATCCTCAAATACCACTCTGCCACTACTGCTCCAATAATATACAATCCTCCTTGATCTAATATAGAGGCCCATCCAGAACCTCCTTTGCATCAACTCCATCACCACCATATTCCCAAATCTTAGGAGCTTTCCTATAAGCACCCTTCATATCCCTCGTTTAACTATATGATTGAATACATCATTGTTGTTTTGGGGTCTCATGGGTCCCCTCATCCATATTATCATCCTCATCTCCATCAGCCACTACTCGAGGTGGTGCCCATGGTGGTTGAGTCATGAACCACACATCATACTTTACAATTGTTCCTCCATTATCCATATATAGTAGGTGCATCTCCTCGTTATCTTCACAAATCACCCTCCATGACTTTTCACATGGTAGCCTTATCTCCTCCCGATTCCTCCTATACCACACAAAATCATCTAGGATCTCCTGTCTCAAGTTGAACTATCAAAGTACTCATGATAACTGAATATACTCAGCATCACTATGATATTGCCTAACCATACACCTAGCCTAATGCACTCACCATAAGTTCTTTCCATCTCTAACCCACCGTCAAGCCCTCCATGGCCTCCATATCACTTGGGTGGATGTCAATCCAATCCACAAATCTCGATACCACTAGCTCATCTACATAGGTCAACTCGATTTGTACCTACTCAACCACTTTCCATATCCTAGTGTAGGTTTTCTCCCTATCCAAGCCTACTATTGGTAAACCCTTTGATCAAGCTATTTTGAAGTACTCCCATCCTAAAAATTGTAGTACCAAGTTGCACCCTAATCCTTTCCTCCCCTCCCTCATCACATCATACAACTCTCAATATACCCACATCAATAAGGTAGGAGCCTATGCATACACTTGCTACATAGTGAAACAATTGCTTACTAACCCTATCGAGTTCCAAGGGAATCTACTCCTAGTATTTTCTGGGCCATGATGTTGGTAAACATAAACATAACCAAGGCACAAAGGGCATCCAACTCCTTATCCACATACATGGATAAGTAAGGTATACCTTCACTCTCCATCATCACACCCTACCAACCATCTCCAAATATCTTCCTCATCTCTATCTTTAGGTCATTCCAAACTTCAACTTGGATACTCTCCATTGGAACATTGAGGATGTGATATACATCCTCCAATTTAATAATCACCTCTACTATCGAGAGCTAAAAAGTTCCGCTATCTACATCCCACATCTCTACAAAGTTAGAGAGGTACCCATTATTCACTCTCAAAACATCAATTTGGGCTACCCCATCTAGCCCCACTGCCTATAGAAGAATCCCACTCATCCTTCACCATTATATTCCTCATTTCAGGAATGACAAGCGAGAATGAGTGCCAAGCCTCCAAAATCCTATGTTACAATACAACACAAAATATTTGTCAAAAAAAATAAGAGAAATGATAAAAAAAATTGCACAAGGCACAAAAATAAAAGAGAATTACCTTAGTATATCATGATCCAGCCACAACCCTAACCTTTGCATATACTCCTTCCACTACCATAGCTTCTACACACAAATCACTTCACCTCACTTCACTCCACTCTCTCAAATTTAGCTTCTAAAACTCTCAAATACATAAATGAGCTTCATTTATTATCTTGCTATCTATTTATAGTTTTTTTAGGTGCCTTGAGATGCCCATTTTTATTTCTTGGTACGTTGAAGTGCACTAGGGTATTTGCAATAGTGCTTAATCATCAATGAGCGTTTACGCGGGCTTAAAGTGCCAACGAGTGTTTGGAACTAATGTTGACAAAAGATAAATTCTTACAAAACAGTGGCTTATCCCAACAAAATTACTCCAAATTGCATCCATGCATTCATTCTATTATTTTATTAGCTTTTTTGAAGATTCCAACTGATTTATACACATTATTTTTTATTGTGACCACATATTGCAAATTCACCTAACAAGTTACAAAAGCACCCCAAAATGATCCAAATATTCATAAAATGTGAAAATAATCATTCTTGTAATTCATACATCATAATAACAACATTTCACATCATCATTTACATATTTTCCAAGTTCAAACAACATTCAAGTGAATCTTGTATCTAGTGGTTTTTTCTACATACTTGGCAATTGTAGTGATTTGCATCCATGCAATTTGGTAATATGAATAAACCATGACAAGAACACTTGGTCATTTTCATCATCACATATATTCATGTTTGTAGTTATAATCATATTTGGTACTTAGAATTTTAAGTGAAACCTTTCCAAGAATAATTTGCACAAAAGTTGCCATTGATGGCCTAGTTCGTGGGGCTTAAAACGTGGACAAAATTAAATTTCATCATTACACATTTCCTTGATAGTCATCATGGCAACTGACCTTAACTATGGTGATTGGTTATGATCATAAAAATTATTTAAGAATCACTAGTTGACACTTCAATATTGACTCCTATTTTTATTTTTATATTCATCATTGCATATCAATGACGTTGAAAGGTATATTCTTCAACATCATTGAATCACCCCAAATCTGGGGTAAAAAATTTTGGTTATGAATTTCCCACAAGGGGATACATCTTACATGATCATGGCATCTGTACTTGGAAAAATTCCTTCATCTGTTGGGTAAAAAAAATGCATATCTTACCACATATTTCACAAATCCCTTCATCTATTGGGATAAAAATAGATGCACATTTCTCACAAATCCCTTCATCTATTGGGGAAAAAATAAATATATATCTCATCACATGTTTCATAAATCCCTTCATCTATTGGGGTAAAAACAAATGCACATTTATCACAAATACCTTCATCTATTAGGGAAAAAATAGACGCATCATGTCATATTTTTCAACAATTACCTTCCCATTGATGGGACAAAAATGATATCACATATCATCATTATTTTGCACAAATTCATCCACAAATGCTTTCTCCAATTGAGGGGGTAAGATACGTAAAATTAAAATTCTTTCATTCTTTTGTCTTCAAGCTCGTATTTCACATCTCAAGAGAAAGTTGCTTCTACACCTCATCCAAACAGGTGTCTTGTGTTTTTGCACTGCATTTTGTTTCATGCAACACAATATAAAAAGGGTATATGTAGACAGTAAAACCTATCCACTTGTCATCCATGCTAACTTTCCCACCATTTCCACCCATTATTCATATATATTTTTATATATTTATTTTATTTATATTTAAATAATAATATTTTATATATTTATATAAGTGAATTAATCCTATCCATATGATTTCATTTATTTCTATTCATCCATCTACATCAATCCATGTTACACCCTAAATTTATTATCCACACTTTGATGTGCTTTTATCATAGCAACATGATTAGTGTCATTGAAGCCCTAGCATGCCCTAGGATGAACTATTAATAGGATCCATTTTGATGGCTCAAACTCTAAATCTTAATTTGAACTCCCTAATTGCTAAAATTCCCTAATTGTTCATCCTAAGTGTTTACATGAATCTTGATTTCCTTGGAGTGTCTGAGTACTTTTACCTCTGTCTTCTCTTGCCATAACCATTGCATCCATAATTCTTCATCTCACCTTACCAAATCTACTTTTATAGACTCTCCCCTCGGCAACATAATGCCATCGAGTGCTTTCTATCACTACCAAGTACCTCTGGGTTCTTTCCCTCCACCACCAAGTGCCTCTGGATGCCCTCCAACCATTCCCAAGCACCCATAGGAATTTCCTACAACCATCGAGTGTCCACATGTATTTTACATAAGAGATCTGAGGTCCTACAAGTATTCGGGTGATGTTAGGGCATCGCCACACTAATTCACTACAATAAACTTCATTAGATCAGATAACAACAGATACATAAGGTAAATATCTCATTTGATATTTCATTACATATACTTTTAGTTCTGTTCATTTTATTTATAATAGATAGATAGGGTTTTTAGTATTGATTATAGAGGGCCTCACATTGTGGAGCCCTTATAGGTACTACTAATCTATTTGTTATTTTATTATGTGCAATTTTGAAGGTATTACATCAACATTGGACAACTGTTTAAGCTAGAGTGTCCTAACATTGAATAACTAGAAGCCCACTCATTTTTATTGGGAGCAAGGACACACTTGAAGACACCAGCAATGTTGTTTTCTAGGATTTAAAATAACCCTAGGTATTGTAAATTTGTATCAAAAGGATTCAAATATCCTCATTATAAAAATGGAGTTTTTAGGATCCTCCCATTAATATAAAATCATTCATTGTGCAATTCTATGTTCTTTGAGTTCAAATTATTTCATGTTATTTTGTGTTGTGTTTTTGTCTTCACACACCATATGGTAGAATTTTCTAATAAATGACTATCATGTTTTTTAAAAATAGTGCCATTCAAAGACTTATTTGGAAAAAAATGTAAAACACCTCTATATTAGGGATAATCTAAAGTGATTGAATGAATATTGGATTGAGCATTACCAAGAAAAATGGAGTGGCTCAAGATGATAACCCATAGGTATCAAGTAAGTATCATATTAGATATTGTTTTAGAAGATGAAGCACAATTCAAGATGACAACTTGAATGGATTAAGTAAGTATCAGATCAAATATTATCAGAGAGAAGAATAGTTGAAGATGATAATTTGAAGAAATCAAGTAAGGATCAGATCAAATATTGCTACGATGAAGGAACATAAGAATATATAATTCAACTCTATCATAGAGCAATATATTGCCAAACAGATAGAGAAGTAATTCAAGAAAATATAATAAAAACTTAAGAAAGTAGTTAATTACTAGAAAAACTTGTGGACCTATAGGGATCATCAAGAGAATTCTCTATGGTGAGGCAAAGTATTTTTAAGGGTGAAAGTTATAAAAATTCCATCAAATCAACCAAGCCAAACCCATAATTCTTTGGATTATTTAATAATTCAATAGCTTTGTTTCACCACCAAACTTTCTTATGTTTCAAGATGCTTTGCACATATCTCTTAATTAGAAAGAATGTTGTTGATCTATCTAGTGTTGAAACATGTCAAAATTGCAAACCCTCTGGACATTGAATTTATTCCAATTCAAATATTAGGGATATCAAAGAAAAAAAATTGGACAATGGGGAAAATACTCTAATATGAATGCTACATGGGAAGATGCACATATTCCACTTCTTTTTAATAAATGTATTACTTTATCTACATTTAAATATATTTTCAAAACACAAGGGACTGTTTTTACTTTAAGGGGGAGAATGTCACAATTCTCCTTGGAATGAATATTTTTTGTTGTTATCTTATAATGAAATTATTATATTATACTTTAATATTTCAAAATTGGTATTGCTAATGAATTTGTGGTTGCAAGTGTAGGTCATTGAAAGCAAAAATGGGAAATTATGATGGGTGAAAAATTTCACCTATGGTGAAATATTCACTATTAGCTAAAGGGAAAAAGAGCCCTAGAAGTGAAACATTCCCTAGTGGCTCAAAGGTACATGGAAGTCTTTATGGATGCATTCATGTAGATTCATGTAGCTGCATCAAGAATGTATGTTTTCATGTGTGAAGTAAATGGTTGCTTGCATTTGAAATCCTCCAATGGTAAGGAAAGTACCGCAAAGCATGGGAGATATTCTTATTAGGCATATGATAACATATAGCTATCATAAAATTTCCTATATAAGAAGAATTCTTGGAGGTATATGTATGATTAATGGAAAATCTGTATTTTAGCTTAAATTTAAATTTTTACACTTTTGGGTAATTAACATTGAATACAAAAAGGTGAGAAGAATAAAACAAATAAAATAATTTTATTTATTTATTGTTATAAAAATATAATAATAAATATATGTGTATAATAATAAAACTTTAATAACTTCAATATACTTATATTGGATTAAATAAATCCAAATTAATTTTATGTTATTTCTTGTAAATGTTAAAATGAAGATAAAATTATAAAATATTATGTTTTTTAAGGAACACCACCTAGTGGAAGAAGCAATGAGGCAAGGTGGTTTGTTGCATACCTTTTTTACCTTCTTATAATTTTTCGTTCAATCCTTATAAATCCATATTTAAGAATGCTAAGGGGAAATTAGAGAAGGAATTTAAGGTATTCAAGTAACTATGACTTCGATAGAGTGATCAATTTGGTTGACTGTTGTTGTGTTATTCAGATGCTTCCTAAGTGTAGGAACAATTTATGGATACTTGAGTGTGGTGTATATTTTCTTGAACTCTGCCCATATTCTTTAATCTCAAAAATCTCTTTGTTGGAAGGAAACTTGGATTTTTCAAGAACTGCATGTTGTTTGAAAGATACATTATTGAATGGAATTGTATTATTTTATGTAATAATGCATATAGATTTTTCAGTATTGGAAATTGACATTTATTACTTGGAATACAAATCAGTTGATATATTTTTTATTAATAGTTAAAATGCTTCTCATTATACTAAGTTGCTTGGGTTTGGCTGCAAAAATCCACCTTTACCATGCTATAGTTTTTGTGTAAGCTACCTGGGTTTTACCATAAAAATACTTTTATCATACTACGATTTTGCTATGTAATCCGCTTGGATTTTGCTATGAAAATATACCTTGTCATGTTATGGTTATGTTGCATATGTCACCCTTGCTGCATTGGTTACACTATGTTTAAACCTCCTTAGTTAAGTTGTATAGACTACCTTCATTTTTACTATTATTTTTAACAAGATATGTGTGACAAAAATGCAATTGTAGAGTATGATGTTTACCTCTTAGTTACAAAAACTCTAATTAAAATACCAAAGTTTTATTTTTTTAACTTAGTCAAAATTTTGATTCTAATTGCATCAAAAAATATATTTTTTTTGAAAAAAATAGTGATTTTTATCGATTAATTCAAAAAAATTGGGAATCACGATTATTTTAAAAATTTATGATTCTTGAGGAAAAAAATTGGCTGCAACTACACGGGTAGAGAAAACACTATAATTTCTTTTTTTGCTTCATTTTTACCTATTCCAAACTGGTGAAAGGGGTCTACCTCCCTAGTACCACACCAAACAAAACATGATAGTGAATCTTAATAACCAATTTTTGGTAGGTTGAAGTAATCTCGCAACCACCAATAATAATTTTATACATTATTAACTTGTGAAATTCTCCACAAAATGATGTTATTAATCCAAACTTATTGTTGAATATTCTTGTATATAAGAATAATATTAAAAATTACTAGTGATTATTTGTTCTATAGGTTCATTAGACCACATAGATCTTAATGCATAGTAAAAAATTAAAACCAATCACAATCATCATTTAAGCTATTTTTTTGGTGTTTTACTCAACCTATGAGTTATTAAAGTATTATATTTTTAACTACAACATCCTTTCTATAAATTTAGTTCACATAGTGAAGTTATTTATGCTTTTTATGTTGATGTTTTGTGGTGTTTCCCCTTGACCCCTAATATAGGTGGTGGTAGGCATTATTAGCCAAGCCACAAGAATAGTCATGGGCACGATGACAAAGAGAGACTACAAATTTTTCTAGGGAAAAGGGCAAAGGAATTCAAAAATCATGATACACTCTATTTTTCATGACTCATGACATATTTTGTGATTTATACCTTTATTATATTATAAGAAATACATAAATTTTTGAATTCTGGATGCAATAAAATTTCTTTATTATGCATTTTATCATTTTCATCAGTATTTTAAGGCTTTTAGCGTGTATCACTTACACTATTAATTTTTAATTTAAATCATGTTAATTCATTATGATATTCATGAAAAAGGCACTTTTTTAAATGAAACATTATGTTTTCTTTGGTTTTTTTTTGCTGATTTTTTTTTATTCTTGATTTTTCTGGTTCTTTTTATAGTCTAATTCCAATCTTATTTTGATTTTCTCTACTATGGTTTACCTCAAATATTCTGTAAATAATAGCAGATTTTCTCCACTTATATCTAGTACTTGGCACATCTATAAATTTTCACATCAAATGCAGTCACCCCATAATTGTTTATAATATAAAGAGGAATATTGATGGTGTTAATAGTGGATATTGATTTTCATAAGGGATCTTGCTAGATCAAATATTTTAAATATAATATATAGACTTGCTTATCAATATTATAATCATCATGAGGTTCTAGCAAGGTGATTTCAATAAACTCATATATTATTTTAAGATATAAGAGTGGTGACTTATTGATTGAATTATAGATTTACCATGAAAGAATATTCCTAGGAGAGGTCTACTACCTCATCTATCTAGTGAAAAAACAATATTTTATAACTATGATCATAAAATATTATAATATATCTCTTGACTCTTTATGCAACAAGAAATTAAGAAGAAATAAGCACATGAATACAAGCAAATGAATCATCATTAAATCATGCAATAGGAAATAAATGTAGATAGATACATGAGTCAAGAGAAAATTTAAATTTTTATATAGTATTTCTTGATATGCATTATGTTAATGGGTTATTTTAGTTGTATCCATACAGTATAGTATGATGATAAGAACCTATGACATACAAATTGGTTATGATGAATGTGCCTAGCCAATTGATTTTAAATATATGCTCATTTGAGTGTTTGGTAGTAGAATCAAAGATGTTCCAAAGCAAGAATCCATTTTTATAAATAAATTATAACTAACTTATGCAAGAATTGTGATATTCATCATTTGTTGTTGAATATTTTAATAAAATCCAAAGAGATGTAATTTCTAGTTCAAAAGGGAATATAACCTTACTCCCATAGTCCAATATCAACCATTTTTTAATACCTAAGAGTGATCAACCCATAACTCAAAGGTAAGGGATATAGATCTTCTTTGTTTACCCCAAAACCAAAGTGCATATTAGCATAGTCCATCTAGCACAAAAAATTTGAGGTCAAAAATTCAATTTATTATATATTATTGTAATAGTATCTTCTAGTATGAAGTACTAATATCTTATTTATGTATTAGCTATCTATAATCAAGCATATGCTTCCTTATACAACTAGGGAATTTTGAAAAAATTGGACATCTATAGGGTTGGTGTCCACCCAGGTGTTGTAGGTGAGTTGGAGAGGAGAGGGCAATCCTCAAAGGGAGGTCCCAGGTTCAAATATCCACCCTACCAAAAAGCTGAATTAGGTATCCAAAAATCCAATTGATAATGTTGGTGTAGGCAATGTCGGGTGTGACTCCTGGGTGACTTTGATAGTTTAGAACCCCTGTTCGTGGTCTCTCAGACCAAGGTGGCCCAGAAAGGGGTTTTCGCTTTAAAAAAAAAAAATAGGGTTGGCGTCTAGTCTACTATAGACAAAAATCTTCCATTATTATCTTCCTTTTGAATATGGAGGCCTAGGAAGATTTATCCTTTATAAAATAGTAAAATCTAGGCTAGGTAGGATGGATATCAAAAAATTCCTACCTTATTAAACTCTACTAGTTTCTCATGGATTTCATAGCCAAGGAATTGAACCCACTTGAAATAAATGAGGTTCTAGGAAGTATTAATAGCATAGGCCATGTCCATTTGATAATCATACACCAACTTGTATGATTCTAATTTAAAAAATACAACTAGAATAGATAATATTTCTTGGGCATGGACTTGAAAATTGGTTAAATGAATCAGACCTTTAGAGATACTAGCTATAGGTTCAACTAATTTCCTATTTATTGGGACATTATTCTATTAGTATAATAAGTGGTTTGGATATATCTATCGAATGCCTTAGGCACACAATATGAAAGGGATATATAAAACTATAAATATTTTAGTCTTAAAAGAGAAAAGTATGTGGCCAAAAACATCTCTTATAGTCTTTGACTCTTCATGGTAGCATTCAACTACTACTTGGATGTATTTTAGGCAAGGATGTACTCTCATAGACATGAACCACTCTAAGGAGTATCAAGCATTCAAATTTGGATAACATATTGAGAATTTCATAGCCTTGTGTTGTAGTGTGTCCCTCAAATTCCTTACCTTGATAGTTAGGACTAGATCTAAAACAATTTCTAGGTGGTTGATGAACCTCACAAAATCCATGGTTGTTCTCACAAAGCTTTTTAAATAGGAGAAATATGCAATTGTTCATAGCTAATACTCACAAAATGAGTAAGTGCTTGAATATTTTTAGTAAGACGTAAAGAGTTAGTAGGTGCATTTTATAAGCTTTTATTATTAGTTAGTACCATAAATGTATTAATATGCATTAACTCAAATGCTTTTTCTAAAATTATGGTTTGTGTGAGAACCTGGGTCTACTTCTCTCTTTAATTCCACTTCCTTATCTAGCCAATAGCTTTTTAACAACCTTGATTTTATTTAAACACTAGATTTATATTAAATACTACTTATTTACACTATGGTAGAAGACTTGGCAAGCTTTTCCATGCTATATGTTTTAAATATTGACCATTTACTTGAATTCAAATGTCTATCCTTCAACTGTAGTCAATTTCAAATAGTTGAATTCTTAGGCTTCAATAATTTGATATGGTCTAGACTAGAGTGAATCAAACATCTTATGCTTCCCAAGCTTGGCTCTATCCTCATCCCATTTTAGCACCAAATTTCTAACTTTGAAGTCTGAAGGAGAGGCCTTCTTATCAAACCAATATATAACTATATTTTGATGTTGCTAAAATTTGTTATATGATTTCTTTCTTTGTTCTTCCAAGAACAACAACTCATCCATTCTTGCTTCCATAGGCTTAATGCTCAAGAATTCACATGTGTTTAAGAACATTGTTGGAAGCTCTAAATAAATGGAAATGTAGATCTCTTTCCATAATCAAAAGAGTATGGAGATGCATTTAAGACTTATTTCAATGTGATGTACTCTACCCAAAGCACTTGATCCAAAATCTAATGTCAATTTCTTTGGTTCTTCCTAGTAACCCTTTTGATGATCCTCAACAAATTTTTGTTCATTGGTTTAGCTAAACTATTTCCCTAAGAATAAAAATTGGATGAGGCATTGAAGAAAATAATATATTTTTAGGTAAATTCTCAGACCTTAGCACTCAAAAACATGGATCCATTATTTGTTATTATTATTTTTGGGTTCCTAAATCTAGTGATCAATTTATTGAACTTCACCACTACTTCTTGATCTTCTTTCTTCATAGCCACTACTTCAAATTACCTTGTTAATTAACATTTATAGTGCATATAAATTTATGTCTAAGAAAATAATTCAGGTTGATGACCCTAATTAAGTCAGTCCCCTATTGCTAAAAATGCTCATTTATTATCATCGATTGGAGAGCTAGTGCAACATTCCTTCTTCCCACAAACTTTTGGGAGGTTTCATAGGCCTTTGCAACCTTGAAAGCATCCTCAAAAAGAGTTGACAAATAATATATAGCCTATAAGATATTTTCTACTATTTTTTGGATGGAATAATTCCCTTTGGTGAAGCTTGAGTGAATGTCATTCAGTTCTACTTTTGCTTACTCCAGTAGATGCATCAAAGGAGAAGTCCATCAAAGTTATTTAGGTATATGTTTTTGTCAATCATGAAAATTTAGAGTGTGACTCCTATATATTCTTCTTTGTAAAGGACATATATTTTTTAGATATCTACCTATTCAAAAACATTTATTATATTTGGTACACAATCATTTTGCTCATCTGGGCCTCTTCTAGTTTTAACTCAATAAAATATTCCAAAAATAGACTTTGGTTTGTTCCTACTGAGTTGGCTAGTTGTTCACACAAATATATTACTAAAATAAGCTTGGTAGGTTTGATATCTATATCATATTATTGGGTCTTAGTGATCCAAATTGCTCTCTTTTTTCCTAGGTCTTCTTGCAAAATAAATGTCTATACATTTGGATGCATAATATATACAATAGTTTTGCATTGCAAAATGTAATACCTTAATTTTTTAAAAGGATTTCATGAGAGTGAATATCTATTTTTTAATAAAATTTTATTGCTCCTAGTAGTTATGTAATGTTTTTCTAACAAAGGCTATTGGCATTCTTTTTAATCTTCATTCTTCTATGTAAGCACTGCAATTATGCTTTCCTCAATACCATACACATACAAGATGAAATCACTCTCATAGTATAGGTTCATAAAAATTGGAACTTGAACTATTGCTTGTTTAATATTTTAAAATATTTTTCTCCTTTCTATTTTTAATTAAAGGGAACATCCTTCTTTAGCAACATGGTCATGTATTAACAGTTTGAGAAAAGTTTGATATGAAATTTAGAATGAATTTAATTTTCCCAAAGAAATATTTCAAAGCCTTTTTGTTCATTAGAAAATACAACAACAATATTGCTTTTACCTATTCTAGATAAATGGATATCCCTTGCTTTGAGATGTGTCCCAATAATTTACCCTCATGAAATAAAAATATTTCTTAGGGTTCAAGAAAATTATAAACACCAAACATATTTTAAATACCAACTTTAGATGTTCTAAATGCTAATTATTATAATGATAAAACACTGTCATGTCATCTAAGTAGATGGGAATCAATTTATTTACTAGGACTCCAAAAAGAAAATCCATGGCTATTTGGAAGGTAGCTCTAAAACTAGATAAACCAAACAATATTCTTTGATAAGAAATGCTACCCACTTTATGGTGAATGTTATTTTATGTTGATTTTCAACCTTCACCTAGATTTGATTAAAGCTAAAAAATCCATCTACTAGGGAACATTTCTTAGCTCTGGATATTGTATGCAATATTTAATCTATCTACAATAGGGGATAATGATTATTCAATGAAGCTATATTCAGGTTTTGGAAATCAACACATAGTTAGATATGATCATTTATTTTGTAGACTAGAACTAGACTGGCTATCCAAGTGGAATGCTTAATAGGGTATATAATATTTATATTTAGAAATATTTGCAACTCTTGCTTCATCAAGGTCTCAATCGTGGGGTTCATATCTCTTTTCTTTTGCTAGAAAGGCTTGACATCTAGAAGTATATCAACAGTGTGTTGGATGACATGCTTATCATACACTTTTAGATCATCATAGCTCTAAGTTATCACATATTTGAATTCTTTGCAAAGTGTAATAAGGTCATCTATCTCTTTTTGAGTGCATCTTGTTCCAACCTTAATCACTTTTTTGGGCTCCATTTAGACTTTTCTAAATTTTTCTTATCTATTTTCATTTTTTATCTTGTCATCTTATCATTGTATCAGTGGGGATTTCTAAACTAATCAAACCCTTAGAGATATGATTATTCATCAACTATATCATGTTCCCCTTTTCAATATGGTTTTGCATTTCTTCCAGATCAGTGGCATATGTAGCTTCTTGAGTTAGATTGTTTACTATCTACTCATCACTATTAATTACTTGCTAGAAGCTATACCTATCTAGGACCAATGGTTAGAATATGAACTTGACCACTTTTGACACTTTCTAATCTTTATAAATAGTTCTAAAGTTTACTCCCTATAAAGATAGTATATGATGGCTTTTGCATTAATAACATCAAAGCTTTCTAGTAAGTCCTAGACTCTACTCTAGTTAGATTTGAGATAGTGGTGGTTGTTGTTGTATTTATCTGTAAGTTGATTCACTACCAACTCTGAGTCACCATAGATTAAGAGATTTTTTATCTCCATTTTTTTGCTTTAAGAAAACCTAGACATAGTGCTTCATATTTAGCAATATTGTTTGAGTAGCTCTAGGTTATCCTATATTAGAAATTTTGTATTTCTTCATAAGGGGATTGTAATACTATTCCAACTCTAGATTCATTTTTGCATCTTGTGCCATCAAAGTATAGCCTCCATGTCTCTATTTTCTTGAGCATATAATTTGTGATAGCAAAAATCTTATGGTTATTTGACTCTAATATGCAATAATTTTCCAATCCAATGTTAATTACTACATTGAAATCACTTAGAAAGAATTCATCATCCACCAGTAGCTCTTTTATCAACTCTTCAAGGAATTCCAAGTCATCTTCAACCAAATTGATATTTTCTTTCTCTAGACTTTCTATGTTGTAAGGGCTTGGCTTCTCCACATAGATCATCACCTTTCTTCCTTTATAGGGAATCACCATATATGAGTAGTCCAATGATATATATCGTCCAATATTAATTGTAAATTGTCTTAACATGCATATTCCAAAGAGAGGAGGGAGATGAACCACTATTACCTCTTAGATTACATTGATTGTTGGTATCTTATTTAGCACCATAGGTGTATCCTTGACCACTCAAATAATTCAAACTAGAGTTCTATCTAGCTACAACATGTCGAAGCTAGTCCTATTGTATTCCTACCCATTGCATCACATACAACTTTAGGCATAACCATTATAGTAGCTCCAAAATCCACCTTGAAATTATGTACAATATAGCCTTCCATGCACAGAGACATAGAAGGAAAAATATCTATTCTTACCCAAACCTGAGGTCTTCTAATCTTGAGTTATTTCTAAGCCTAGGAAATCTAAATTTTATTGAGAATGTACTCCTTAGGGATGCTTTGTGAAAATCAATTTGTTTGTAGATAAGCAATGCATCATACATGCTAAACGTTTAAGAGATATTTTCATTTCTTCTAAAGTGATATATCCAAAAGCTTTTGATAGTTTTTCATCCTTCCAAATTGGCTCGTCAAACCTCTTCTTATATTGTTGCATAGCTTCTTGCCTTTAGTTCTTGGTCATAAATAGAAAATGTAGCTTCTTTAGAACTTATACTCTAGTTTATTCTTATTTGGCCTTGGGTTCTTATGGCTTTGGTTGCTCTTTAGATTATTCTTTAATTGATCCTTTTGTGCCTAGGTTTAAGCCTTTAGACCATCAACATTTGAAATTTTCTCTAGGAGAGGCTTCTTCATATATCTAGTTGACATATTAAATATACCAAATATTGAATGTTCCTTAGCTAAGAAATTATGATCCAGGTCCATAAACATGCCCACTATACCATGTGACTCTCTTTCAACTTTCTAAGTTGCATCCAACTAACATTTATGTTGATTATCCATACATGTGTCAATATATGGATCATTATAATACAAACACCAATAATCCACCTGGGATGTGGATATTTCTCCCTCCTAGATTTTTACCACAACATATTTTTTGATTGCATTGTTGGTTGAAGCCCCTTGGTATTTTGTGATGTAAGGGTATCTTCTCTACTAGTATCCTTCAAATATTCTCTTAGCATTCTACCATTCCATTATGATGATATTATTCATCAAATTATTGATTACTATTTTCAATTCCTACATATATATGGATTCTTTTAGCTCAAGAGTAGGCTAAGAACATAGTGGAATGGTAGGTTAAAGATATAATAGAGGTATAGGTAAAACAACTAGTGAAGGGACAAAGTAATATGGAAGTAAGGATTGTTTATTTTACTAAGGAATTTATAGGAAATATGGAATTATGACATTTTGAGGAAACTTTTGATTGAGATAAAGGAACTTTTCCAACCACAAATTGAAAAAATTGGGGAAATATCATCTCATTGAATATTGAATTTGCAAGCTTATGTCTAGAATGAAAGTGCAAAGGTAGAAAATGTAGGCTTGGGATTGGGAAAATATTATCTCTTGAGGGATTATCCTCTATGTTTTACTAAATTAGATATTAAAATGAGTGATGTTATCTTGTGGATGCCTTTGTATTGAAATATATTGAGTGGAGAGTGAAAAAGAATTCACTACGTTGTTGAAATCCAAAGTAAAGGGTTTGGATAATTCATCATAGATGTTAATGCTATTTTTTATAAGTGATACCATACTAATACCTTACCTCTAAAATACAATACTAATAATTTCACCATTACATGTCCATGAATGATGTTGTGTATAGTAGCTAGAGAAGTTGTATCTTGACAATGTTCATAAGCAATTTTTCCATTACCATCACATGTGTTTAAGGCTTTGAGTGTTGTTGGTAGTATAACAAGAAGATTTTTTATAATAAGAGGTTAAAAACTATTCTAGCTAGGGTAAATTTTTCCAGCCATGGTACTAGGTAGGGAAGTACTAGGTGACTCTTAGGGTATAACCTATAGAGGAATAGGACTTTGTACAAAGAAATACAAAATGGGTGAAAGTAATTTTTCTTTCCTAGATGCCCTAAAAGTTGATAGCACAAAAAACTATGGGGGTTTCTTTAGCTTTTGGCCTATGATCTTGTAATCATAAGATTGTGGGTTTGTGTCTTTCAATGGAATCATAAATTGTTCTTGGGGTTTTTTAATGTGGAATCACTAGGTGAATGAATTATTTATCCACTTAAGAGACTAATATATTCATCATAATCCTAATAATACAATAATATTTCTTTATGAGATTAATTTTGTGGGGTGAGGTTGCTCCATCCCATTAGGTGCCAGATACTTTTTTCTTAAAATAATTTCAATTATCAAGTATGTCATACATATTAGGTCCTAACATCATCCTCCATGCTAAGAAACTATGATATGGAATATTGATTTCCTTTGAGTTATGATTCAGGCTACTTTTTTTTCTTAATGTAGGCTTTTCATCAGGTCAAAATTTTTGTAGACCAAGCTAACATTATTGCAAAAATGTTTTGGCTTACTACATTTTCATCTTTTATTAGTTGCTAAAACAAACACTCTTCACCCAAAAAAATTCTCACTAGACTGGAGATATTGGAGCACCTTGTTGACATCACTAAGATAATGTTCTATTTGTTGAGACTTTGCAAGTCTAGCTTTAAATAATATGAAGCTACTATGGACTAAAAGCTTCTAACTTCAATGAATGAGAAATTTTAAGGTAATAATTCCTTCCCAAAGATCTGTAAGAAATAATTTGAAAGAATCATCGGTCTAGAAAAGCTCTTCAATCTTAAAAAGTAAATAATTTTAAGAGATACAAGTCTAGAACCGTGTTTGGACTTGTGAATATAGGTAAATAACTTGACTAGAAGTTAGATTTGTTGAGTGATGTGCAACTAATTTAGTTATACCCAAATTAGTTAGTATATTTACTAACTTATTCTAGTTGTCTTCTATATTAGATCAAATTGAGTGGCAAATTAGTAATTTATTCATAGAGACAACAACCTATTTGATACATGTGTTAGGGTCATAAACTAGAAGATTGATACTCCCAAGTAAGAGATCATTACATGAAATAAATACTAAAATAATACTCCATATAAAAATGGATGACCTATAGATGCATAGTAATGTAATAAAAAATTCTTAACATCCTTTGTTATTATATTATTTGGGATAAGAAATATTATGATGATTTGGCTTCTATGGCTCATTTTATTGTATTTCATGGCTCATTTTTTTTATGTATTAAGGTTGAATAACACAAGCTTATACTACGAGGAGGGGGTGAACAGTATAAGACCTCTTTTTACTTTTTCCTTTTATACTTCAAAATAGTAAAGCAATATACCCAAAGCAATATCAAAGAAATGCACAATATCATCCACAAAGTGACACCAATTTTAACATGGTTCACCAGAATGGTTGGGCTACGTCCACAAAACTTTTCTCTAAAAGTTATCTCAAAGTTCTTTGGGAATCCTTCCAAATTACAATGTTTATGAGCCTCGGCCCAAAGGAGATACCTTCCCAATCAGAATTTATGAGCCTCTGCTCAAAGGAGATACCTTCCCCCAATCTAAATTTATGATCCTCTACTCAAAGGAGATACCTTCCCCTAAAAATTTATGAGCCTCTACTCAAAGGAGATACCTTCCCTCCTGAAATGATCCCTCGAAGATCAACGCCTCTACCTCTTGCAACACAGGAAATCCTTTCCATCGAAGACCTCCTATCCTCAATGCTTAGCCTAAGAGACCTTGCCTTCTATGATCACGTCCAAACTCAAATGTACCAAACATAGTCTGGTATAGTACTCTTCCTCTTCTGTCGATTGTCCAACATTGAACAAATCAATCCTCTGCACACAGCCTCTCAAAGATTTGCCAAATCTATCCTCGGGTTCTTCTCAAAGAACTGCTCCTTGTCCTCAAGTTCTCTATAGAACTATCAAAACTCAACTCAGTCCTCGCTAGGACTTCCAAATTCAGCCCCCAACCCCTTCCAAACCTCAACAGCTCACCAAGAAAACTTTCTTAGTAGGAAATCACAAGGTGAATTGTTAGAGACCAATGTGATTTGTCAAATCATAGAAGATAAAGAGAATTGTAGAGATCAATATGTCTATACTCAACTCCCAACTCAAAACTCAATCAACTCAACTCAACTCAAATCAATCTCAAATAAAACTCAACCAATATTAAATGGAAGGATAGAAGCTTCTTCAAGAACATGAAACTCCAAAAATTGCCAACTATGAAAGAATCACAACCAATGAACTCATGTCTTCACATCAATTAGGGTTCAAAACAAGCTCATCAAACAAGGTCAATCAAACATTCATCAAAACAAACTTAAAGCATTTCACAATCAACATAGAAAAGGAAACAAGAGAAAAATTTCTCTCCAAATGTTGAAAAAAGCACCACAACTCAACACACCCCCCACCCAAAAAACCACCCAAACACCCCCCACCCCCACCCCCCAACCACCCCCCACCCACCCCACACAAAACCCACCCACCCACACAAACCCAACACCACCCCACACAACCCAACCCCCCACCCCCCCACCCAACAACCACCCCCCCACACCCCCCCCCACCCCCCCCAAACCCCCACAACACCACCCCACCCCACCACCCACCCCCCCCCCCCCCCCACCCCAAACAACAACACCACCCACAACCCCCCCCCCCCCCCCCCCCCCCAAACAAAAAACCCCCCACCCCCCACCACCCCCCACCCCCACACCCCCACCCCCAACACCCCACCCACCCCCCCCCCCAACCACCCCACACACACCCAAACCCCCCACCCCCCACCCCCCACCAACCCCCCACCACCCCCACCCCCACACCCCCCCCCCACACCCCCACCCCCACCCCCCCCCCCCACCCACACCCCCCCCCCCCCACCACCCCCAACCCACCCACCCCCCAACACAACCCATTTCTTATTTACCCCCCCCCCACCCCCCCACCCCCCCACCCACCCACACCCCCACACACCACACACACCACCCCCACACCCCCCCCCCACACAACCCACCAACACCACAAACCCACCACCACACACCCCCCCCCCAAACACCACCCCCACCCCACCCCACCCCCCCACCCCACCCCACCCCACCACACCACCCACCCCCAAAACCCCCCCCCACCCCCACCCCCACCCCCACACCACCCCACCACCCCAACCCCCCCCCCACCCCCCCAAACCCCCCCCAACCACCCCCCCACCCCCCACCCACCACCCCCCCCCACACCCCCCCACCACCCACCAAACCCCCACACCACCACCACCCCCCACACCAACCCCAACACCCCCACCCCCCCCAACCCCCCACCACACCCCACCCCCACCAACCACCACACCCACCCAACCACCACCCCCCCCCAACCAACCCACACACACCCCACACCCCCAACCCACCACCACAACCAACCCCCCCCAAAACCCCCCCCCAACCCCCACCCCCACCAAAAACCCCCAACACCCACAAAACCCCCCAAACCCCCAAAACCCAACCCCCCCCCCACCCCCAAACCCCCCCCCCAACACCCACCACCCCCCCCCCCAACCCCCCCCCCACACCCCCAACCACCCCCAACCACACCCCACACAACCACAACCCCCACACCCACCCACCCAACACAACACCCACCCCCACACCCACCCCAAACCCAAAACTCAAAGCCCCACCATCCAAAACCTCAAGCCACCAACCAAAACCAACCCACCAACCAACCCCCCACCCACCCACAAAACCAACCACACCAACCCACCCCCCAACCACCCCAACCACCACCCCCACACCCACCCAACACCCCCCACCCCCCCCCCCACCCCCAACAAAAACCCCCCACACCCCCCCCCACCCCCCACCCACCCCACCCCACCCCAACACAAACCCAACACCACCACCAAACCCAAACACCCAAACCCACCCAAACCACCCACAACCCCCACCACAAACAAACCACCAACCAAAACACCACACACCCCCCCCCCAAACCCAACAACCCCACCCACCCACCCCCCACACCCCCACCCAACAAACCCCCCCCCAACCACACAAACCAAACCAAACACACAACACAACACCCAAAAAACAAAAACACCACCCCACACCCCCACCCCAAAACCAGAAACCCCAAAAAAAAAAACCAACAGAAAACCCCCCCAACCCACACCACACAACCCACGCACCACCAACCCAAAACAAACACAAACACCAAACCACCAAACACAACCACAAACAAACCCAAACCAAACCAAAAGGGCATTTTCCACCCCCAGCCCCAAAAATTTAAAATTAGGGAGAAAAAAAGGCCCCCCCCAACCGGGACCCAAAGGCGCCCCCACCGCCCCCGCCAGCCCCCGGGGCGCGGGGGGCCGCCCCCAGGGCGGCAGGCGCGGGGGGGGGCCCCCCCCCCAGGGAGGGGGGAGAGAAAAAACAGAGGAGAAACAAAAAAAAACGCGGGGGGGGGGGGGGAGGGCAAGCGCCCACCCCAAAAAAAAAAAAAAAGGGGGAGGAGAAAAAAAAAAGAAAAAGGAAGGGGGGAGGGGAGCAAAACAGAATTTTTTTATATTTATAAAGGAGGGGAGAGGGCGGGGGAGGGGGGGGGAAAGAAAAAAAAAAGAAGGCCGCCGCACGCACGCCGCACCACGCCGCACACCCGTGACGCACGACCAGCACAACAAAAAACACAAAAACAAAAAAACATAACAAATAAACAAAACAACCCCCCCCATTTTCCCTTAATTTAGAGGAATCTAGGATCTCACACTTGACTTTGTCACTTGGATATTTCTCTTGGATTTTTGATCTTAAATATTTGGACCTTTGGCTTTGGCACTTGCTTTAGCTCTTGGATATTTTCCTTTGACTTTAGATCTTGCTCTAACTTGGATAAACATATTTGGGTTCACTTGTGGGCCTACCTTTGAGTTTCCAATTGCAATCCTAAGGTATTGTCCCATCATGTCTCCCTTAGTTCTAGACCTAACCTTAGGGTCTAGCTAGTTTGTTGTTCATTCATTACACCCTTTGCTAGTCCACCACCACACATCCCAAGGATTTCTTATAGATTATACATTATATAAAAAATAATCAAGTATGAAATACTTAAGAGAAAATACCATGCTAATAGCTAAAGTAAATTAATTTCTTTGTACTTATCAAGCTATAAATTCATTAGAGCATAATATCAAATCCATTTTATGTCTACATTCTATTGCATGAAATTAAATCATTCATATCCATAACAAGTTCAAAAAGTACACATTTGACAAAACTTTTATCCTGGGAACCCTATTGGGAAAAACTAGCCTCAAAAGCATCCATCCATAAGTCTTTATTTCTAGTTCATTTGTTACATTAAAAAAAATATTTCAAGTTCCTTTTTGTCATGATTATACTTTATTGTATAAGAATATTCTTTGTTCTTTTACTAATACAAATACTTTCTTCTTCCTTGAAGCCACTCTTTTGTTTCTCCAAGTATACCTTAAACCCTTCAACTCAACATACAATAGCTCATTATCATTCACAAAATTCACAAACTATCTCATGCATTTTGATATTGGAGAGTTCCTTCCTTTTTATCCAAAAAAATACCCTACTAGGTACTAGAATCCTTGAGCAAAAATCCTTCTCATAGAACTTAGAGTTTGACACAATAGATTTTTGTTAGGTGTAGAGTTTGACACCTACATATTATTCATAACCCACCTTTTATTACATTCTCTATTGTATAAGAGAATATCAACAATCCTATCTGAGGAAGAAATAATAAAAACCTCAAACTTATTGACATCCAAAATATAAAGGAGTCCCATAGAGGAACCATTGGCTAGGGTTGCAACAAAATGGGCTTATTTTCAAATCCTTATTCTAAAAAGTTATATATCCTAATAATCCAACTTGGTTTCTTGTAAGAAAAAATATCAAGCAAAAGTTATTTATGTAGGGAAGTGACCACTCATTGTTTAGAAATCCCATTCAGGTCCCTAACATTCCAAGAGAGGTAATTCATTTATCAGATTTGAAATTAGATTTCTTTTCCCCAAACACCCCATAGTTACTCTAGCATAAAGATTCTAACTTTTATTGTCTTGATCCTTCAACCTTCCATTTTTCAATTTTGAGCAAAGCTTGAGATCCATTCACGATATCAAAATTCATTTTCCTCTTCCTTACAAACTTGATAGAGGGCTTTTGTAAATTTTTCTCAACATCCACATCCATATTGATCTTCCTTTGTCTCTAATTTTTGGGACCCAATGAACCTTTCTCCAAATAGGTCTTTGGAGAGCTAATCGAAAACCCTACCTCAAGGGTCACCAACTAAATCACGGGCTCCTTAAGAGCATAACCAATACAAAGCCCATCAACTGAAATATGAAGAAGAGCCTTAGATATAATGGTTTAGAAAATGATATCCGATTGACATACCTTAGTATCACCAATCTTTGAGGCTATGTTCTTCTCCTTATAAACCTTCTCAATTACCACTAGATTGGCTACAGTCAATTCTAAGGGTTGCATAATATCCTCTATCAAAGCCTTCAACTTCTAAACCTCATCCATATAGGATTGAACTTCTCCTTCCCCCACATTTGAGGAATTACCATCCAAATCCTTCAAGGGGACTCAGCCTAAGTTATTCTTATAGATTCATTCCATTCTTACAAATCTTGTTTTCTTCTCTACCTTTACCTTGAGGGAACATTGGTTCACCTAGTGATCTAATTTTACATAGCTATAGCACTGGGTTAGCCTATTTTTGTAAACAATGGGCTAGTCCCAAGTACCTAGAAATGAGATAAGCTTGATAGAAGAGGGAAGATTTACCTTTGGATCTGCCATAACACACATTCTTGCATACACCATTATTGATTTGTCTTTGGTTACCAAATCGATAAGAAGGAGATCCCTCATAGCCTTGGCCATAGCTCTCAACATATATTCATGCTAAATATAGTAAGCGAGGACAGGGATATGAACCCACATAGGTACAAAGTTAACCCTTTATGTATGAGGATTGAAATCATGTTTTAGCTTCTATAAAAACAAACCTCTTTTGCCATAGAACCAGGGGATTTCCCCTAGGATATGAAATAATAGGTAAGTAATAGACACTCATATTATTTTGTACTACCAAACAACACTCTTTCTATCATACATGCACACCGAACGCCATAATAGTAGATTTTAGTTTCCTCTATTATACTAAGAGATACTTTGAATTTTAGTACAATAGGGGATTCTTCAACTATGGTGCCTAAGAACATGATTTACTTTATATATGCAACTTATACTTTTATACATATGGCAACTTGCATAAAAATAAAATTGAACTATACAATTTGTTGAAGAATTAAATTTAAGGTTTGCACAAAGCTATTTAGTAACTACAATTCAAAATAATTGTTGTAAAGAAGACTAACCACACACTTGATAATATGTTACATCTTGTCATCACTAATGCACAATCATGTGACTAAAATAAACTAGATAGTGTCGAATAAATTTATGAAATCATTGGGACAACTTCTAAAGACACATGTACTCATATTCATTGTCATTCAATGGATAGAAACTGGTACACATAGCACTATCAATTTTATTTAGGTCTCAATTGTTTCCAATCAAGGTGAAGCACTAACGAAATCATGCCAATACAGATCTAATTTCAATATCCTACGCACACAAAAGATATTTTGTTAACATCACTAAATTTGTTGACATGATATTACATGCCTAGTTATTGTAGCTAGACATAATTCATCAGCATACATCAATTTATAGAACATTACAATATCAAGTTCGGTATGCATATTGATTAAGCTTTTGCTTTAAAATGGGTGGGAGAAAAGATGATTGGTGATCACATATATATTAAAATACTACTATGATAATGTAGATATTATTTTGATACATGTATTTACGAAGCACAAAACATCCATAGAGGCTATCAATGAAGCAATTTAAACTATGTAGTTATGAATAACGATATCAATGATCATTCTCTAGATGATACGTTGTTTTGATTGCATTGAAAAGTGAAAACATACCTTTCAAATTCCTTGTTGATTTGCAATGTGCTCCCCAGAGCTCAATTGTAAGTGATGAATATAAAAAAACATACAGTAAATTTTTTTAGTAATGTGATGCACATGTGGTTGTAACTCTATCACATTATTAAAGTAAAATCTAAATGCATCAACAAGGAAATTACCTCATAATTTAAATGGTCTAAAACTCTAAACTCAAGAAAAATGGACACCAATAAACACACTAACATGAATTAATTAAAAGGTTTTGAAAAGATCATAAGCAGAATATTAGTTGTCATAAGGCCAAAGACACTAGTAAGCAATGTATAGTACCCTTCTCCTTCCTTGCCATGTACATGAATAATGTAACATTAAAAATATATATTTTATATTAAATTTAAAATTTATAATAATAAATAAATCTTATCATAGGCAACAATAAACATTGTCTACAATGCATATTTTTGAAGTCAATTCTCTATTAAAAACAAGGCTTAGTTGCCCATATTTTAATGAATCTAAATGTGCATTAACAAATAAACTAACTCTAGTCTTAACTTTTACCCCTAGACTTCCAAGTGAGTCTTCCTTATTCTGTTCTCATCACTGCCTGATAGCATAATTTTTTTTTCTTTTGCACATATAAGTCTTATTAGGCCTCCTTTAGTCTAGCTTACCCATTTGGACATCCTTTCATATACACATATAACATAGTTTACCCCTTTTGGCTCTTACTTTAGCTTTTGTCTCCTTTGGGCTCTTTTGCACACTTTACACACCCTTCACCAAATATCCTTGGGCTATTTTCCTTTCTCTTAAGCATAACTTACCTCTTTAGGCCCCTTTATTACATAAGCACTTTAAAATCCTCCTTAGGATTACCTTCACACATAAACACAAGCCCCCCTTAGGCTTTTAGCTTAGCTTTTACCCCTTGCACTCTTTGTTTTGCACAATCCACTTACCCCTTTGGGATTTTAGTTTATTTTTTGCCTCCCTTGGGCTTTTAGCTTAGTTTTTACCCCTTGTACTCCTTTATTCTGCATACTCCACTTACCCCTTTGGGATTTTAATTTAGTTTTTACCCCCTTTGGGCTCCTTATTTTGCACATTTTATTTGCCTCCTTAGGCTTTTAGATTAGCCTGATCCCCTTGGACTCTTTTCCACATACACATCCAAGCCTCCTTAAGCTTCCCTCTTAGTACAACCTACCTCCTTGGGCTTCACCTTTCACACACACACCACAACCCTTTTTAGGCTTGCTTATCTTTAGCTAGAATAGTAAACTTTAGTTCCATATTTTATTTTTTAGCACTTTTATTCATTTTGTAGTGTCAAATAAGTTTAGTTTAGTTTAGTTTATTTTTCTTTATTTTTAGTTTAGATTTTTAGTTTTTGATGTAAATAGGTCTTTTTAGCGGTAGTAATTAGCCTAAATTCCTTTATTTTACTTGTTATTTGATAGATAGACCATTCAATTTTGTGTGACTATCTCTATTCAATGCAAAACCATCTACTCAAGGGTGGTATTATACTTAGTCACTACTCTATAATCTATAGTTTTTTTGTTCTATTCTAAAGCACAACCACATACACAGATATGGTCCTGAGTCTACTACCTTCCTCAATATGGTCTTTCTTGCTACTACTTTTTTCTCACTTTTTGCTTTACCGCATCCCCAAATATGGTGTCACAATGTTTTACCGCCTCCATGAAGGCGATCTGGCCTATTATTCATTTTAGTACTATTTGTTATCTGCTTTTGCACTACTTGTTAAATTGTATCCTCAGAGGTGATCTTGATCCTACCATCTCCCTGAAGGCAGTCTCCCCTACATAGCTTAACTTTGACAAAAAAACTATATTTTTAGTTACATAGCTATTAGAATAGCACTAATCATAGTGGTAGCATAGACATTTCATTTGCAATCTATTGAAAATAGTTTTTCACACGCTTGCACTCTATTTTTCACACACTCAAAAAAAGTATTGTTTTTTTTCTTTTGTTTTTGAGTTTACTAGCTTTAGTTAGATAGTAATATTTTTGGAAAAATTTACCCAAATATTGTAATTTTACCTCCATTCCATACACCCATGGCTCATTTTGCCCAATACCAACAACCAATACCCCCTTCATACCCCCTCGATGAAATTGCTAGACTGAGGATAGTTTTTAGTGCATATTTGAGTCAAATATTGAGTAGAGATGAGAGCGAGCTTTGGAGGTGATAGAGTAGAGGACAATAGTCTCTAGTGGATAGAGATCCATTATCCAGGGTAGTGAGGACAAAGTTATTTTTATTGAGGACATATATCTTTAGTGGAGAGAGATACACAAGCTAGTCCAGTGGAGGCAGTAGTCTTCTAGAAGATCACTAGCCAGAGCAGAGGAGAAGGAGCTCTCATGTGGATAGAGATCCATAAACTAGCAAAGAGGAAAGAGTTATCCTGTGGATAGAGATATATGAAATTGATTAGGGAATTGGTGTCTCCTTTGGACAGAGGTCCATAAACATTGTAATAGGGAAGGATTTCCAAGAGATTTGTTGAGAAAATTTTAGTGAAATATTTTCTCTGTGGAGTAGTCCACATTGGGTGAACCATGTTAAATTGGTGTCTCTATTGTGTGTGATGATTTGTGCATTGATTTGATTACTATTATTTATATTGTCATTGATTATATTGGATATTTTTTAGGAAAGAAGAGTAAAATTTGGTCTTATATTGTTCATCCCCCTCTCAATATAAGCTTGTGTTCTTCAACTAGTATCAAAGTAGGTTCCTTCAAAAGAGTTTAACAACTTGAAGGAAAAGCTTACATGAAAACAGATAGATTATCAGAGTGGATATTTAGGAAATAAGGCACCATTTTTCTATGGGAACAATTATGCATTCTAGAGTGTAAGAATAAATATTTACCTAATGGTACAGGGAAATGATATATGGCAAGTAGTTGAGGATGGGTACACACTGCTAGCTACTCCACCTATAGATAAATATGGTAAGCTTATACAATTGAATAATTCAAAGGAAATTAATGGAATATTAAGTGGTTTACGAGAATCTTAGTTCATAAAATTTATGCATTACACATCAACAAAAGAGATGTGGTAAAAGTTGAATAAAATATATGAGGGAGACAAAAAGGTCAAGATGGCAAAATTGTAAAATCACAAGAAAATATTTTAGGACCTAAATATGAAGGATAAGGAAAACATTGCTACATACTTGCTTCATGTGGATGAGGTTATTAAATCCATGGAAGGACTTGGGTTTAAAGTTAAAAAAATAGATGTTTGTCAAAATATTTTAAGGTCACTCCTTAAGAGGTATAGTGAGAAGGTTTCAACCATAGAAGAATCAAAAGATATTAAAACTTTGACAAGGGATGAGTTACATGGAACTCTCATAGCTTTTGATATGAGAATAAAAGAGGAGCCTATCCCCTATAAAGAAGCATCCTTCAAAGTTACAAATAAGACAAAGGATTAGAAGTCAGATTTAGGTAATGATTTATCTAGTTATGAAGAAGTAAAATATGGAAGAAGGAACAAGGACACAAGAAAGTATAAAGGTATAAAATAAGTTAAGTGTTTCAAATATGGTAAATATGGCCACTATGCATCTGATTGTCCAGAAGCTAGAAATACCAGTGGTGATGAGAAACATGATCATAAGAACAGGAAAACAGGAAAATATAGGTATCAAAATAAAAGTAGGGATGGACAAGGCAAGCAAGGAAAGACGTTTTTACAAAGGCATAAGAAGATTTTTTATGCAGATAATATAGGTAAGAGTTCAAGTGATGGTGAAGGAAGATATTCAGATAATGAAGAAGAAAAAATTCTATTTTTGACAGTAGAAAACGAAGATGTTAAGAAAAAGATAAAAAGGGAACCAATAATTCTCAAGTGTTTTAGGTGTGGTAAATTTGGTCATCTTGAAGATCATTGTACAAGGAAAGGGTTCAATTTCAATGAAGATGAATATGAAGATGCTATTGGAGGCACAAAAGAAGAAATTATACTTATGGTAATAGAAGAATAAGGAAGTGCTCCTATTGAAGATGAATTAGAAAGGAATGAAGATGATGTAAAAGACAAAGAATCAAAAAATGAAGAAGAAGGATAAGTTGATCTTGAAGGTGAGCTTGTTTCTACTCTTAAGGAATTAATAAAGGTAAGAAAGTAGAACTCAAAACTCAAGCTTCAATTTCAATAATGTAATAAAGAGAAAGGAAAGCTTATATAATATCTAACAAACTCAATAGCTAAGACAATAAGACTTAAAGAGAAGTTAGAGGTAAAAGTATTATAATGTGAGAGATTAGAGCATGAGGTAACTTCACTAAGGAAGGAAGTAAAAGAGACTAAAGATAAGCTACACAAGTTTGGGAGAAGCTCAAAGAACTTGGATAAGATTATCAAGGTACAAATATCTTCATAAAACAAGACAGGACTTGATTTTAAAGAAGAATATAGAGGACAAGGAGAGGAGTCAATATCAAGCTCCAAAGAAGAAGCTTCAAAAGAAGAGAGTGAAAGAGAAAGTGAGACTTTTGAGGATGAGTTGGAAAATAAAAAGTTAACAAGGAAAGGTACAATACACAAGTAAGGAACAAATGGAACATGAAACATCATAGGGAAGAAGAGACTACAAGACCAATGGAATCAAGGCAATATTTTTTCAATGGACGGTGCTTCTCATGTCACAAATTTGGTCACAAGGATTCGCAGTTGTTGGCAATTTTGGGTACTTGGGTACATTGCCTTTGCTCAAGTGTAGATGTTGACATTGATGTCAAGAAGTTATTGAAGCAATTTGGTTTGATGTCAAATAATTTGTTTTGATGAAGGTTACAGCATGGACAGTGAGTTTTCAAGAAGATCAGAGTAGCCCAGTTGCAAAAGATCAAGAAAAAGACAAGTAAGAAAAAGTATGTAGGCGGCTGGAAAAACTGTCACGATTTCATGACATATTTGAGGAGAGAGAAAGTGCTGGAAAAATTGTCATGATTTCACGACATGTTTGAGGAGAGAGAAAGTGTTGGCAAAACTATCATGATTTTGCGACATGCTAGAAGAAAGAGAAGAAGCTGGAAAAACTGTCGCGATTTCGCGACATGTCTCATTTTTGCGATCTTCTTTGCAGAATGTCATGAAATCGTGACACTTTTCCTTCTTTGCATACTAGAAGGAAACAAAATAGTGTCACGATTTTGTGACATGATACTAAAGAGAGTTTGTAGAGTGAACTGTCATGATTTAGCAACAAGTTCGAAGAGAGAGAAAGTTACATGTAAAATGTCATGTTTTCGCGACATGCTGCAGAGGTCAAGTTGAGGACTATCATGATTTTGCGGCATGCTAAAAAGCTCAAAGTGAGAACTGTCACGATTTTGTGACATGCAACGAAGGAAAGAGTTTGATATGAGAAGCGTCACGATTTTGCAACAGGCAGTAGAGAAAGTGTACGAAAGCTGAAAGCATCACGATTTCACGATAGGATGGAGGAACAACTTATGGATGCAAAAAATGTCATGATTTCATGACAGGTTGAGATGGCAGCATTCAGTTGGATAAAATGTCATGATTTCACGACAGAAATAGTTAAGCAAGTCTTCAACAGAAGAAGCATCACGATTTCATGACGAATTCAAGAAGGAAGAGCTCAAAGGCGAAAGTGTCACGATTTCGTGACATGTTTCATTTTTGCTAGGGCAAGCCAAGAAAAAGTTGAAGAAGCGAGAAATGTCACGATTTCATGACAGGAGTGTATATGACATTAGCAGAAGCATAAAGTGTCACGATATCACGATAAAAACTAATAGGAAGCCAAAAGAAGCAAAAGTGTCATGATATCACGACAGCAGGCAAAAGAAGGTGTACGACTATAAAAGTGTCACAATATCACGACATGTTGTAGTTTCACAAGAAACGCTATAGAAATACAGAGGCGGTTGAAGCCGAAAGAGTTAACCTTGAGTCGACGAAGTGTAGGGTTGTGCAGCCAATGATGTTTTAGGGATATGCAGTCGACTAAGATCAATAATCTAATCTTGAGATTGTTAGTATAAAAGGAGGGCTACTTGGAGAGTTTTTGCATCGATCGAAGTGTGTGTTCGAAGTGCAATATTCACAGATACAGTGCGGGGGAGAAGTTCGATCGTCAAGAAGTAGAGTGTGTGAATACTGTGCTGCTATATTTGAGCAGAGTGTGTGAATACTGTGCTGCTGAGTTTGCACAGAGGTGCATAAGGTGATGTTTGATCGAGTGCTGTTGTGTTTGTGCGTTCAATGCAAAAGTTGGTTTCGACCAAGTGCAGCTATAACAGAACAGAAAGAGATAATAGGACAGACTTGTGCCATATCGAAGGACTGTATTTAGTGCAGACCATAGAAAGAGGAAGAGGACAGACTTGTACTAGATCGAAGGATTGCGTTTGGTGCATATTCGAGGACCAACTTTGCGATGATAGAGTTGAGGACAGAGATCTCTAGCCAGAGCAGGGAAGACAGGTGTCTTCTATGGATAGAGTTACAATTTCTAAAGGCAAAGGAGGTAGAGGTCTTCTAGAGGATCACCACTAAAGAGCAGAGCTAGGGGAAGGTATCTCCTTTGGTTTGATGCCCATAAATATTGTAATCAGGAAAGGTATTCCTAGATTGTGAGTTGATAAAATTTAGGAGAAATTTTATGCGTGGAGTAGCCTACTTTGGGTGAACCACGTAAATTTTTGTGTCTCTTTTTTGGATGGTGTTTTGTGCTTTGCTTTGATTACTGCTTTTAATACTGCTATCTATGCACTATATAATACTGATTTGAAAGTTGTTTTGAAGCAAAAGTAAAAAGTGGTCTTATACCGTTCACCCCCTCTCGGTATAAGCTTGTGTTCTTCAATTGGTATCGAGTGGGTCTCTTCGGAAAAAGCCTAACATTGGAGAAGGATCTATCAGAAGAACATTCAGATTCATAAAAGGATGAAGAGGTTAAGTTCAATCTCAAAAGTGAATTCTTCTAGGCTTTAAGAAAAATTTAGGGAAGAGAGTTCTGTTCTCAAGCATCATGACAGGAAGAAGAGACAGCAAGATCAATCTTCATCTCCGAAGAACGATGGATTCCGAGTTGGTCACAAGAAGAACAATCATCCAAGGCATCAAAATAGGTTACATAATACTTTTCATGGCTACTGTTTTTCTTGCAAGAAATTTGGTCACAAAGCTATGCATTACAATAAATTCGTGAATAACCATAGTAAGGAAAATGTTAACTCTTTTGTGCCTCTTATGGATAAAAATGTCATGTGTTACAAGCGCAAGAATTTTGGGCATATAGCAAGGATGTGCAGTTTGGATAGATCTAGCTTTGAGTTCACTAAAAAGAGAAATGAGATCAAATCTAAGTCAATGATAGTTCAAATTGCTTTTCAAGCTCAAGACAAAGTAGAGAAATGGTATCTTGATAGTGGTTGCTCAAAACATATGACTGGTGAAAAGGAAAAGTTTTTGGTCTTAAAAAACACAAATAAAGGAAGTTAGTTTTGGAGATAATAGGTCATAAAATCGTGGTAAAGGGACTCTTAGTTTGGATGGGAAATCCAAAAAAATGTGCTTTATGTAGAAGGCCTAAGACACAATCTTCTAAGTGTGAGTCAACTTTGTGATCAAGGACACATAGTATCTTTCTTTTTAGATAGATGTGAGATCTAAAAAAAAATGGAAAAATCATTGCTAGTGCTACAAGGACTCCAAACAATCTTTACATGCTAAGTGAGATCCCTCACCCCACCCAACCCCAAACCACCTCAACATACCTTTAACACCCCACTACCAAACCCCACCCCCCCCACCCCCCCAACCCCCAAACCCCAAAAACACCCCCCCCCCCCAAACACCCCCCCCCCCCCCCACCCCCCCCCCCACCCCCCCCCCACTCCAACAACTCCACCCACACCCACACACCACCCACCACCACCCCCCCCCCCCCCCCCACCACCCCCCACACACCCCCCCCACACCCCCCACCCCACACCCAAACCCCACCCCACCCCCCCCCCACCCCCACCCCCACCCACCAACCACCCCCCACCCCACCAACCCCCCACCCCCCCACCAACCCCCCCCCCCCCAACACCCCCCACACACCACCACCCACCACCCCCACAACACCCCCCCCCCCCACAACCCCCCACCCCCCCCACAAAACCACCACCACCCCCAAACCCCACCCCCCCCCACAAACCCCCACCCCACAACAACACAACCCCAAACCCCCACAACCACCCCCCCAACACCATACCAAACACACCCCAAAACACCCAAATAAATAAAAACCAACCACCACCCCCCCCCCCCACCACACCCCCCAACCCCCCACAGAGGAAAGGTGAGAAAAACACACAGGGATAGAGAAGGAAAAAAAAAGAAGAAAGAAGCAAAGTGTCACAACGGCACAAGCAAAAGAAGGTGTACGAAAGTGTCACATACACAGTAGTTCACAAGAAAAGCAAGACTAGAGGCGATTGATCCAACGAGTTAACCTTGAGCAACGAGGTAGGGTTGTGCACCAGTTGTTTAGGGATAGTAGCCGACTAAGATCAAACTAACTTGAGATGTTAGTAAAAATAGGGCTGCTTGGAGAGTTTTGCATCATCAGTGTGTGTTGAGGTAATTCCAATGGGTGAGGGAGAGTCGATTGTCAAGAAGCGAGTGTGCAAGTGCTCTATGTTTGAGCAGTGTGTGAAGTTGGAGTTGAGAGGTGCAAAGGTAGTCGATCGAGCGCGTGTTTGTGTGTTCGTGCAAAGTTGGTTTCGACCAGTGCGCGAACAAAATAGAAGAATAAAGGAGACTGTGCCGACAAGGACTTGTTTGGTGCGGACTAGAGAAAGAGGAAGAGACGCTTGTCGACCAAGGAGCATTTGGTGCATATTCGAGGACCACTTTGCGGTGATAGAGTTGAGACGATATCTCCGAAGAGTAGGGAAGACGGTGTCTTCTATGGATAGAGTTCCCTTGCTAAGGGTAAGGAGGTAGAGGTCTTCAGGGATCACCACTAAAGAGCGAGCTAGGGAAGGACTCCTTTGGGTTGATGCCCATAATATTGTACGGAAAGGTATTCCCGATTGTGAGTTGATAAAATTTTGAGAGAAATTTTATCCGTGGAGTAGCCCGCTTTGGGTGAACCACGAAATTGTTCTCTTTGTGGATGGTGTTTTGTGCTTTGCTTTGATTCCTTTTAATAGCTATTTATGCACGTATAATACCGATTTGAAAGGTTTTGAAGCAAAAGTAAAAAGTGGTCTTATACTGTTCACCCCCCCACTTAGTATAAGCCTGTGTTCTTCAGCAGTGCAGGACACATGAAAATAGGGATATGGTTTCACTAAAAGGAATTTTAGAAATGGGTATCTATTTCAAGGGTATTGTTACTCTTGTAATCAATTTTATCATAAAGTAGTAAATTATAGGGTTCATGACAAGAATGGATATGGCTTCACCAGGAGAAATTTTAAGACAGTTGCACCTTCAAGGAATGACAACATTAAATGTTATAAGTGCAATAATATTGGGCATGTGGCTAAGTAGTGTAGAGCAAAATTTCTAGAGACAAGCAAGAACATGAACATTCAGATAAATCAAAAGGATCGGTTGAGGAAGAAGGTGGACAAAGGTAAAGAGCAGTGTATGTTGGGACTAGAGATACTCCCACCCTAAAATTAACCACCTCAAAGAGAGGAGGTGGGGAAGGTACTGAGCTAAGAGTATTATCTTTAGCCCCAAGCCCCAAAGATGGCCCTTTACCATTGATGTCAAAGGGGGAGATATTTGAGTTAGGGGGAGAGAATTTAGTTAGGGAGATCAATTTATTAGGGGGAGAAAAATGGAAAAGGTAAAAGAAATGGTTAAAGGAAAAAGGGTTGCCATCAATGACAAAGGGAGATATTGTTGAAAATTTGAGCAAGTTTTGTCGTCATTGATGTCAAGAGATTGATGTCCAAGATTTGTCATCATTAATGTTATCAGGTTGTTTTTCTAAAAGACAAGAAAGGGTTTAAAAGGAATAGGATATAATATTTATTTTAAATATTATATGCCTAAAGAGACCTAAAATATTGAAGACCCAAGGAAGGAGAAGCAAGTTTAAAAGAAAATTCCAAGGAAGGAGAAGCATGTTTGAAAGGAAATAATATTATTATAATATTACAGGAAAAAAGTTGAGGCGAAGAAAAATGAGGTCCAAGGAGTCATTAAAAAATAAATCATTGAAAAGACCCATTGAGCAAATCTTAAAGGTTATTATTAAATTTATTTAAATTAAAATATTTTAACCATAGGTTAAGATTTTAATTTAAATAAATAAAAATAAAAATGAGGTCCAAGGAGTTATTCAAAAATAAATCCTTGAAAAGACCCATTGAGCAGATCTTAAAGGTTATTATTTAATTTATTTAAATTAAATTTTTTGTTAAAATTTTAATTTAAATAAATTAAATAATAACCTTTAAGATCTGCTCAATGGGTCTTTTTAAGGATTTATTTTTGAATAACTCCTTGGACCTCATTTTTATTCACCTCAAATTTTTACCCAAAATATTATAATAATATTATTTCCTTTTAAACTTGCTTCTCCTTCCTTAGGTCTTCATAGGTTAAAATTCTAATTTAAATAAATATAAAGGCACCAAAGTTTAAGTTTAAAATTTAAATTAAATTTTAAATTGGCAAAGCCGACGTGTTGGAGTGCAAATTAAAAGATATACAAGGAGACAATAATTTTTATTTTAAATCATCCATGCAAGTTCAATTGCCCAAAAGTGAAAAGAAATTTATGCACTGCATTAAGAGAAGTGAAAGGAATTCACGTGTTAAAAATTAAAAGGGTAGACTTCGTGATAAATCCAAGTGTAGCGTTAAATATTTCCTAAAGTGTAGTTCAAGCGATGATTGAGGACTAGTTAAGGCATTCATGCAAGATAGGTTAGGGGTTCGATTCGTGTCCCCTTCATTTTGAACACAGTAAAGGATTTTCATTAAATTTAAAATCGTCCAAAGCAAGGGATAAAGCACAATTCATGCACCTTGAGTTTTGTGTTGGGCGTGTAGCCCAACGGTAGCCTAGCCTTGGGTTAAGGTACTATGGTAATGGTACGTATTGGGTTCAAGTTTGGGCGTGTTCATTGAGGGTGCTAATTTTTGACGTGGGCCATCACATAAGGTAAGTGCTCAAATTAATTTTTTCTAAGGTCTTTGAATAGGGCTAGGGGCCACATGATAGTTTTGAAGGTGCTTAAGGCCACATGTTTATTTATGTTAAGGTAAAAAGATAGGTATCCATAAGGTTGTTTAATATTTTAATTTCTCAATTAGAATAATAAATAAATATTGGAGATATAAGGTGTTAGAAATGGAATTAATTGTGTTGAATATTATTGTGTGAAGATTGGATTTGAAAGTGTTAAACAAAGGAATTAATTTTTATTTTTCTAAGTGTGAAAATTGGGTTTATAAAGTGTTATCAAAGGAGTTTTGATTGTTTATGAATTGAATATTATTTTTGTGAAGTTTGGAGATTATAAGGTGTACTTGAGAGTTAATATTTTTTTATGGTGAAATAATTATTGAGGAAAATAATTGAGTGGAGACTTTGAGTTAGATTGTTTCTATCTAACCTTGAAATTAGGAAAGAGGATTTGATTATGTGTGAGAAAGGTTTTGAAGATATATCTCCATAAAAACAAAAGGTATGGGCACACATTCCTTATGAGTGAAATATTATTGGATTGAATGCTATGAAATGCAAAGTTGGAGTGAAAAGGATTGTTGAGTATTTTTGGATGTTTTGAGTGAGTTTTCATATGCATGATTTGTGTTTGTTGAAATATCATGAGTATCATTGTTATGTGCAGTTGAAAGCTATATTGAACTAGGGTTTGTGAAAGATCATGAGTAT
This sequence comes from Wollemia nobilis, assembly GCA_028583015.1. Taxonomy (NCBI): domain Eukaryota; kingdom Viridiplantae; phylum Streptophyta; class Pinopsida; order Araucariales; family Araucariaceae; genus Wollemia; species Wollemia nobilis. Next base: position 473,111 of record JAQPPZ010012958.1, read on the forward strand.
CATTGTCATATGAGATTGAGAACTATCTTGAACTAGGATATGTGAAAGATCATGAGTATCATTGTTATGTGAGATTGAGAACTATCTTGAACTAGGGTTTGTAAAAGAACATGAGTATCATTGTTATGTAAATTTAGAATCATATTGAGTCAAGGTTTAATATTCATAGTGTGAGTTGTTGTAAGTATAGTGAAACACTTGGTCAGGGTTTGTAATCAATTTGTGCTCATTGAGTGAATCGTTGAATGAAGTTGGTTGAGAATTATTAATTGAAAGTATTGGAGTGATAGTTCAAGTTGTGTGAATCAAATTATACTTTATTCTAAATTGATTTGAAAGAGATTTTGAAAGTGATTGAGTGTTTTGTGAGTGTGAAACATATTGAGTCTTTAATAATTCTCTATATGTTTCTATGATTAAACAAGATTCTGAGTGAAAGTTGATTGTGGTATTGAAGAGGTTTTCTGTAAGAGATTAAGTTGAGTTTTATATACAAGTTTTGCAACTGATTTGAATAAGATTTTGTGAAATCTTGTGAGAATATTTGAGTAAGTCTTAGAGGGGACTTAAGGACATAATTGAGTAAGATTTTATGAAATCTTAAGGACAGATTTGTGTGAGCTTTTGTGGAATATTACAAGCAGATTTGAGGTAAGTCTTGGTGAAGACTTGTTGAGAAGATTGGACAAGTTCTAGAGAGAACTTGTGGATATATTTGAGGTAAGTCTTGGTGAAGACTTGTTGAGTAGATTGGACAAGTTCTAGAGAGAACTTGTTGAATATATTTGAGGTAAGTCTTTGAGAAGACTTGTGAGCAGATTTTATTGATTGATTTGTTCAAAGCCTTGAGTTAAGGCTTGGATAAGATCTAAGTAGAGTTGATTTGTGATTGGATCAAAATTTGTGTTAAGGATTGAGGAAATATTTTAGGATAGATTTTAGTGTATATTTGAGGGTAGATTTGTGCCATACCAGATATAGACTTGTGAATAAATTTGTGCTAGAATGAGGATAGTGTTTAGTGCAAATTTGAGTTAGAGATTGAGTAGAGTTGAGAGTAAGATTTAGAGGTGACATAGTAGAGGATAATAGTCTCCAGTGGATAGAGATCCATTAGCTAGGGTAGTGAGGATAAATGTCTTCTGAGTGAGGACATAGGTCTTCAGTGGAGAGATATCCACAAGCTAGTGCAGTGGAGGTAGTAGTCTTCTAGAAGATCACCAACCAGAGTAGAGGAGAAGAAGTTCTCTTGTGGATAGAGATACATGAACTAGTAAAGGGGAAATAATTATCATATGGATAGATATCCATGAACTTGATTAGGGGATTGGTTTCTCCTTTGGACAGAGGTCCATAAACATTGTAATAGGGAAGTATTACCAAGAGATTTGTTAAGAGAATTTTAGTGAAATATTTTGATGGGGGGAAAAAAATTACAATCTCTCAAATCCCAAATTTTCACTTAGAAACTTGGAAAAAAACTTTACAAGAAACAAAAACCCCAATGTTTCATTCAATAACTTGCAAAGATTTACAGTAACAGCCTGTAGGTTTTACAAAAACTAGCGCACAAGCTTAGTTTTCTCTATACTCTATTGCAATTATCTAACCCACTATCTTAGCCTATTACAATGTCTTGGTTTTTATAGAGGCCCCGACCATCTGTCATAAAATGGCAGAGTACTCTGTAGCCACCTACACCTCGGTCCTTTGAGTCTTCACTCCTGTTCATGAAATTGCCAACTGCCACCTGGGTCAAACGTGGAAAGATGCATTAATGAGTCGCTTGCATGTACTTGACCTCTGGGCATCGTGCACGAATGGCCGTCATGATATCTAGGATCCTCTGCAGATACTGATGCTTCAGTTCCAGTTGCTAAAATGGGTAGCAAAAGTTTTGGGCATGAAACCATTCATTTATGAGGCACTTGATTGCCTTGGGAAATACCCATCTCAAAACATGTGCCCCTCCTTCCGAGTCATGAACCAGTAGTATGTCATGATATCACGACATCTTCTCCATCCTGCTCTTCCTCTTCTCTTTCAGTCACGATATCATGACATGTCGTGATATCGTGACATCTTCTCTTTCTGCCTTCTCTCTCTTCTTTGTGTCACAAAATCATGACATGTCATGATATCGTGACATCTTCTCTTTCTGCCTTCTCTCTCTTCTTCGTGTCACAAAATCGTGACATGTCATGATATCATGACATATTCTCTTTTTGCCTTCTCTCTCTTCTTCGTGTCGTGAAATCATGACATTTTCATTCCTGGATTCCTTTCTCCTCTTTCAGTCATAATTTCATGACATGTCACGATATCGTGACATCTTTTCTTCCCTGCAAAAACATGTCACGATATCATGATAGTTTTCCTCCTTGCCAAAACATGTCACGATATCATGAAAATTTTCTCCCTTGTCAAAACATGTCGCGATATCACGACAGTTTTTCTCCTTGGCAAAACATGTCGCGATATCATGACATTTTCCTCCCTTGTCTTCTCTCTCTTCCTTTTGGTCATGATATCGCAACACTTTTCCTGTAGTAATATCGCAACACTTTTATTCCAGGCTTTCTCTCTCCACATTTTGGTCATGATATCGCGACACTTTTTCTGTCATGATATTGCGACACTTTTCTTCTTTTCTTTCACTCTCCTTCCTAAGCCGCGATGACATGACATGTTGCGATATCATGACATTTTCCTCCTTATATTTCTCTCTCCTTCCTGAGTCGCAGTGACGCGACATGTCATGATATCGTGACACTTTTTCTACCACGATATCGCGACACTAAGGCAAACACTTAATTTTTTTTTTTTGAAGCAACCTAGCTCTACTGCCACTAGATGCTCCTGCATCAGACACCCGAGGTTGATGGAGAAGTGACCTTCACTTCTGTTGTTCGGTCATCGTCTTCTGCAACATCTCCAAATGTGCACCTGCATCTACAGCCCACTTAAACTCTGTCTCCTAGCCAAAAAAAAATTTTCCTTCTACCAGACAAATTCTAACACTACTGCACACCTTCTCGTCCTCTACCTTCAAGGCTTCAACTTCTGATGTAGTCCATATTCTCTTCCACAAATTATTTCTCCCTAGCCTTTTCTTTTCTGTTTATCCTCAAGCCTTCGGTGCATCTCCTCTTGCAGGGCTTACACTTGCCTCTGCAAAGATCTAAAATCTTCCTCTAGCACCACATATCTCTCACCACCATGGTTTCTTTATGGAGGCATTCTTCCTCACTTTTATCACAAAGCTTAACTGATCCTGGTGTAGCTGCCTCACTTTTGGTGATTTTCTCACACGCTCAGGAATCCTAACCTCTCTTTTCTCAGATTCTTTCCATAGATCCTGGTGCAAACTGCCTCACATCCGATGATTTGTTTGCACACTCAAGAACATTAGCTTTGACACCACTTGATAGGGGGCCAAAAATTGCAATCTCTCAAATCCCAAATTTTCACTCAAAAACTTGGAAACAAACATTACAAGAAACATAAACCCCAATGTTTCATTCAATAACTTTCAAATATTTACAGTAACAACCCGCAGGCTTTACAAAAACTAGCGCACAGGCTTAGTTTTCTCTATACTCTATTGCAATTCTCTAACCCACCATCTTAGCCTATTACAATGTCTAGGTTTTTATAGAGGCCCCGACCCTATGTCACAAAATGATGGAGTACTTTGTAGCCACCTGCACCTCGATCCTCTGAGTCTTCACTCCTATTCATGAAACTACCAACTACCACCTGGGTCAAACGTGGAAAGATGCATTAATGAGCCACCTGCATGTACTTGGCCTCTGGGCATCATGCGCAAATGGCCATCATGATCTCCAAGATCCTCTGTAGAGACTGATGCTTTAGTTCTAGGTGCTAAAATGGGTAGCAAACTTTACGGGCATGAAACCATGCATTTATGAGGCACTTGATCACCTCAGGAAATACCCATTTCAAAAAATGTGTCCCCCCCTTTTGAGTCATGAACTAACAGTATGTCGTGATATCATGACATCTTCTCCATCCTGCTCTTCCTCTTCTCTTTCGATCGCGATATCGCGACATGTCGTGATATCACGACATCTTCTCTTTTTTCCTTCTCTCTCTTCTTCATGTCATGAAATCATGACATCTTCTCTTTCTGCCTTCTCTCTCTTCTTCGTGTTGTGATATCATGACATATTCTATTTCTACCTTCTCTTTCTTCTTCATGTCATGAAATCATGACATTTTCCTTCCTGGCTTCCTTTCTCCTCTTTCGATCATGATTTCATGACATGTCGTGATATCACGACATATTTTCCTCCCTGCCAAAACATATCGTGATATCATGACAGTTTTCGTCCTTACCAAAAAATTTCGCGATATCGCGACAGTTTTCTTCATGGCCAAAACATGTCGCAATATCGTGACAGTTTTTCTCCTTGGCAAAACATGTCGCAACATTTTCCTCCCTTGTCTTCTCTCTCCTCATTTTGGTCACGATATCATGACACTTTTCCTATCGCGATATCGTGACACTTTTGTTCCAGGATTTCTCTCTCCACCTTTTGGTCGCGATATCGCGACACTTTTTCTGTCGTGATATCGTGACACTTTTCTTCTTTTCTTTCACTCTCCTTCCTCAACCGTGATGACGTGACATGTCGTGATATCATGAAATTTTCCTCCTATTTCTCTCTCCTTCCTGAGTCACGACGATGCGACATGTCGCGATATCGTGACACTTTTTTTGTCACGATATCGTGACACCAAGGCAAACACTTAGAAATTTTTTTGTTGAGGCAACCTGGCTCTGCTGCCACTGGATGCCTCTACATCATATTTTCTCTATGGAGTAGCCCACATTGGGTGAACCACGTTAAATTGGTGTCTCTATTATGTGTTATTATTTGTGCATTGATTTGATTACTGCCTTTGATATTGCCATTGATTATATTGGATATTGTTTAGGAAAGAAAAAGAAAAGTTGGTCTTATATTGTTCATACCCCTCTGAGTATAAGCTTGTGTTCTTCTCCAACCTCCTTATTGATTTTGAGGAGGAAATTAATGATAAATTTATTGATCCTCTAACCCCTCAACCTTTGTCAGATGAATTTTTTCATGTGTCCCCCTCCCATCCCTTTTTCTCTAATACCTTAGAGGACACCCAAACTGCATACATACCCAAAGTTCCCTCAACTCTTTCAAATGTGACTTCCCCTACCTCACCAAGTGCCCCACCTATGCATCCTCACATCACTCACATTGACAATGATGCCTTGCATGACCATTATACTAACCCTTCTCCTCTACTTGATTCACCATAACCATCCTTACCTCTGCTACACATTCCACCTTGCTTATTTAGCTTTCCACCTCATCAAGACAAAAATTCCCCACTTACACCCTCTCCTTCACCATATTCCATCAATCCCTACCTCTCCTCTAGTGTGGATCTCTTTGAGATCCCTCTTGAACCCCCAAACCTTACCCCTATTCCTACCATCCCTATTTCTCAAGAAGAATATTCCCATGTATTACCCTAAACACCAATTAACCCTACATCCATAGCACTAGATACTTCCCTCAATACTATTACTCAATCACCATCATATGATCCTATTTCTTCATCCGAGGACACTCCTACCACTTCTATCATTTTGATATTACTACCCCCTATAATACCACATGTTATTGTACATATGCCTAATCTTCCTATAGGAAAATAATTTATACACAATGAAACCATTAAAAACTTACCCCATGTAGAGTCCATCATAGATTATGGTAGAACATGAGATGAGCCTTTCACCATAGGTGCTATTGTACCCTTAGAATCACCACTTAACCACACCAATTTTTTTTATGGAAGACTCAATACACCTACATTTTCATCCTCCTCCATTTCCTTTGAAGATCATTTTTGTGTTGATATTAACTGTCTCTCCAAGTCATATTTTATCTTACACTATTTTAAGAAATGGCATTGACATGCTTTTGACTTAGGATGCCATGAGCAAGGCATCCTTGTCCCTATAGAACTTTCTGATCAATTTCCCAATACCCGAGTAGTCTTGGGTAGACTAAGTTGGTCACCTACTCCATTGACCTCACTCAACACCCCATACAACCACCCTTCTTGTGCTTTGACTCAATGCGCCATGATATATTTTAGGCTTGAGTCATGGCTGCCATGACTCAATGTACTATTTTACACTTTCCTCACCTCTTGGGATGTTTACTTTTCACATTGTCTCTATAGGAAACCTTTTTCATATTGCCTCCTTAGGCATTTCCTTCATCATATTGCCTCATTGAACACCCTTTTTACACACTTTACACACGCCCCCTTGGGCTATGCACTTTTCACTAGTCTCATTAAGCTACATATATTTTGTTTCCCTCTTTCTATTTTTTAATACAGTGCACATGTGTGCCCTTCCTATCTAGGTTTTCTCTATTTCCATGGTCACATTATATTCCATTTCCCCATCACATCCTTTTACTCACATATTATATTGCCTCCTTAATCCATTTCCATTCATGAGAAGAATAAGGAGGAGATAGACCAATCTCATACCTCACCTTCGCCATTACCTCACATTAAAAACCATCCCATGTTAAAATACTCCTATAATATTATCAAATATTTGTTACCCTCTCCCCAATCTAACTTAGCCCATTATTTTTGTCAGACATATGACTTTACCCTCACCATTGATGCCATTTTTCCTTTGGGTAAAATACCTAACCATAATAATTTTGTGTCTAGGGGACTTGATACTTCTCTTAATTTTAAATATTTCACTCTAGACCTTGAGGAGGATGATGAAGCAAAATATAAATAAATTTCCATCTCTTCTAACCCTTGTCCACCTTCATGCCCTTCTTCACCTAAGTTGGAATAAATTCCATCACTCCTCATTCTCAATCCCCTCAAACTCAATAGTTGACTCCTCTCAAGTCACCCTCATACTTACCCTTTCCCCTAGCATCCCCGATGACAATAAAATGTCTCATCCACTTGAAATCCCTCCAAATTGTCTCTAGGAAACTCTCCCTACTTTGCCTTGCACCCCATCCACACCTCTCCATTATCCTTCCCCTCATAATATGGAATTTTCTTTGGGATACTCACCTTCTAGACCAACCCATCAAACTCCTCCAACTAGATCATCCACACGTGGTCACAAAAACACCATGTGCAACTTCTCATACCAATCCTCCTCATATATTCCCCTGCTTCTTCCAATGTCTTTTTTACCATCTCTTATTCCAATGCCTTCTTTATCCCCCCTTATTACAACACCCTCTCTCCCATCCCTTCTTCTAATGCCTTCTGTACCACCCCTTCTTCCAACACCCTCTTTGCCACTCCTTTTCCAACACCCTATTCATTATCCCATGCCCCTAACATGGTTCAATGCTCACAACTCTACCATTCATCCTATATCTTTCCTCCATATCCCCCATATTCTTGTTCTTATCCTTATCACCTTACTCATAATTAAATTTCCACTACACTCCTTTTTAATTGACCTCATCCACCTTGTATACCTCGACCATCTCACACAAGTGTTACTTCATCCTTGTACATCCATCATCGACCATATCACCCAAGTGCTACTTCATCCTTGTACATCCATCATCGACTACTTCATCCTTGGTCTAGGGGAGCATCATACATTCCTTTGCATCTACTTATTCACTTGTAGGCCATTTATATATATATATATATATATATATATATATATATATATATATATATATATTCACTACAATCCTTGTACATATCTTTTCTTCTTTCTATCGATAAGTATATGCCTACTTTTATCTCTTACATTGATCACCTCCCAATCCTTTTACCTTGTTCCTTGCCCACCATATCCTTTCACTGGATACCACAACACCTTGGTCATTTCCTTTCACACACACACAAGCCTACTTAGGCTTTCTTAACATAACTTTCCCCCTTGGGGTTTTTATTTCATATTCACACTTCACAAGCCTCCTTTGACTTCTTCCTTTTAGCAAAACTTGGTCCCTTTGGGATTTCCTTTCACACCCACACACAAGCCTCCTTAGGATTATTAGTTTAGCTTGCCCCACTTGGACTTATTTTACACACAGTCTTAAATTAGCTTCCCCATTGGGTTTTTATTTTATACACATACTTATAAGTTTTCTTAGGTTTCCTATTGTCACCTTTTTGTTTGATATTATCATATATATTACAACCATTGCGACCATGTTCTATGCATTCATTCTTCCACACCATCACCTCTTATTTATCAAGGAAGGTGCTTATCTCATTTACCATTCATATTTCCTTTCATATGCAAGGGAAACCCCAACCCCACACCCCACAACCCCCCCCCCCAGTATGTATGTGTCTTTCACAATCCCCTTTCTTCTTGCATCCCTTTATTTGTATCCCATGGACCTTTCCATCACTCAGCCATACCTAGTATCCTCCTCAAGTGCGCATATATCCCATTCATAGCCACTATAATTTTGAGCCTCCCTTCATGACCTATAGAGACAACCTAGAGCCCAAAAACTACACACATAATTAATATCATTTTGACTACATAAGTATGACATCATGATTAGTCCTAATACCTATATTACCTTAGTGTGCCCCTTTCAATGATCCAAAACCCAAGGGTTCACGCAAAAAAAATAAAAAATAAAAAAAGCAAAGAAAAATAATAATATGGCCTAAATTATTGGGCATATTAGATGACTCCACCTAGGTTATAGTTGTTTGTCTAGTAGTGCAGAAACATCTATGGACCATGTGCTATCTCCATTGGGGATATAGATGCCAAACTATAAGTGGAGTATGCTTGCATGATGAGCTTTCTTTTTTTTTGCATTAGGGCTATGACTGGTTAAGTCTGAACCTATTCCAAATATTTTTAATGAACCCACTACACACAATGGTTCTAGGACACTTTGATATGTTTCAAGGGTCTTTTATTCTTAATGGCCTTGAATGGGCACTTCACTACTTAAGCAGAGAACTAGGGTGTTTGAGTCTCGTGAAATTTTCCATGGATATTATTTTCCCTTCTTTTCTTCTACTATTTTATTTTGTTCATTTTACCCTCTTTTACCCCATGGAAATTATATACTCTTGTGTATTTCAAGAGAGATTTTTGATAAATGAGGTAAAATTTTCCCATCATTCCTATGATCACAATTACTTGTTATATCTTATCATCATTATCCATTATATAATTTTTCGTGTTCATTATATTTTACTGTTACATGTGTTTTGTTTTTTCCATTCACATTAATTTATCATATCATCATCTCATGCATTATTTATCTACTAATCATCCACACAAAATCCATATATATGTACACATATAAACACAATGAAGCATAAAATCATATGTATATATATATCCATAAAAATAATACATCATATATCATACCCATAGGCAATCGATAAATGATAAAAATATATAACAAAAATATAATCCATCTCATAGACACCCATCTAGCCCCACTATTGCTCGTTGATGACCCCTCTCCTCTATATTTGCCTTTACTTGTCTAGGGTCCTCATATCTCTTGCTCACTCCTATCTTATCCACCAGATTGTGACATTGTCCCCTCATGAAAGCAAGGCACTTGTGCACTAACAGATGGTGCTCCTAACACCATGCTCCTACTCCTACTCTAATATCAAGATCATAAGGAGTCCTCTGGTAGTGGAATATTATGCCTCAAGAATTCCACCTCTAACCTTTGAATCCATGATCGTGCCTCCTCAAAATTTGTTAATGCTAGCAATCCTCCCTGACTCTAAGTCCTTCTCGCTTGCTCTAAGTTATCTTCCAACTACTACACTCGATCCTCGAGATTCAAGCACTCTCATCAAGTGTTCTTGATCTACCACATCCTAAATATACCCTACCTCCAACCTCTCCATATAGAATTAGAAGCCATCCCACTCAACTATCAACTAATATTATTCATACTACCACTGATCTAACTACACTCTTAGAGCATTTTACTCTGTCATCACTAGGTCCATTGAAACCTCTTAATATCATAACTTCATCACTCATTGTACCCTCTCCCTCTCCACCACCTCTAGTATATAGAACATCCTATCCTCATATACCTGGTGAAGTCTAGCCACCTCTGCCTCAACCACCTACAACCTATATTGGACCTCATCCCTCTCATCCATGCCTATTGCCTATCCCGCTCCAAGGCATGCACCTACCTTCTCAACTTCTATATATCATCATGTTTTTCTTCCCCTCCTCTACCCTTCGTATATATGCCATGCAAATACCACCATGTATCATAATATGTATCTATACCTATATCCTCTACTTCATCCACATCCAATATCATATCATCATCCTCTCCCACATTCATCACCTCCCCATGGGGTAAATGCCTCTATGAATCCCTTATTTGGTATACGATAGGTGCTGGAGTAACCCATTGCTAAATACCATATTATCTCAACACTCTTTCATACTGAAAGAGATCATGATCTCCCCTATGATGTTTGAAATACCATATCTTCATCGTCAATCTCCTCAAATGGACCCTATCTATATCACACCATAGATCCAATAACCAAGGTCTCCATACTACCTGTCCTGGTTGTAATAGCCAGAATGCATCCTAGTAATGCTATAAGTTGCATGTTATATTGTGACTCAAGCCCCACTCATTCTCATGATCCCACCTCATAAGATATCTAATATTCATATCTATATTTGCATGTGCCTCCCACAGTAGCCCTACTATCCTCTCTACTATAATATGTTCCCATCCCCGCATCTATAGGAGGAAGCTAACACCTAGTATTGCTCTCCCTTGCCTCTATACCTCATAGAGCTCCCTATGGGTCTATGCCAATAATGTTGGTGCCCATGCAAAAATTATATCATACTAAATCATGTCCATCACCACATCCAGCATGTTCCAAAGGAACTGAGTGCCTAAAGAGTCTGGGAGTATAATGTTAGATATTATACTCATCAACACCACATGGCATACCAAAAGTATTTTTCTTGAAAAGTGGCACTCCACAAATACCCCTCCATGTTTGACATCTACCACCACATTTGTTTCCTAGTCTCCATAAACCCTCCTCAATACCCTGTATAGCTCTTGGGTCTATGCTACCACTATCATATCACCCTCTATTGGTAGGTATAAAATCTGGTAGATGTCATCCAAAGTGACGGTGATATCCCCTATTGGTAACATAAAATTCTTGCTCTCACAATTCCACCACTTAGCCAAGGTAGTCAGGTAAGCCTGGTTGGAGTATACATTCTCCAACCGAACCACATCTCATAGCCCAATATTTTTGAGCCATGCCTAGTACTCCTCCTTCAACCCCTTTTTCTGCACATCCTTGTATAAAGTTCTAAAGTGATGTCTTGCTCATAGCAACTCTCCTTGCATCAAAAAAATAATAAGAAAAATTATTAGTCCATGTCCTCCATTTTTCATCATACACATAACATGTAGCAATTAAAATTATGCATAAAAATATTTAAGCATTAGCCCACCCCCACATTTATTCACACCTACCCTTAACCCATCTTCCCATATCTTAAACATCCCAACCTTATATTTTACCCCATATAAATACCTTTAGTCCTTATCATTTATCTTTACCTTTCGTCTATCCCTTTTTATACCCCTTCTTATTTTTTCCTTTCATCTAAATTTTATTCTAAAAACCTTCTTCCCCAATCTAACCGTCTTAAGAGAGACAGTCACAATTGAGACCATATCAACAGAGGTGGTCCCTAATGTGACCACCTTTATTGATATGGTCTTGCCCTAGGCCTGCTCCATTTAACCTCTCTCGATGAGTCATGTGATTGTCTCCTTACATATGGTTTCGCATGTGATATTTTAAAAACCATAACCTACCTACAATCTTAAACATAGCCTCTCTCATTTTTCCACACCCATTAATTAAGTAATTAATGAAATTAATTAATTGTTTAATTGATTTTCCCATACCCATTTACCACCTTCCTCTAGACTCATTTTCCCTCCCCATTCATCCATTATTTAATTAGTTGATTATTTAATTAACTAATTAATAAATTACATCATTACATAAAATTCAATTCTGTTCTTTCCAATTTTTTTGTAAAATCCCAACCCTCCCTTACTAAAATAACAAAATATAATTCACATCAAGATTTTGACTTCTTACCAATTATATCCTGCTTGCAATTGTCACCACCCCACTTGTTGCTACCCTCGCACCTTCCCCTACACATTTTCTACTCATTGATGCCATCTCTTTCCTCTCCTTTCCTTTTATCTCATCTTTCATAGTTGCACAAATGATCCTCATGGCCATGATTATTTTTTATCCCTCATGCCTTAACCATTCTAGGTGATCATGTGACCAACCTATGCGATCATATGTGCTCACATTAGGTGGTATTATGACCATCTAAGGTGGTTTTGCACTCCCACGACTGTCTCAACCGATATGGTCTCACCTGCACATTCCTTCACCATTTTTCTTGATGGTCTCACACTGCCTCCTTGAGAACCTCTTTTGCACTTGCTCCCTTGGGTTGTCCATATTTTAGCACACCTCCATAGGCTACATATTTTTTTTTACTTTTTAATTTTATGCAATGTACATGGAGTCTTCTCATCTTCAGATTTATCCTTTTTTTCCATGGTTGCATCTTCTTTTCTTCCTATGTCCATATTTGTCTATTTCTTCCATCTCTTCAGGAGTCCAAATCCCACTCCCTTTCCTTCCACCCACAATCAATCCTTTTCAACAAATGTTCCTTGTCATCACACCTTTCAACCCCCACCCTCCATCCCTACCCTTTTCTCCTTTTATTTTCCTACTCACCTTCATTCTTCACTTCCTCATTCTCATTTCTAATTTTGTCAAGTGGCTTGTCCTTGACCTCTTGACCTCACCTACACACTCATCACTTGAGGGGGTTGCCAAGTATACTCTCATTAGGATAACCACTTCATTGAAGCAATCAACCAGTAACATGTTGACACAATTTTTTGCACTATGTTATTTTTACAAACAACACATTGCAAAAAGGGGCATCTGTAGACATCAAAAATTAACAATTTCTCTAATATAATAAACTAAAAATAAAAATACATAAATTCACAAATAATTTAAATTTTCTACAATATCTAATACAATATTAGCAACACTTCACAAGTGTTAAAAACAAATAATCAATTAAATTTTGCAAACACTTCCCATATCTACAAAAATGTTAAAAATAATAAAAATGTAAATAAAATAAAATATTAAATTCCTACCCATTTCCCTACACCATTAATAATTAATTAAACTTAGATTAGGCTAATTAAATATAATTTACTCCATCATAACCCCTATTTACTACCCCTCCCACATAGAAAATGACATAAATAGATAAAAATTTACAATGATAATTAAAATTGACTAAACTCCCCATTGAAGCCCATTTTTGCTAATTAATCATAATTAAACAATGTTCCAGGCAATGCATTTAATGAAAATTTTCTAGATGCCTAGAAAATATGCCCCTCAAATATTTATAAATACCCTAAATAGATATGCCACCTCACATGCACTTTCCCTCCATGCCACAAATAGAAATTTTAAATTTAAAAATAATAAAAGTCAAAAAGTTGCATTAAATCCACTTGGTCCAAGGACAAACCACATCATTATTTTGGAAATTTTAAATTATTTTCCATTCTCCCATGGCCCTTAGGAAACTAATTTTATATTATTTTCTCATCCCCCTAGGACATCTCTTTCAAATCCATTTAATGAGCCAACTCCCTAGCCCTTACACCTCATCATTTTAGTAATTTAAAAATGTTTCCACATTTCCCCATGTGCTTTAGGAGAAATAATTAAAAATTAGTTTCCTCTCCCCTAGACTTCCCCCCTCCCAAATAAATTTAATAACCTCATCCATATCCCTTCCACCTCACCATTCTCTAGACCCTTCCCCCACCTACCTTACCCATGTGGAGACCAAGTGGAGCCTATGTGGCATCCCACTCACTCAACACTAAAATACTTATAAATACCCTTGACCATGGCCTAGGGAGGAGAGCCCATTTTGTGCTAAGAACATAATACCAAAATATCTACTCACAACTTACCTAAGCCTACTTGATCACTACCTACAACCTTAACCACATCCCAAGACCCCCATAACTTCATTATCACCCTTTTCGAGCTCTCGGGTTTAATAGTTTTTTAGCTTACAATTATTGTCTCGAGATAACCTTCCCTAAGATGGTCATGATCACTGTTTACTACCTTCCTAGAGATGTTCTCACTTATGTCATAAAACATCTACAAAAACACTTCGATGATAGTTTAGTGCTATAAAAAGCATATTTTGGTGTTTTCCTATAGTTTCTTTTCAATAGCAACAATTATCTTTTGTTTTACTGTGGCTTTTATCTTGCATGAACTAAGGCCCAAATTAGGTGGGCCCATATTGTTTATTAAATATTTATTGTTGGTTGTGTACATGTATATTAGTCATCTATAGGAGCCCTTAGAAGATCTTACACACACATACACACCCCCACGATACTGTCCTCACAAAACTATTGTGAGATAGAAGCATTCACACCATAGTTGCTATAAAAGCCCTCTTGGGTTAATTTGTAATTTGAAAAGATAAAGAACTTTTTTTGTATTGTAAAAAGACACACATTTGTAATAAAATTTTATTATATACTACACTCTTTATCTTTATATTTCAATGTTAAATGGTGGTTTCTCATCTCTACAAATATATCTGAAGTGCAATTGTGTTTTTTCATTCATACTTATTATATGTTCAATTAATTTAATAAGTTTTATCTACAAATGAGATTTCATTGAAATTTTATTGTTTATAGTTGAAACAATACTAATATAAGGCTATAGATGCATTGGATGAGAAAGTGTCCATAGGATTAATAAATCCTAACAATTATGTACCTTTTTATTGGATATATAGATTTAAAAAATTTATATTTTAATGTTATAATGGAAAATTAGAACATACCTAATATAGTTTGAGTTGTTGTTCCAAGTCATAGCAATAACCTTCTATGCTCAAAATAGACTAGATTAGTTATTAATTAAAATAATTTAATTGTATTACATGATCTAATTATCTATGAATACTATATTTAAAGATATTTAGAGTGACATAAAATATATATTGTATTTAATTTAATTTTTTTAAAACTTGAGCAATTTCAAAACCTCCTTTACATAAATAAAAAAATAAACTTGAACAATTTAAATTCAAATAAATCCATAACAATAAATACCTACTCATAATATAATTTTTCCATTTTAAGAAGTATTTTTGGATTTATTCCAATATATATAAAATAATATAGCACCAACAATGTAAAAGTATTGTTCTATTTGATCTTAATTCTAGAAAATAAGTAGTGGATATTATGTATAAAGTAAAAGTAAAATTTGTTTACTTTAGAAAACCATATGCAATAAAAGCACTTCATATATAATTAATTAATAAATGGTTTATGGATAACTATAATCACTATGATTCATAGTTAAAATTTTGACATTCAAAGTGGTATTATAACATTAGTAATAGTAATAATAATAATGGTAGCTATATGGGAAAATAAGGCCATAAATTTTAATTGAAAAATAAATTTGTTCAAGTGAAGCATCCATATTGTTGGAAGCATACACGTGAGAATAAATATTATCTCCAAGTACATGGTAATGTATGAAACCATTCCATTTGAATTTCTTCAGGAATAAAGGTGGCTCAAAAGCATGTAAACATGAACTATGAACTACTGAAATAAAAAGATTAAAAAAATGATATTTTTATAAACCATCATTGTAGTAACTCTAAGTTAGTAATCATAAAAGTGTATGTGAACTGCACTTCTGAAATTTGAAAATAATATTTGGATTATTTAAATTTATTTACATTATAATTCTATAGAATACCAAATATTAAAAAAAAAATTGCATTATGAAAATCAAGAAGGGAGAGTAGACGGTTGTTTAAATAAAAAAATCATAAGAATATATTTAAGTAGTAGTAAAATCAATTTTCATAAAACTTACAATATCAATGATTAAATTTACGATGGAAGTTATTGTTATTATTATGTATCCACAATTGAATAGAATAATTCCAAATGCAAGTTTCTCATGGTCTTGGATGTTTCATGAATTAGATCATTTAACCCTCTACCTGATAATAGCCTTTAGCAACCAGGCGAGATTTATATTTCTTCACTTTACCTTCAAAATTCTGCTTCTTCTTGAAGATCCATTTGCAACCTATTTCTTTTCTTCCACCAGGTAATTTTACTAGATCCCATGTCTTGTTATTTTTTAGGGCCATCATTTCCTTATTCATGGCTTCTTCCCAAAGGTTTACCTCTTCAAAATTAACAACTTATCTAACTATTCTAGGATATTAATTAGTAACAGATAAAACAAAGAAATAAGGAAAAGCATATGGACTATACCTATCAGGTTATCTTATTTCTCATGTTGATCTCCTTAGCACAGGTGTATGAACCTCTGGTTCATCTTCTTCTTCTTCTTCTGAGTAGGATTCTTCTTCCATCAGATCAAATTACATCTTTTTAGGTTCTTCTATTACTTCATTCCTGTGATCATTTTTCATCTCTCTAAACACCACATCTCTACTATAAACCGTCCTTTTAGTTTCTAGATTCCAAATTTTATATCCTTTAACACCATATTTATAACCAATGAAGATACATTTAACAACCTTATTATCAAGTTGACTTATTTTTCCCTTGGAATATGAATGTATGCATCACAGTCAAAAAATCTAAGATGTGAAAGAGAGGGTTTCTTATCAAACCATGCTTCAAATGGAGTTTGATTGTACAATGCTGATGTAGGAGATCGATTCTGCAAGTAATATGCCACACTCACTACCTCTGCCCATAATTCTTGTGCTAGACCAGTACCACTGAGCATACTTCTAGCCTTTTCCATCAATGATTTTTTCAATATTTCAAAAACTCCATTTTGTTGGGGTGTATATGGAGTAGTACTCTATCTTGCAATGCCACATTGCTTACAAAAATCCTCAAATTTATTTGAACAATACTCTCCTCCATTATCAGAACTCAACACCTTAATATTTTTTTCAGTTTGATTTTCAACAAGTACTTCAAATTCTCTAAACTTATCAAATAATTTATATTTACTTTTAAGAAAATAAATACATGCACATATTGAAAAATCATCAAAAAAAGAAGCATAGTACCATGATTTTCCATGATATGAAATACGAACAAGACCAAAAATATCACTCTGAATAAGATCTAATACTCATTTTGATCTTGCAACACTAGATGGGAAACTCACATGATTCTACTTGCCATAAATACAATGTTCATAGAAATCAAAACATATTGAGAAATTAGGGATACCTTGAACCATACCTTTCATGTATAGGGTATGTAATCCCTTTTCTTCAATATGTCCCATTCTTTGATGCTAGAGCCTTGAACTTTTGTCTATTTTAGTCTCAGGAATGGTTGAGATATTGCACTCATTTTTCATAGTTCTTCCCAATAGCTTATACAAGGTTTTAATCCGAAATCCTCTTGCTAACACCATAGATACATGAATTATTTTGAATGAATCCTTACTAAAACTAAAGTTTACTACTACATCAGCCATTTTTCTTACAACAATTAAATTTCTAGCAAGGCCAGGAATATACACCACACTTGAGAGGGTTTTAACCCTACCATCCTGCAAAAATATTTTCAGCCCTTCCATAAACCATTATTCTAAGTGGTGAATCATCTCCCAAAAGTACCTCACCTCCATCATATAT
Organism: Wollemia nobilis; assembly: GCA_028583015.1. Lineage (NCBI taxonomy): Eukaryota > Viridiplantae > Streptophyta > Pinopsida > Araucariales > Araucariaceae > Wollemia > Wollemia nobilis. The sequence goes on from JAQPPZ010012958.1 coordinate 490,986, forward strand.
TTTATATTCACTGAACCACCCCCTATGAGGAGTCATATGAAAAGAGGCACCAGTATCGATCAACCAATCATTTCTATATGAACGTGTGGAGAAAGATGCTAGATATACATCCCCTCATTCATAAGTGGATTTATTTATCTCTATGGAAGTAGATTTATCATATCTCTTTTCATAATCAACATTATTTGATCTACAATCCTTCTTCATGTGTCCAAGCTTACCACATTTCCAACATTTTCTCTCAAACCTTCCCCGAGACTTAGATCTACCTTTAGACTTAGATCTATCACCAGATATTATTTTATATTTTTCATTGGTACACCCTCTTACTATTAGGGCATCCCTTGATGTGCCCTCCATGGATTTTATCCTCATATCCTCTGATAATAGAGATGCAACAACATCTTCAAACTTCAATGTGGATGAAGTTGTACTACCAATTGCTACAACCAGGTTATCCCATGAATATGGTAAAAATCATAACAAAGCAATACATTTATCTTCCTCACTCAACTTAATTTCAATAGATGCAAGTTGACTTACCATCGTATTTAATGCATTAAGATGATATGCTACTCAATCCCCTTCATTCATCCTCAAATTATACAATTTCTTCTGGAGGAATAATTTGTTCACAAGGGACTTAGATTGATACAGAGCCCCTAACTTCTCCCAAATATCCTTTACAGTAGCTTCTTCAAAAGAATTGATTAAGACTGAATCTATAAGGCATAGTCGAATTAGACTTCTTACTTTTTGATTCAAATTTTCTCAATCTTCATCAATTGTACTAACAGGTTTCGTTTTAGAGATAACATACCACTGATCTTTGTCCATGAGCAGATCCTCCATCTTTAACTTTCATAGCTCAAAAATTTTTCCATCAAATTTCTCGATCTCTATCCTTGAATGATTTGACATTATTTTTCTTCAAGCTCCTTCTACGTAAAACTCTCACTTTGGAATAAGTTTTTTATAACTCCTAAAAACCCTAGATCCTCATCAAATTAATTGAAACCCTAGCAATAAATGTGTCCCTCTATGGCTAACAATATGGCTCTGATACCATATGAAGATTTTTACATCCATTTTCTCTATTTTAAGACCAAATGTAGCAGCCAAAGATAAAAGAAATCCTATTGAGGTTAGCTTTGCAATAGGAGTATATATATATATATATATTTATCCTGGTTCACCCAATATGGGCTACTCCAACAAACAAGAGCCACACCTCCTTTGATATTATTATTCACTCCTTACCCGTAATGGGACATTACAATCAATATAAACAAAACTCTTACAAACCTAAACCACAATGTGGTATTAGAATACTGTGGGTACAATACCATGGGCTAAAACCACCCATACCCACAAATCATGAGAATCCCACCAACGCCTTCGAAAATAGCTCCAATAATATCTCCAAAAAAATAGGAGCCCAAATTTTTTTCTTGTGGCATTGCCCCCAGACCCCCATCGGGGGGGCTCCCGCCCCTCGTAACTCCCTTGGCCACTCACCGATGAGTGGGGCCACTGAATATGGGGCCTGTTGTATAGTAATTCCTCTCCAAAGGATGAGACACATCCAACATTAACATAAGCATGAATTATGTTTTTTAAGTTTTGAAATTATATTTTATTGTTATGTTTTTAAAATTGAATGAATGAATCTCTCTTATGTGTATGTATATATCTATCTATCAATGTATGCAAGTAGTAAGATTTTTACTTTCTCTTTCTCTCTCACATATATACATAAAATTATTTCATCATAAGACGCACATTGTAATCATATATATGAATTTCTTATCCTTAGAAATTTATTGTGTATTTTAAATATCATTTATAGGAGGTATTGCCCACACTTGTTGGCTTATTATCCATATCGTATGTAATGCACATAATATTTGTTAGTTGATTGTCAACATGAACCAAAGGGACTATCATACCTATTGAAACACACCATCTCAACTACGACACAAACCTATAGGATGGCTAAAAATAGGATTAGAAGGTCAACTACATATTCAAGAACATGTTAGTTCCCAAGAACCTTATAAGAAATTAAGTTAAGACAATGGAAAAAAGAAAACCAGCCATAATATTCATGTCATCAATGATAATATATGGTTTTCAATGCAAACCCTTTTTATAGTAACCATAGCATATCACTAAATACCAATTCATATCATAAAAGAATGGTCAAGGGGAGGAGAGGACCTTAGAGTGTTGTCCACTAGATGTTTTATTTTATTTCTTATTAATAGTTAATTCTTAATCTAACTCATATGAATTTATCTTAGCTTTAACTAAGTTTTAGGGGTAGCCTCACTAGGCATGGTTCCTTAGTCTCCTTCATGGCTCTAAGTTTTTTCTTCTTTCAAGGTCCTTTGCTTTCCCTTATATCTATGTTTTCTCTATGTTCCTTTCTATGTATATCATTTATCATCATTCATTTGTGTCTCTCCTATTTAATATATCTCTATATGTATATTTTTGAGTGGGTCCCCTTTTGTGTTTGCCTTGATTTCTATTTCCATTGCTTTCTCCTATGTCTCCATGAAAATTCTTATGCCACATTTTTATTACATGCCCTCACCTCCCATTTAGGGTCAAATCCTCATTTTGGTGGTGGTATATGAAAGACAATTAATAATTTTTTTAGCATGTGAAAGTGGATGAAAATTAATTGTTCGAACATTAAGCCCAACATGTTGTATTCAATACCTTAATGATAGTTTTTTCCACCCCTTGGGGAACAATTTGAATGTCCTAGTTACTTAAGTATAATTTTTATTTACATGTTTAATTTATTTTGTGATTGACATCTCCTTACAATGTCAAGACATATCAAGGATCTTATTTATAAAAAATTGGCGAATCAATTTTGAAATATAGGCAAATAGTGTCCAAACACATGTAGAAGGTGGGTAATGTTGGAAATTTAAACTTAAAATGGTCAAATTATTATAAAGTTGGGGGAATCAACCCAAAAACAATTTTCACCTAGAAATTTTTGGCTAATGGCCCTGGTCAAGGGTCCCAAATATTAGCCAATTCTAAATTTTGAAAATCCTAATTTTAGCCAATTTGGCGATAAATAGCCACTATGCATAACCTTGTGTCATAATTTTGTTTTGGTTGATAACAGTAGAAAAATAGGATAAACACAATATAATAATATAATAATAATAGTTTCATGCACGTATTTGGATAGCTTTATCTTGTATCTGTAATGATCTTTAATAATTGCAAAGCACATGAACACTTGCTCTTTCACACTATCAGTATACTCTAATAAATTATCACAATAAAATCTTATCTATATATGCCATTAACTAAGATAAGCATAAGTGTATAATGAGAATCATTGTAATTATTCTCTCAACCAAGATACATAGTTTCAATTTACAAAGTCCATTCACTATGCATCAAGTGAATCATGCACCATTACTATTTGCATTATCCTAAAATTGATCCATAAGTATAAATTCACTAATTAAGTAAATAAGGTAGACATTACATTATCAAATATAATATATATTTTGATATTATTCAAAAATATCATAAAATAAAATCAAATAATTTATTATAAAACTTAAAATAAGGTAATTTATAAATATTTTTACAAGATTGTCCTTTTATTTCATTAATATAAATAATAACTAATCCTCAAAATAAAGTAATGAGAAGTTTCCTTTGGTTATCCCATCCATGGAGCCCATTATGGGTGGAAAAAATGTTCTTCTCTTAATTTAGTTGTTGGAAGGGCTTTTTGTTTTTGGTGGGAGTTTGTTAGGTGTGCTTCTTTATTGCCTAAGATTAGGTCTCAAATGATTGTAGATCTACCCTTCCTAAGAACATAGATCTAATTTTTGTGGATCTTTAAATGTTTTTATAGTCTTTTCCTACTACAAATTTGGGTCTAGGAAATAAAAGGTTATATATATATATATAAATATATATATATATATATATATATATATATATATATATATATTGAGTAAATACTTCTTATACACATCGGTCATGGGTTTCTAAAAGATTATTGTATATCTGTTGGTCCTAGAACTATATTTCCTGAGAACATGGATGCTATCATGATTTCTATGTGGTTCTTGTAGGCTATCTTCTTCATGGATTTTGTGCGAAGAGGTAAAAAGACTCATATGCTAAAATTGGATGTGAGCAGAGTCCTAGAAGCTAGTGGTTCTACTGTTAGATATAAGGATTTTTTTGCCTAAGTTTATGGATATGATGTTTGTGTTAGAATTTCACAATAATAGATATGAAAAGTATTACACAAAAGATAAATATAAGAGTGAAATTGATTGATTTATCTCTAGGATCAACTCTATATAAATAGTATAGTTGATCATTGAGAGCTGTTGGATTACAACAACTCATAAAACCTTATGAAGACACCACTGAGAGTTATCTTGACACATGGAGGAGTGGAAACTCAAGTGTGTATCCTAGTGAAACTTAAGAGAAAATTCACTTATTCTAACACCCCCCTTAGGTGATACTATGGGAGATTTTACAAATGAGTCCCAACAATGAGGTCTGATTACGTACTCATGTACAATATAGATAGTTGGTGGAAAAACTCCCTACGGGGAAAAACCAACTATCACCCCTTTGTTTTTAAATAATGGTAAAAACCTAGTGGGAAAAGCCATCAATCAAAAAGCAAAGAAGTATGAAAGAGGCTTGTCTTTGGATGGCGAAGATTGTCCTATTTAACAAAGAAAATATGAGTCTTGACAAGAAGGCTTGATGGGGTACTCATGTACAATATAGTGAGATGTGGAAGACCTCATTGTCAATGCAGTTGTAACAATCCATGTTTTTCTCGCAATTGAAGGTAATGCGGAGAAGGAAATGACTTGGTGAAGATGTTTGTAAGTTGATTCTCTATCAAAATATATTCCAAGTGTATATCCCCATTTTGAATATGTTGCCTGATGAAGTGCATGTGGATCTCAATGTGTTTGGTGCATTGATGCTCAATTGGATTACATACAATATGAATTGTGATTTGATTGTCACACCAAATAGTTATAGGCTCTTTATGGAAGAAACCAAATTCTTTGAGAATTTGACGAAGCCAAAGGGCTTCCTGACTGGCTGAAACTGCTGCTCTGTATTTTGCCTCTATAGAAGATAATGCTACTATTTTTTATTTCTTGCATAACTAGGCTATTGGTGAAGAACCAAGGCATAAAATATAGCCAGAGGTAGAACATATGTCATCTATTGATCCTACCAAATCTTAATCTGTATATCCAATTATATCCATGGATTCTCTCTTATAGATGAGCCCAATGTGTGTAGAACCCTACAAATAATGAAGAATTCTTTTAGCTGCTTTCCAATTACTGAAATGAGGGTTATGAGAAAACCTGGATATGATCCCAATAGCATAGGAGATATCAAGGTGAGTATGAGTAAGGTATAACAGACTACCTATAAGTTGATGGCATAGAGTAGTGTCACAAGGAGAGGATGAGTAGGAAGTACTGAGATGAATACTAGATTGAAAGGGGGTAGGAGAAGGTTTGCAATCTATCATTTTAAAATTTTTAAGGAGATCTTGGGTGTACTTTTGTTGACATAAGGTGATTCATGCTTTATTTTGTTTTATTTGAATTCCAAGGAAGAAATGAGCTAGAACTAGATCAGCCATTGCAATTTTTTTAGAGAGGGAGTCTTTTATATTTTGAATGTGAGCGAGGTTACTACTAGTGAGAATAATATATTCAACATAAAGAACAAGAATGGTGATATTTCTTTTACTTCTCCAAATGTAAACTGTATTGTCAGACTCACAATGAGAAAAAACCGTTGAAAGAAGGAAGGAGTCCATATTTTCATACCAAGCTCTAGGGGCTTTTTTGAGGCCATATAGAGATTTTTTAAACTGACAAACAAAAGATGTGTCTTGAGTAAAACCAATGGGTTGTTCCATGAATATTTCTTCTTTTAAATTTCCATGTAAAAATGCACTTTTTACATCCATTTGATAGACTGGCCATTTATGGGAAGCGGCCAAATCAAGAACCAATCTAATAGAATCCATTTTAGCAATAGGAGCAAAGTTTTATGTATAATAAATACCCTCTATTTGAGAAAAGCCTTTGGCTACAAGACAATCCTTGTGTTTATCTATTTCTCCATTAGGCCCATATTTGGTTTTGAAGATCCATTTACAACGAACTAATTTTCTTCCCTTAGGTAAGGGAACTAAATCCCAAGTATCATTTTTGATCAAGGAAGAAAATTTGTTGTCAATGGCATCTTATCATTCTTTTATACCTAAGGATTCTTTGAAGGATTGAGGATCAGAGGAAATAGATTGACATACAAGACTAGTACCTATGGGGTTGGATTATCTTGTTGAAGGAATATTTTGAATGTAGGGAGTAGCTTCTTTAACAATGGTGTGGGCCCATTTTGGCATAGAATAAGGAGTTGAAGGAGTTGAAAGACATTGATAAGGAGTTACAGGTTATTCATCTTGATTATTGATTAACTTCAAGGGTTGGATCTTCATAATATTGAGGTTCTACTATAGGAGAAGGCTCAATGGAGGAAGAGGCCTTTGGAAGATCTTTTTGACATAATGTTTCATCAAATTGGACATTCGTATGAAAGAATACCTCATGAGGTGAGGGATCAAGAAGCCTGTATACTTTCAATTCTTCACAATAACTGACAAAGATGAGATTTCTGCTTTTCTGATCAAGAGCCTTCATTTTATTCTTTGGGATGTGAGCCCAAGCAGTACATCCAAAAATATTGAAATTGGAAACATCTGGTTTGAAGCCACACCATGCTTCTTCAAGGGTTATTTGGTCAAGAGCTTTATGAGGTGTGCGATTTTGAATATAATTTACATAGTTAATAGCCTCTGCCCAAAAAAATTTTGGAAGATCTCTTGAATGGAGCATACAATTAGCCATCTCTTTTAATGTCTGGTTTTTCCTTTTTGCAATACCATTTTGTTGAGGATTATGGGAGATAGAATGTGGATGTATTATACCATGATTAGAAAGAAATATGGAGAACTCATTAGTACATGATTCTCCCCCATTATTAGTTCGAATCTTCTTGAGTTTGCAAGAAGTCTGATTTTCAACTAAGGCTTTAAAGACTTTAAAGTGGGATAACACATCACTTTTATATTTGAGGAAGTATACCCAGGACCTTCTAGAAAAATCATCAATAAAGGTAAGAGCATACTTTGCTCCTTTGAAAGATGTTTCAAGAAAGGTCATTAAGTCACTATGGATTAAATCTAGAGGAGATGAGGTTTTTAGAGAACTACTTGGGTGGAAAGGATCTTGATGCTGATTTCCAAGAGCACATCCAAGACAAACCCCATAATTGGAAGAGACTTGGGGTAATCCTGTAACCATATTATGGGTGCACAAAACCTTTAGGTAGTTATAATTAAGATGACCAAACATTTCATGCCGAATTTGAATTTCAATATTACTATGAGCCACAAAAAAAGAGGCTCCTTCTAGATTTTAAAATCCTTTGAAGTGGAAAAGAAGAGATTTATGATCAATATTCCATTTAGCTACAAGAGAATGAGGGAGTTGAAAATCTCTTATCTCAAATTCTATTGGGGAGAAGAGAACAATTTTTTCATTTCTAGAAGTACAAATCTGATAGATGGATAGGATATTGGTGGTAATGTCTAGAACATAGAGAACATTGTTTATAGAGCCACCATCAATGGTTATATCCCCTTTTATTTTGACAGGGATGAAGGAAGAGTCACCTACTTCTATGCTATGAGTAGAGCTAGAGGAGATAGAAGAGAAAGACTTGTCTGAAGTAGTCATGTGATGAGTTGCTCTAGAATATAGGACCCAATAATTAGAGGAAGAATTGGAGGTTTTTCCTTGAACATTAAGGGATTTTCCTATTTGATTTTTATTTTCTATCTTTTTATCCTTTATAGCTGCCTCTAGCTACTGTAATCTTTTCCAGCATTTGTTAGCGGAGTGACCATTCTTTTTACAATGAGTATAGGTAATGGGATTCTTTTACTTCTTTTTGAATTTTTCTTTAGAGGAGGTGGAGGCTACTAAGGCTTTTGAATAAGAAGAAGAGATTTCATATCTAGCAATTTTGGTTTCTTCCCTAGTTAATCTATCACAAAATTCTTCTAAAGAGGGCATTTTAAAGGTTGCACCAAGAGCATATTTAGTAGATATGAAGGTGGTTGCAAAAATTTGAAAAACACCATTTAGATTAGAAAGGATTAGATAAATATATTCTTCTTTTGTCTTAGTCTTCCCACTGCCTTTGTATTGAGTGAGGACTTCTTTGAACTTAGTGAGGAAATCAATAATACTACTAAAATATTCAAGAGATAAAGAAGTTAGTTTAGCTTCTAGTTGCATTGATATCATCTAATCTACTTTCCCAAACAAGGTTTTTAGTTTCTCCCAACTTTCATGAGGAGTTTTGCAATATGTAATATGAAACCACAAGCTTTCATGAACATTGGTGCTAATAATACCCATAGTTTCATGCATTTTTCCTTCATGAACAAATATTTCATATTCTTTATCAAATTCTGGTTGCTTTTCTTCTAATAAATGAGTAAGACCTTTTTGAGAGATGAGATTTAAAATTTTAGGTTTCCAAGTGTGAAAGTTATGAGGGGTGAGAGGCTCAATTGAATTCATTTTTGAAGATTTAAATTACCAATACTTCCCCCTTTAAAACTTCAAAAAAGGAAATAATGCTTTTGTTAAGTAAAATGAAGTTGTTCAATATTTAGAAAACTCAAATATACCCACCCTTACGAGAGGGAAAATATAAGTATATTGAGGCCTAATATTGTTTGCTTTAGATTACAAAATCCTTTATTGATTACAGTACCCACCTTTACTTGAGGGAAACTATAAGTAATGTGAGAATAAGAAGGGTTTTGGTCTAAAATGCAAGGGGTCAACTAGTTTTAGTTGGTTTTCTCAAAAACCGCCCTTACGTGAGGGAGACTATAAGTTGAGAGATTTAAAAAAAAATTGTTGATAAAAAATATCTGTCAGGCCTTTATACCAAGTTTCCAAAAAACTCGCCCTTACGTGAGGGAGACTATAAGTTTTTAGTTACTTGATACATGGAACGCAGACAAAATATATTTGAGGGAAAACTTTGTTTTAATACTAAAAAAGATTATACCAAATTAAGAATATAAAAAATAGATATGATAATTTTTCGAAAAATTATATCTGCATAAAATTACTTAATTTAAAATATTTTAAATGAATATTAGTATGAATGGTAGATTTTCGATAAACTATGAAAATGCTTATAACAAAAAATAAAATGATATATTCTAATTGCCAATGTGATAAAAGGAAATATTAAGAAGGAAATTTTAAAAAATAAATATTAATATGAATTATTTATTTCCTTAGATTATGAAATAGCTTTTTAAAAAATTTAATCCAATATTGATATTGTTAATTCCTTTATGCAATAAAAGGGATTATAAAGAAGATAAACAATTATTAGATTTACTAGAAGCTAATAAACTATAGAAGAAGATATGCAAAGAAATTTAACCCCAACTTTGACACATAAGTGTGCAAAATCTTGCACTCAAAGAGCTCCCCCCAAAGAAACATTTTATTATAAATTTACAATAGGTTGTCACATTTTTTTAGAAAGCCAAAAAAAAAATTTAATGCCTCGTAGAAAAGGAAGACAAAGGATTTCTTCGAAACACCACGATTTGAATGAAACGTATGCCAAAAAAATAAATGCGAAAAAATAAAAATAATACAAACTCTTGGTCTTTAAAATAGACGATGCGAAAAGCGAAACAAGGGAACGATTAGAGAGATAAAATCATCGAGAGGATAGAGAGAGGTCACTCTGAGTGAACTGGTGTCATAATGTGATTGAACACTAGCAAAAAGGCTATCGAGTAGTTCTTTGTTGAAAGAGCAGAAGATAATGTATAAAAACCCCTTAACTTCCTTTAAAAAACGAAATGCTTGGTAGAAATCATTAGATAAATTTAATATATTAAAAAATATTTAGATTTGGAAACCAATGATCTTAATGGGCGTTGTATTTGGTGTACAGAGAAACCTGCACCAAACTAGTGAAACCTCCTCAAACAATTTGGGCGCTGCCTATGGTTGAATCGAGAGACCTACAAAAAAAAAATTAATAGAATTTTTTTTATCTAAAGTGCCATATGGGCAGAGGAAGAGCGTTGCCAGTGAAACCTGCACAAAGGGATTAGGCACTATCTCCGGATAAAGAGAGATAGCCGAACACAAATTTTAAAAGGAAAATTTTCTCCCCCTAAAGTGCCGAATGGGCAGAAGGAACCAACGAACCAGCGAACCTGCACAATATGACTAAAAGGAGAGGGATATGTACACAAATTGACACTTACTTTCTAAAAAAAAAGGTAGAAGTCTCCCCCTAATGTGCCGAATGGGCAGAAGTAAAAGAGTTGTTTAGATGAAGTAGTGAACCTGCACAATACGACTAAAAGGAAGGAGTTGCACACAACTTACACTTGCTTTAAGCATAAAAAAAATACTAAAGAAATATTTGTTTCTAAAACAACTATAGGGAGTTCATATAAAAATATCGATGAAGAGAGAGCACCAGTGGAAAATAACTCCAAGAGGAACAATGAAACAGATGAGTAAATGAGAGACATTTGTAAGACAATGTCGAGTGCGCTAGAGAGAACGTTTAGTGGTACAATAACCAAGAACATTGGGTAACAAAACCAAGAAAATGTTTTTGAGTTATTTAATAATAATTATGAGTGAGGGTATTCGTTGTCCTTCATGAGCGAATAAAAAACTCATAAAATACTCTAAGTTAACACAATAGTTAGAAATATACGAGATTTACACTATAAACATAAGTGGAAAAATGATTTATCTAGATTTGTGGGCATTTAAGTGGTAGTAAAAATAAATACATATAGAGGAAAATAATTAAATAAAGAAAATAAAGAGGCTTTTTCCTTTGAAAAATGGGCGATAAAATCACCTTCACATAGGGTAAACCATGTGTTTAAAAAAATGAAATAGCTATATTTTTCTAAAAAAAAATTCTCAAACACGAATTCAATATAGATTTGAAATAATATGCAACATATATAAAAATAACTATGCTAAAAGAAAAAAAAAATGATGGATAAAAGGAGACTACTGCAAACTTTGAAGTTAGATAGCCAAGAAAATTATCCAATGTAAATGAATCAGATCCTAGAACCTTCAAGAGAGAATACTAGCAAAATCTATCCTGCTTTGGTACTATGTTAGAATTTCACAATAATAGATATGCAAAGTATTACACAAAAGATGAAGAGAATAGTGAAACTGATTGATTTATCTCTAGGATCAACTCTGTATAAATAGTAGAGTTGATCATTGAGAGTTGTTGGATTACAACAACTCATCATACCTGATGAAGACACCACTGAGAGTTCTCCTGACACATGGAGGAGTGGAAACTGAGGTGTGTATCATAGTGAAACTTAAAAGAATATTCACTTATTCTAACAGTTTGTGGGTCCAACATTTTCTCTTCAAGAAATCCTTCTCATGGCCTCAATGTAGGGAGGGAGAAAGTTTCAAATTTTTTGATCGAGGTAAGCAAGATCCAAGTTTGGAATTTTTATTCCTTGGATTCTAGTACTAGTGTTGGATTTGTTGGGCTAGAAGATCTAGATTTTGTTGTGTTAAGGGTGGTTCCACTTGTGCCCAAGATTGTTGGGTCTTCTTCTTTGCACAACCTTGTCATTGTTGTCATCTTGGATGAAATCTCTTTTCAGATTTTTATTTTTAGAAAGAGCATTTTTTTGGTTGGTCCTTGGGGTTTTGTAAGAAGTGTTCTCTGAAAGCACGGGATTCCGGGAAGAGGGAGCACTAATTATGCAACATAAGACAAAATGTAACGCTTTAATCCTATGCACAAAAACAAAGAAAGGAGACAATTTGAAAATGAAAGAAAAGATGTAAAGAAATCATAGCCCTCTTTATTCAAATATCTTATCCTCGGTTACATAGACGTCTCCTCCCTTTTTGGGGGCTAGGAGCATTAAATTCGTATTTGTTACAATATGTGACTTAGTCTTCCTCTTTCCGCGTGCCCACGTTTGAATGGACGGGCCAAGACGATGTCGCCGCTTACGCTGATGAGTCCTTACCTCTGCTGCTCCTGCGAACAAAGAAACAACAAATATGTCAGTAGAACCTGCCAAGTGAAAAGTGTTCGTTCTTCTAAAATCATCAAAAGATGCATGCAAACATTTATCTAAAATAGTAAACAAAATGATTCTAAACAACCGAAAACTTGCCGAAGACGAAAATGTTACCAACGAGTCATTGCACACGAGACAATCGGCCAATCGCTTCAAGCGGAAATCGTCCCTGGGTAGGATGATTTCTGACTGTAAATCATCCCTGGGTGGGACGATTTCTTCTGTGTTAGTGGAAATCGTCCCTGGGTAGGACGATTTCTGACTGCAATTTGTCCCTGGGTGGGACGAATTCTTTTGTGTTGAAAAAGCCGACCTCCTGCTCCAATGTCGATTCTCGAGACCGCAAAATGCATGCAAACAAGGGGGTTATGTAATTGGGGCCATTTTGGGATGACCCAGATGGTCAGATTCTCCCAATTTGGCCTCTACCCTCAGGAATTTGATCTCGCAACCTGCAAGTCAGTGAAACAACAAAGCGACACAAAACATACTAGAATTTGACCAAAAGTTACGAAATTGTAGCTATTAGTTAACCAAACATAATAACATAAAATGCAACCTAAAAAAGTAATCTAGAATGCTCTAAAACTTAGAAAGTGCGGGGGTGCCCAAGTGGGCCTCCCACCGTTGGCACTTGATTCCGGCGCCAATCCACTAGGGATGGGCCCAAAACCTCTTAGGATTGGGGGTCGGCGAATTGGTTGGTTCAGGTGTCCATGTGTTGGATTTAGGTCCGATTCAAGCTTTCAAAAACCACCCAACAACCTCCCTTGCAAAAGAGATTGGTGGATGTGGGAAGGTGAACCAAAAGGGATGCAAGTGGGTCTTCAACTCGGCAGCACTTCGTTGCTTGAAAAATCCTTCCACCTGTCTATCTTGGGTGAGAAAAGTCTCACCTTTTATAGACCCAAGGGGTCTCTTTGGGAGGGAAGCACAAATGCCATGTGTTGGTCATAGGCGCCATGTGGCGCTTGTCTTCCCATGAGGGAGGGGAGTCCTCCATTGACTTGGGCTCATAATCGCCCTGTGACAGTCCTCAAATGGCCTATTTACCCACTTACACACGCGTGCGAGGCAGAGTCATCAACCGACCGTCGGGCTGCCACTTGGCCTCATTTGTCTTTTTGCCCGTTAAACTTGGAAATCGTTTCACCCAGGGACAATTTCAGAAATCGTCCCTGGGTGAGACGATTTCAAGTTAGCAATCGTCCCTGGGTGAGATGATTTCAGAAATCGTCCCTGGGTGAGACGATTTCAATTTAGCAATCGTCCCTGGGTGAGACGATTACTAGGCAAAGTGTCTAAGTGTGCCAAATTGCATCTTGACCTCACAAAATTGCTATGAAAGTGGTTAAGACCACTGTTTGACCTCTGAGGGCTGCCCTGGGGGCTGTGTTTGTCAAAGCAATTAGTGTTTGCAGTCACATAATCGGATTGGTGCTGTTTTGGTGTCTACATTCTCTTTGATTTCCCAACCTTAAATGTAGGTAAAATTTTCTCAAGAAAGAGCAAGATTTTGGTTGATTTTGGATTATTGGTAATTTCCTCAAGCTCGATAGATCTAGTGTTTCAAAGGATCTGGATCCATCTGGTTTTAGGGAAGATAGTGGTTAGGTAGGAAGATCTTTTAATCTTTGGTTTTAAATATGAGTGGAGACGGTTTTTCAATCTAAAAATGTATGTCATTAATTTAATGCCTTTGATCCTTACTTTACTTCTTGAAGAATAAATAAATAAAACTGCTATAGTTTCAAAGATATACATAGACCATGGGAGCAAAGAAAAAAAAAAAAAAAAAAATTATACACAGAATAGTCATATTAATCTTAAAATAATATTTTTTTTCCTTCTTAAAAGTAATAATTAAGTTTAAAACATGGTAAATTTATTTTATTTTTATATATTGATATACGTTTTTCAATCCTTTCAAAGTAGGCATAGGTGGAACAATAACTGGCGACTTAAACATATAATCTAGGACATATAATCTAGTGCTCTATACGTTATACTTTTGTTACCCACATTAAACATATACCTCCAACATCACATATAGATAGAGGTGATTTTAGTCTAAGGCTCAACATATGAGTCTGCATGAGTAGGAGTTGCATCTGGTCCACACGTTTCTGGTTGACGACAACATTCGCACCATAGAACTTGATGAGCAACAAGCGCAATAAAATGATTCATCAATTGAGGCTAAGGAGGCTCCACTTACTTTATCATCCCCTGAAGATGATGGTGACTGAGCATTTGCAATAGTTTCTTCATTGTATGCAGTTCCTTTTGCTGAAATTATTAACAAGGCTAAACAAAGGGCTTGAATTTGAATTAATACGAGCATTACAGAGGAAGATGATCTCAATGCCATTTTAGAAAGCCCGAGCCTTCAGTATTAGTATTGGTCTTTGCTCTGCCCTGCATCAAGATTTCAATCAATGTGAATTTTACTCATATTTATTATATTGAATTGTCTTTAAAAGCTATCAAATATTACAAAGAATTAAAGCAGCTTTTTCTCTTAAAGGAAAAAAATTGATATTTTATTAAATTTTTATTGATTTTTTTCTATATTCATTTCACTTTGTATTTAAATAATTTATTTTAATTTTAAATTAAATTTAGGATTCATTTTTAATCCAACTTTCTAATAAATAATATTTATAATTTAATAAATATCTAATATTTATTTAGAATATGTTGTAAAATATTTGATACCATTTAATATTTTTACTAATATAAAGGAATGATACGTCAAATTGAATTTTGATAAGAAAAGGTAGTGCTTATTTAACGAAAGTTTCAATATCATATGTTATTGAAATGATTTCAATTAAGATAATTCAATTCAAATTCAATATGGAGCTACAAAATTAGCATGTTATATACGTAGATAACATTAAAAATTATTTAGTATAATTATTTAATTTATTATTAAAATAATAATTATTTTATTATTTTAAGATAAGAAAGTAAATATTGTTATATTATAAGATTAATATATTGATGGTTGAACTTTTTTAGTAAAAATATTTAACTTGCAAACAAAGGTCTGCAGAATACTTATTTTGTTGATCACATTCACACACCCACCATGTGGTTTGAACTTGGATCTCCTTTTTTATTGTAATATTTCTTTATTGTTAGCTAAAAAAAACATAATTAATATTGATAAACATTATTTCACTTTGATATGATAAAAAAAATTACCATTATTAATAATATTCAAATAGATATAAAATTCAAGAGTGGGATATTTGAGAAGAAATTTTTGGGAAGCAAAAGGCCAGAGTGGAATGGTTACAAAAAGGAGATCGAAATACAACTTTTTTCTTTAACACTGTTAAGGCTCGAAGACATGGCAATGGTATTTCTTCGATTATTTTTCTCAAGGTATTCAGTTGTCTGCTTCTCAGGATATCTCTCGGGAGGTTGTTCGGTTCTTTTCCTCCTTATATTTTGAGGATTCTTGTGTGGATCACGTTGATGATCATACTATTTTGCGTTGTATTCCTTCTATTATTTCAAAAGAGATCAATGCACGTCTTCTTCAACCTATTTCCATTGATGAACTAGAAAGGGTAGTTTTCCTTATGAAGACTGGGAAAGCTCCGGGGCTTGATGGATTCCCTGTCGAGTTCTTTCAACACTTTTGGAAAATTATTAAATCTGATCTTTTTAAGGTTGTTCTTGAGTCCTTTCATAACCATTAGTTGTTGAAAGCTTTGAATTCCAATTTTTTGGTTCTAATTCCTAAAAGGGAGGGGGCTAGCTATTTTGATCAATTTTGGCCTATTGCTCTCTACAATGTGGTGTATAAAATTATTACAAAGCTGATTGCGGAGCGTCTCAAGCCTTGGCTGGATAGAGTTGTTTCTGATGAGCAGGGTGGCTTTGTGGCTAGTCAGTAGATTCTGGATGGGGTGGCTATTACTTCCAAGGCTATTCATTCTATGAGCACTTCTAAGGATAAATTTATGTTTATGAAGTTGGATATGGCAAAGGCTTATGACAAAGTGAAATGATATTTTCTTCACAAAATCCTCTTGGCCTTTGGATTTGATCCTTCCTAGATTGAGTGGATTATGAGTTGTATTATGACTCCCTCATATTATGTCCTAATTAATGGAGAACCTTCTCCTTTGTTTCATGCTTCTCGAGGTCTTCGGTAGGGGGATCCTTTATCTCCCTACTTGTTTATAATTATGGATTAAGGATTGGGTCATTTGCTTAAATATCAGGTTCACAAAGGTCTTTTTCATGGGTGGAAATTGGAGACTGGTAGGACGGCTATTTCTCATCTTCAGTTTATTGGTGATACTACTCTCTTGGGTGTGGCCTCTATTCGTGAAGAAACCAACTTTAGACGTGTCCTGGATATGTCTTTGGCTATCTCTGGTCAGAATATTAATGAGCATAAGTCTACTATTTTCTTTTTCAATACGGATCCCAGGATTCAAGCTAGAATTGTTCAGATTCTCAGGTTTCAGGTTGGGACTCTTTCGCTTATGTAGTTGGGAATTCCTATTTCTATTAGTTCTCTAACTAGGTTGGTTTGGAATAACATCCTTGATAAATTACGTAGTCGAGTTAGTCATTGGAATCATAGATGGTTGACTTTTGGTAGTCGGGTTTTACTTCTGAAGTCGGTTGTTCAAGATTTATCGATGTATAGATGCCTTATTTAGATTGCTCCGACAAGTTTTCTTCATGATCTGGATTCTCTTTCTAGGCAATTCCTATGGGCTAGTAATCTTGATTCCTCAAAATGGAGTCTTGTTAATTGGGAGACTATTTGTCAATCGAAGAAAGCAAGGGGATTGGGTCTTCGCCTAAGTTCTATTTTTGGGACTGCTTTGGCTGCTAAGCTGTACTGACATTGGTATAATAATCAGTAGCAAACATCGGCCAAGATTATCTCCCACAAGTATCTTAGAGGGGTGGAAGGTTCTGAGATTCATAGATACATCTTGATTGGTCGAGGATCATTTGTTTGGAATACTCTGAAGAAGG
Source organism: Wollemia nobilis (assembly GCA_028583015.1). NCBI lineage: Eukaryota > Viridiplantae > Streptophyta > Pinopsida > Araucariales > Araucariaceae > Wollemia > Wollemia nobilis. The sequence continues at coordinate 508,267 of JAQPPZ010012958.1, forward strand.
GTGCAGAGTTGGTTAAGCAGGGGTTGTTCTGGATTTGTTATACTGGGTCTTAGGCTCTTTTTTGGTATGATTATTGGAATGGATTTTCTCCTATCCTTAGCGAGTTTCCCCATCTTCAATATCTGGCTCAATGTTTTTTGGATGTTGGATGGGTGAGGGTGGTGGATTTCAAAACTGTTAAGTCCTTTGGTCATATGGTTAGTTTCCAGTGGAAGGATCCTTGAGAATGGCCTACTAGCAGTACTATGGATGCGAGGGTGGAGCTGGCCCATATTTTGGCTAGTCGTCCCTGCTCTTCTCTGCCTAGGGATGATGTGCTATCATGGGGAAGGGATAATAGAAGGATATTTTTGGTTTTTGTTGGTTATTGTGTTTTGGATCAACAGCGGTTTGGGGAGGATGTGGTCTCGTGGTGGAAGCAAGTTTGGAATAAGTATATTTGGCCTAAGTGTAGTTTTTATGTGTGGTTGACTACTCATAATCGATGTCTCACTTGGGATAATATTCAAAAGCATGGTTTTGCTGACCCCTCTATATGCTATAATTATGGTAAGGATGAGGAGTCTATTGGGCATTTACTTCTCTAATGTGACTTTACTCGTCAACTCTAGCATTATTGGTGGGGAGTGTGGAATTAACCATGTTCGCATGCTTCATTTGTAGTTTATTTTTTGAGGAGTATGGGGAGGCCTTCTACAGCAGCTTTCTTTTTATGTGTTGGGTGGAGCATTGGTCCTTAGTGCATTTTTTAGCAGATTTGGCTTGAACGGAACCACCAAAATTTTCAAGGAAGGAGTTAACTACTTCTCAGGTTTGATAGAGGATTTTATGTATGATCCAGGAAACTGTGTCTACAAAATGTCAAATTATCTCTCCTGTGGACCAAGCGAAACATCATATCATGGAAATATTAGGTTTGTTGGTTAATGGTCCTGGTCCTAATATTTATTATAGATGGATGGGTCAGAGTAATCAGGTGCAGAGGGCTAGTAAATGGAATCTGCCTCCTCTGAGAGTGCTGAAGATTAATATGGATGGATCTTCCTAGGGTAATCTGGGTAATGTTGGTATTGGTGGTGTGGGGCGGGATAGTAGTGGTACTGTACAATTTTTTTTCTCTTGCTTTAAGGGATATCATTCTAATAACTTCATGGAAGCCCTTGCAATTTTATATGCTTTGGAGGAAGGGTATGCTTTGGATTGGCGTCGAATTGTTTGTGAATATGATTCTTAGATTGTTATAAATTTGTTGAATTTTGGGGATAGTCTTCATGGTAGTTAGCGGTTGAGTTGGATTGCTCGAAAAATTCTCAATATCTCTTCTCACTTGGAGTTCATTTCTTTTGTGCATATTCCCCGGGAGTGGAATGGGGTAGCGGATTTGTTAGCTAAATGGGCTTCTGAGTTTTAGTATGGTTGGGATGTTCAAAATTAGTCTCAACTTTCTTCTGATTGCTCTCAATATCTCTCTTCTTTATTAAGAGCTGATATGTCTGAATAGCTTCTTCCTTTTCTTTGTATCTTGGATGTTTTGTTGAGTTAATAAATTTTTTACCCTCTTTTTCAAAAATATATATATATAATTTAATTTGCTATTAATTTAATTCATATGAAAATGACATATTTAAAATTTTATTTAAGCATAGACTATATTACAACATATTCTCAATTTTTTTTTATTAATTTTGCAAAATGGAATTGATAAGTATATAAGAAAAATATTAAATTCTATAGAGCTAATATGCTATGATAATTATTGTTATTATCATTATCAATTAGAATATTTGGTTAAATTAATTTCATAATACTAACAAAACTAAGTTAGTATTCTAATTATTTTTTGTTATCTATAGAGGAGGGTGCATGAGTAAGTGTATATGTTTTAGTTATTTTATTAAAAATATACTCATCCAAAATTTTAATTATCATTCATTATATTTTCTTGTCCTTTTAGTTGAATAAAGAGGAAATCATTTGATTTCAAGGATCATATTTTTCCTAATAAGTAAAGAATATGCTTTTATTTTTGTGTTAAAAAAAAATATATTTATTATAATACAATTTAAATATAAATAAATATTTTTCAATAAAAGTCATTAATATAGAATAATTTATTTATGCCAAAAGCCATATGTCTAACCTAATATTTAAAAAAATGTTTTATAAAAATATTTGCATTGAAATATATATATTTTTAAAATGAAACATTAATGGTCTATTAGTCTAGAAAATAGGTCTATGGAATCTAGATATAAGTTTAGATTTATTTGGTTAGTTATAAGATCACTTATAGTATGTATGTTGAGCTTGATTTTATTTAAGTAATTGGTATTTTTTTTTAATATTATCTTTTAAGGGTTGATAGTGTTTTAATATAACTCTTTTTAATAATGTTATCTTTTAAAATATTATCAATTTCTCCTCGTACGATAAACTAGATTATCCCATTTTCAAGCATAAGTATGCATCAATATACTTGAAATCTATCAAATTCTAATACTTTTCCATCCTATGGTTAATAATCTATGTGTTAGACCAAAAAAATCTTTGGCATATGCTTTGTCTTCTCTAGTAATAAATACATCGTCTTTTTATTTAAAAGATACTTTCATGCATTTTTAATTTTAATGGATAATAATATGTATTTGATAAAGAGAATAAGATAGTTTTTTCTCCTTATTAATATTCAAATGCTTTATAATTAAATCTTTAACATTTTCTCAGTTCTATTACAATAGTCCCATGATGTGCTACGGCATCATATCTCACAACTATATAAAATAACAAGTATGAAATGCTATAGAATATGTAACTTATTTTTTTCCATTCAAATAGTTAGTAATTTTACATCTACTATCTAATATTAATCTTTTAATATGTCTCGATTTACTCGTCAATACTAGTGCTCCATTTTTATATTTTATGATTAATTTTAATGCCTACATAATTGTCCGATTAAACGTAATGGCAAGATTGTTAAAAATAATAACATGTAATATTATTATTATTATTTACCAATTATAGTTTAATCAACATTAATAATCAACTCCACTTTGTACAAAAATTTAATTATTGCATTATACAAGTAGGACAATATAATCATTATATAAATAAGTATTATGGCCGATCCAAAATGTCTAGTTTCAACTTATTTCTCCTTTTCAATTACTTCATTAAACTACCCATGTATACTTGAAAAAGGATATGGAATAGGGGAAATAATATTTTGACTCCAATACTGGTGGGATATTAAACACATTCACATGAGAACATAATATAAAGATTACAATGTAATTAATAATTTATTATTTTAACAAATATTAAGATCAATTGGTTCATCCAAACCTCAAAGGGGCAGGCCCCGGGTAATTCCGGCCCGGGGCCCCCCCCCCCCCCCCCCCCGCCCTCCCAAAAATTTTTGGGGGGGGGGGGTAGGGCAGCGACCCCACTGCCCACCCCGGCGCCCCCCCCCCCTGGGCGCCCCCCCCCCCTATATTTAAATAAAAAAAAAAACAAATATTTATAATTTTTAATCAAATTGGTGAAGAATGTTTAAGATTCAAATTTTGGGTTTGGTTGAACTGAACATTTGTCCATGGTGCTTTCAGCTGTGTAAAATGCTTAAAATAATTATAAATAATTGTGACATAATGATTATAAAATGGACTGCACGAAAAAACAATGCAAAATACTCTAACTAACCAAACAACCTACCACAAAATTAATTAAAACTTAAAAAAAAAAAAAAATCTGAATCCCCGACGTTGAAGAAATACTTGGCGGAGAACGCCGGAAGACGTGCAGAAACATCGTCCGGTTCAACCGCATATTGAATTGTTTTCATTTAAACTCATTCGGAATTAAAAAATGAGGTATTGATGTTGAAGCATTTGACAAACTACATATGTTTTCCTCTATATGTTTTGAAAGGAGATTAAATTTTGTGCCCTATAAATGTATTTATTTTAAAATATATTTTAAAACTGATTTAGAGGTACTTGGTGAAAGCAAATGGCCAATTTTTTTTTTCAATGAAGCTCATTGAATGAGTGGACTATTTAAACATGGTTCAAGGAATATAATTCATAACATTATATTGTGTTTTTCACACATTTCAATACGACTATATTAGAAGAGAAATAATGAAAACTCAGAAAAAGTAAAAATGCATTGCTCTCCTTTGAGTACTATAGAACAAACATTTCATAAGACACATGATGATCGATAGCTTTTCTTCCTCTCATATTCATAATCTTATTCTTTTTATGCAATTTTTTAAAATGACTATTATTGTTTCTACTATAATCTATAATTGATGTTCAATAACAATATTTGGAAATGTTTGCTTTCCTTAGAAGATAAATATTTATTCTTCAATATTATTTTATATTGTGTTTACTCTTTGTAAAATAGTAAATGTTTAATTAATTAATCTAAAATATTAGGCCTAAAAATATAAGCAAAGAATATTTTTCATATTATTTATGATTTTTTAAGTAAGATCATATGCATATTTTCTAAAATGACTATTATTATTTCTTCTATTATTTATAATTGATGTCCAACAACAATATTTGTAATTGTTTGCTTTTCCTGGGAGATAAATATTTATTCTTCAGTATTATTTTACATTGTGTTTACTCTTTATCAAATAATAAATGCCTAATTAATCTATCTAACATATTAGACCTAAAATGACAAACAAAGAATATTCTGTGCATTGTTTATAACTTTTGAAGTAAGAGCAATCATATTAGTAAAAGTTGAATTTATTTTCATTATGATTTATATCTATCATTTGAAAATGTATTTATCATTTTATTTTAACACATCGTGGGAAGATAATCTAGTAATATTTGATTTGTCATTAATTTTCTTACATGGTATAAAGTGAGTCATTTTGGAGAACCTCTCAACTACTACAAAGATACTATAATTTCCCTTCTATGTTCTTGGTAATCCTAATACAAAATTCATACTAATATCTTTCCATGGTCCATTTGGAATAGGTAATGGTTTATACAACCCTATGTTCATACTAGTACCCTTTGCTAATTGACAAATTTTATATTTATCAACAAATTTCTTTTACATTATATTTTCAACTAGGCCAATAACATTTATCTTTTAATTATAAAACATTTTTCCCATTCCAAAATGACCACAAATATCCCTTCCATACCTTTTTCATTAGGTATTATCCCCCATAAAGCCTTGGGGCATACATAATTGCTAATTTTAATTTTTACGGAAAACCCGCCCCCAGCTCCCCCTTTACCACCCCCCCACAACACCCCCCCCCCCCCCCCCCCCCCCCCCCCCCCGAAAGCACAGGAAAGAACAAGGTTCGGGCCGTGAACCTTGGACCTCTGCCTCCCTTATGGGGTTTGGACGAACCAATTTGTCTACACCTCGGACCTCATAATTGCTAATTTTAAAACAAAATATTTTTTGGAATAAAGAAATCATTACATATCTTAGTATCTTAACATTCCTTCTATATCTTAGAAAAATCAAGATCATCCCTCTATAAAGATTTTAAGTAATCAAGTCCAATTACATCAACCTCCATAGTATTAAAAAAAAATATCCTTTCTCTTCGTAAATTAGTTATTCTATTTGACTATTTAGACCTATGCTTTAAAACAAAAGAGTAATTTTATACATATGCAACCCACCTCATTTGTCTTTGTTTCAACTTTACTTAGCTATTCATATACTTCATGATCCTTATAGAGAACAAACTCACTAGCTAATAAGTAAAGCCTACACTTCCTCAATGTGTGAATATTGACTCAACATAGCTTCAATGGTCTTTCCACTAGCATCACAATTCACTCAAAACATCTTTTAAAAGTAGGTAGTACCAATATAGATTGTTCGATCACATTCTTATTCAAAAGCCCAAAGATTCCCTTTACTTTTGTGATCCATTTGAATACACCCTTCTTCAAACAAGAAGTCAATGATACAAAAATTTCACTAAAATATCTTATGAGTTTTCCATAAAACTAACCAATACATGAAAACATCTTGTCTATGTAGCACTTTTCAATGTAGGTCACTTAGAAGCTGTAGTTACTTTTGAAGGATCATTAACCCTTATTTAGATATCATAAAATGAAATATATCAATTCTTCATTTAAAAATGAGCATTTCTTTAGATTTATCAATAGCTTCTCTGATTCCAGATTTTCTAAAATCTATCTCAAAGGTTGTAGATCTTATTTCTTAGTGTTGGAAATATGATGTTAAGTAAACCCCATAGTTTTGTAGATTCTCAATTGAGCTTGTAGGTACAATTGTATAAATTTATAAGTTAGCTTGTAACTCTAGATATGCAGATTCTTAACTAAGATTCTAATTATAATTGTATAGATTTATAGCTAAGCTTGTAATTGTAGTTATGCAAATTCCTAATTTATATTGTAACTATAGCTATGTAGATTCCTAGTTGAGCTTGTAATTATAGCTATGCATGTTTCTAGTTGTTATTATAAGTACAACTACACATATTTTAGCTACGTTTATCACTACAATTATGCATATTTTAAGCTACATTTATAATCGTAACTATACATTTTTAGGTGTACATCTAACTATAGGGAAAAATCATTTTGTTTGTGTAGAATTCTCTTACAATGTAATTTTTTTAGATGTACACAAAAAATAAGTAAATTTTGTATGTTTTATTGAGTAAAAGGTGTTGTAATTTTCACATTTGGTATTAGAGCAATTACTAGTCTTAAGTTGAAATCATTTTCTACTCTTAATATTTATAACCATTAATCATGGTCAACAATAACTTTATTTCTATTCTAGAGTGGAAAATATTATGACTATAAAAACATTACTATGAGGAGATTGTTGATTAAAAAAATTCTTTACAAGACTGTTTATAATAAAGTAACAAATTTAAGATAAAAAAAAACAAAAAGAAGAACTCTTTTGAACTTTACCACATTCATTCAACTCTAAATAAGAGCTTATTTCAAAGGATTATCGACCATGATTTCGACATATAAATCACAAAGGCGTGCATCTCCCATTCATTATACTTTATTCACAGCAATATCTAGCCCAGAGTGACAAAGGGAAAAAACATGCACGTTTGTCACGTTACATAGATATTAAAACACACGTTTGCAAAGTAAAACATGACTACGATAATTTCGAGTTTAGTTCAACCATACTCCCGTATATTGAACTCAAAAACTTGCAGAAAGACACGCAATGGAGCTACTAATAAGTATAGTTATTACATTATCGATACTGATTCTTTTGAATGCATTGAGGAGCTAAACATATCAACATGGACAGTAGTTCATGACTTATACATGCTACGAATCTTAACTTTCCTACAAGTAAAATGGAGAACAAAAATAAGAACATATTAGGATGAAAATTGCTGATGGATACATACCGTTGCCTACAAGATTGCTTCAGCGCTAAAAGAGGTGAAACATTCTGATCATGCTCATATATAGAGGTTTCTTGTAAGTTAGATCCTACGTCATACAAATTTATCTCTCTGTTCAAATTCAATACATTCGCAGCCCACATGTCTATTTATGGTCGTAAGATTATAACACTTGTTCAGGAATTTCTGTGGCAAACAGTGGATTGCCTATTTTATAATGAGATTCGCAGTTATAAATGGATATTTACTTCACTCATTTATGTCTTCTGGGAACATCTGTTTTAAATTCTGTTTTGGCATGAGGCGTAGCTGCTTCGCACTAATTTCCGAATCTTATGCACAGGCGATGATAATAAATATGTGCAGAACGAAGATTTAAGAGCTCGATTTCATGTGAAGTTTTATCATCATTCCAGCTATCGCTTTGGCATTTCTCTTATCATACACTACGACCGAGAAAAAAATCATGGAAAATACCAAATGATTGATCAAATGTGGTAGCAATTGAATTGTTATGAAAATGTTATCCGTTTTTAGCCTTACAACTTTGAATTCACACCAATAAATCAAAAATGTTTTAATAATAATAATAGAACATAATCTAGAATTTTATTTTTTTTAATAATAATAATAGAACATAATCTAGAATAAGTAAAATAGGTGTAAATTCTTTGTAGAAAGGGAAAATTTGGAAAAGGTGTTTATGGAGCTTTTAGAAGTAATTTTGAAACAAAGAATAGAGACTTCAAGTAAACATTCGTTTGTGACCAAGCAATAAGGCTCTATATCTACCTACTCGTATTTGATGTTACAATTTACATAAATTTTTAGTAATAAATAAAAGTAATCCATTCACTCAATAATAAGAATAAATAAGAACAAAAGATAGATTATAAGTGTTCTTGAGCATCAAATAAATATAACAAGAATAAATAAGAACAAAAGGTATATTATAGGTGTTTTTTGAGCACCAAATAATCACTATCTTATCCATACATAAATCAAAACACTTTTATACCATGGATGAAGTGGTTGTATATTAACACTAAATAACCAACAACAAAAAAAACACAAAGATGAAGTGGTTGGGGAGTTTTTATAGGAATACCATATAAACCCAATTACATAATTATGTTAACCTCAACTAAAATAAGTGGGATTTAGGTTAATTAAAAAGTATAAGATGAGTTTAACCATAGCAAGGATAACCATAACATATAATACGGACTTAAATTAATAATTAAATACAATTAATCCAAGCACATAATTAATCATAAGGTTGATTGGAGAATAAAAAGAATTACTAGGACGATTCAATTAATTCAAATGGAATTTTTGAAAGTTGATTACAATCATGTGGTCAGAGATCAAAACAAGAGTATTGATACTTTAGCTAATTGGGCTTTGGACAAATGTGATCTTACTTGCTATGGCCACCCTCCTAGATGGTGGGCTTCACAAATAAGGGAAGCTCTTATTTTTATCATTTCTTTGGATGGCTTTAGTTTTGGAGGTACCTAGTTTTTTTCTTGCTTTATTTTTGCTTCTCTTTGGTTTGGTCAAGGTATTTTAGTTCCCTAGCTCAAACAATTCTTTCTTTTGTTTCCTCTGTTGATTCTTGCCTTAAAATTTTTTTGGTCTAGAAAGGTCATTGTTGTGTTCATTTTTTTTTTTTTTTTTTTTTTGTTTTTTGAGGTGTGTGTTTTTTTGTTTGTTTTGTGTTTTTTGTGTTGTTTTTTGTCATTCTTGTGTTTTTGCAGTTTTGTGTTTTTTTTTTTGTGTTTTTGTTATTGTTCTTGTGTTTTTGTTTTTCTTATTCTTGTGTTTCTGTATGTTTGTGTTAATTCATGTTTTTTTGTGTGTGTTTTCTATGTTTTTTGTTTTTGTTTATTGTATGTTGTTGGTTGCTTTTTATTTTTATTTTCATTTTTATTTTTTTATTTTTAGGTTTTAGTTGTTTTTGTTTTTCCTATTTTTTTTGGTTATGTCATTGTAGCATTATGTTTTTTTTGTCATGTTTGTATTTTGTTATGTTGTTCTTGTGTTTTTTTTTATGTGGTTTGTATTGTGGTTTTGTTTTTTGGTTTTTGTATCTTATTGTGTGCATGTGTTTGATTGTGTTTTATCTTTTCAACACACTCACGGAGCATGTTTTTATTTTATTTTATTAATTTTAATTATTTATTTATTTTAATCTTATTATGCATTTGTTTACTCCTTGATTATGTCAAAGGTGGTAGGCCAGGTGCAAGCCCTAGGTAATTTTAACGGAATAGATACCCATGCCTCCTTGGGTCTTACCTGAAAGTGGTATCCCTTCTGGGATGTTTTACAAACACAAAAAATATGATATTCTCATCAATTTGATACCTTGATATTGTCCACCTATAGTCATAGTTACCCCTACAAAACTACACCGAATTACTAGTATCGTAACCATGAATAAAACTAAATATTATGATTTATCCTTGCTAAAACACATTAACAAAAGAGAAATACAATACCATATCTATGTGGTGTAAGCATTATTACAACAAATTTGCATTTCCATGACGTAAACTATAACTTTGAAAATAACTACCATAACTATAACTTTGAAAATAATAAATCATATGCAAACATTATCATTTTAAAGAGGTTTAAATTGATTGGGTATTAGACATAGACGACTTTCAAAAGTTATAGTTATATCTCTTCTTCAGTCAATTGGTATCAACATAGATCATTTGTCTCCATTCAATTACTTTTTAAGTGCTCCTCCCTGCTTTGTTCCTAATAAGAGGGTAATTAATCAAGAATTCAAAAAATATGTTTATCTTCAATATATGTAGGTCCCTTTGATCATTCTATCTTAACCCCTTAGTCCTAAGTTGGCCTTCTACACTAAATATTTTATGATAGATTGAGAATTACTTTATTACTCATCTTAATTATGTCGAATAGTATTAGACACAAACTTAGGATTCCTCTTGGTCATCTTAGAGTATGCTCACATCATTTTCAAGTGGCAATAAATTACCATATTCCTTAATAGGATAGGGTATGTCATATTTGCTCTATTAGGGAGGTGGAAGATTTTATCTTCACTTCTTTAAGAGATTTAAGGGAGGTACTATTACTTGTATAAAAAAATAGGTGGATCACTTATCACTTTTTTCAATTATCTTGAACAAATATGCTCGATTATATACCTCATGGAAGCTATCACTCTTTGGTATCATTTATTATGAAGAAGACAAATTACTACATGGCTAATCACCTTATTCTTTCACTCTATCTCTATAGTCAAGAGTAATAAGTATCTATTTCAAGCTACATATCTCCAAAATGTTAATCATATATTTGTGCACCCTTATTTACCTACAAGAGTGGCTATTAGGGCTTCAATTATTTCTTCTTTATTGCAACAAGATATGACTATAGTTCTTTAATATTAGATATTTACCATCACTCTCATGTCAAGGAGTTAGTAGAAAAGCACAACTTACCATTTTATTGTTCTCTTTTGCAACCATGGATGCTAAAAGAGTCTTGAGGGATCAAACTCCACATCATCCCAAGATTATCCAACTAGGCCCTCTTAGTCCCAACCATTCTCTTGGCAGTATCATTAGATCCTATGTTGGTCCTTTTGGGATAGTCGGTGATGATGATGGTTTTTCTACTTTACATTCCACTCTATATTAATTTTAGTATGTGGATCCACTAGAGCTCATTTTTATCTCTATCATACCTCCATTTCTAGTTCTCTCTTCATCATAAATTTTAGCATACTAGGGTTTAGCCATTTTAGATAACCCTCAAGGATGTAATATTATGCCATACAACAACTCTTATTCAATGTAGTTTACACTAGATTATTTATTCTAGTTTAGCTTATTTTTGTAGTACATTTTTTGTTACTATAGTGCATTGTAACAACTCTTTACAATGAGTCCCACTAGTCTACTTTGGCCATTCGTGGACATTAATAAAATTATCTCATCTAATATTGGGTCATCTCAAGCACAACATAAACTCAAACTACCAATCATCTATCAACAACTATTGTTACTAGCCAAATAGCATTCCATCTCTAAAAATGAAACACCCAAACATCTCATCCAATAAAGTAACTATTCATCCCAAAGCAACCACAAAAGCTAAATTTCAAACAAAAAAATTGCATGCATCTATTTGGATCATGTACTATCTATGTACTATGTAGATTGCAAAATGTAAGTCGCACCTCTTTGACCCCAAAAGTACTATGGATTATCTACTTTATATCCATCATTAATGTGTAAGTCCAATACAATATCCAAACTTATCCGATGGAATCTGATCATTCTTCTCAACAAGCTATTGTCAATGTTCTTATGTGAAATTCCTAAAAGATACAATAATAAAATATACTATAAACATAAATATCATTTATATCACAAAATTATGATTTATACGACCCAAAAATTAATGTATTACCTATACAAGCCTAAACATTTCAGTCTAATATAAGTGATGAAGTAAGTTCATTACATAATGAATCTACCTTGACTATTTGAACCAAGAGTAATGAAAATAATTTTATAGTCTAACACAAAATTACCTCTTGGGTCTATATGGGAAAATTATTTCAAAATTTAAATGCAAGTTGCATTTACCAAAGTACTTAGACTAGAGACAATCAAATATATATTGATTCCATTTGAAGCTACAAATGGATTCAAACATTTGAGAAATGCAAATGACATCATAGAAATCAATAATTAACATATAGGAAACCTAAGTATGATTGGTGTTAAGGTTAAATTTAATTAACTTTTGTTGAGATTTTGAAAGCAAGAAAAAAAACTATGCAAGTAGGGAAGAAAATAAAACAATATCTAATGAATAAAAAATATAATCTTCGATTTGCAAGCTTAATGCAGTGGTAAATATTTTAGCCTTTTTTTTTTGGAAGGACCAATGTTCAAACCCCATTCAGCATGAGGAGACAATGGCCCCTTATAAAAATGTATGTAAACCCTTTGAAAAGGGGAAAAAACATAATCTTCCACAACTAAAGATAAAGATGCATAAATTTCAAGAGAAGATTAAGAGAAAATGCATGTATTACCTTCTGCTAGAAAGGTAACCAACATACCAATAATGTGTTTAGAGAATAGTATTAAGACTCGGACTTTAAGAGAAAATGCATGTATTGCCTTTTGGGTGGAAAATAATGTGCATTAATTTAATGTCTTTGATCCTTACTTCTTCAAGACTAAATAAATAAAACTGCTATAGTTTCAAAGATATACATGGACCATAAAATTTTTTTTTATACATAGAATACTCATACTAATCTTAAAATAATTTTTTCACCTTCTTAAAATTGATAATTAAGTTTAAAACATGGTAAATTTATTTTATTTTTATATATTGATATAAATTTTTTCAATCCTTTCAAAGTAGGCATAGGTGGAACAATAACTGACGACTTAAACATATAATCTAGTGCTCTATACGTTATACTTTTGTTACCCACATTAAACATATACCTCCAACATCACATATAGATACAGGTGATTTTAGTCTAAGGCTCAACATATGAGTCTGCATGAGTAGGAGTTGCATCTGGATCACACTTTTCTGGATGACGACAACATTCGCAGCATAGAACTTGATGAACAACTTGATGAGCAGAAGCTAAACAACAAGCGCAATAAAATGATTCATCAATTGAGGCTAAGGAGGCTCCACTTACTTTATCATCCCCTGAAGATAATGGTGACTGAGCATTTGCAATAGTTTCTTCATTGTATGCAGTTCCTTTTGCTGAAATTATTAACAAGGCTAAACAAAGGGCTTGAATTTGAATTAATACGAGCATTACAGAGGAAGATGATCTCAATGCCATTTTAGAAAGCCCGAGCCTTCAGTATTAGTATTGATCTTTGCTCTGCCCTGCATCAAGATTTCAATCAATGTGAATTTTACTCATATTTATTATATTGAATTATCTCTTTAAAGCTATCAAATATTACACAGAATTAAAGCAGATTTTTGATATTTTATTAAATCTGTATTGATTTTTTCTATATACATTTCACTATATATTTATAAATAATAAAAAAGTATCTAACCTAATATTTTAAAAAATATAACCTAATAAATAATAACCTAGGTTATGACCTAACCTAGTAAATAATATGTATAACCTAATAAAAATATTAGGTTAGACATAGGGTTATATTAGGTTAGGTTATATTCTGTTAGGTTAGACATTTCTATAAAAAATATGATATTAGGTTATATCATTTTTCTATATATGTAATTGTTTAATAAATCATATTTATAATTCAATAAAATATTTAATATTTATTTAGAATATGCATTATATTGTAAAATATTTGACACCATTTAATACTTTTAATAATAAAAAGAAATGGTACATCAAATTCAATTTGGATACGAAAAGGTAATACTTATTAAAGAAAATTTTAATATTATATATCATTGAAATGATTTGAATTAAGATAATTCAATTGAAATTTAATATGGGGTAGCTAAAAAATTAGCATGTTATATAAGTAGATAACATGTAGTATAATTATCTAGATTATTATTACTAAAATAATAATTATTTTATTTTCTTAGGAAAAAATATCATTATATTGTAGGATTAATATATTGATGGTTGAAGTTTTATTGATAAATATATTTACCTTGCAAAGAATTAGAATAACAAGGTTTGTAGGAATACTTTATTTTATTTTTATCACAATGGCACACCTACCATGTGGTTTGAACTTGAATCTCCTTTTTTATTGTAATATTTTTGTATTGCTAGCTAAAATACCATAATTAATATTGATAAACATTATTTCAATTTGATGTGAAAAAAAATTACCATTATTAATAAAATTCAAATGATTATAAAATTTAATTTGCTATTAATTTTGATTAAAATACAATAAAATTAAGCAATAAAAAATAATTATTCATTAATATAATTTATTAATAAGAGAATGACTTATTTAAAATTTTCTTTAAGCATAAGACTATATTACAACATATTCTTAACTTTTCTTTTCTTTTTTTACTTTGCAAAATGGAATTGATAAGAATATGAGAAAAATGTTAAATTCTATAGAGCTAATATGCTATGATAATTATTGTTATTATCATTATCAATTAGAATAATTTTGTTAAATTAATTTCAGCCTGATTTAGTATTCTAATTATTTTTTGTTATCTATAGAGGAGGACACATGAGTGTGTATATATTTTAGTTATTTTATCAAAAAATTTACTCATCCTAAATTTTAATTATCATTCATTATATTTGCTTGTCCTTTTAGTTGAATAAAGAGGAAATCATTTGATTTCAAGGATCATCTTTTTTATAAAGAAAATGTTTTTTATTTTTGTGTTTAAAAAAAAAACATATATTTATTATAATACAATTTAAATATAAATAAATATTTTTCACTAAAAGTCATTATTATAATTTAAATTACTTATGCCAAAATCCATATGTCTAACCTAATATTTTAAAAAATGATTTATAAAAATGTTTGCCTTGAATTGAAATGTTTGTTTTAAAAATGGAACAAAAATGGAAAAATAGGTTTATGGAATCTAGACACAAGTTTAGATTTATTTGGTTAGTTATAAGATAGTATGTATGTTGAACTTGATTCTATTTAAGTAATTGACAATTTTTTTAAAGATTATCCTTGTTAATTTAGGACAGAAAATGGTTCATAGTGTTTTAGTATAACTCTTTTTAATGATGTTATATTTTAAAAGATTATCAATTCCTCTCTCATAAGTATGATAAACTATATTATCCCATTTTCAAGCATAATTATGCATCAATATTCTTGAAATCTATCAAATTCTAATATTTTTTCATCCTATGATTAATCATCTATGTGTTAGACCAAAAAAATCTTTAGCATACACTTTGTCTTCTCTAATACTAATTACTAGTATTTTTATTTGAACAATACTTTAATACATTTTTAATTTTAATAGGTAGTAATATTTACTTGATAAGAAGGATAGGATACACCTCCCCCCCCCCCCCCCCAAAAAAGGCCACCCCCCCCTCCTAAAAATTTTTTCTTATTAATATTCAAGGGCTTTTTAATTAAATATTTAGTATTTGTTCAATTCTATTGCAATAATTTGATAATGTGCTAGAACATCATATCTCACAACTATATAAAATAATAAGTATAAAATACTATATAATATGTAACTTATTTTTTCCATTCAAATACTTAGTAATTTTAAGTCTACTATGTAATATTAATATTTTAATATGTCTAGATTTACTCGTAAATACTAGTGCTTCATTTTTATATTTTATGGTTAATTTAAATTCCTACGTAACCATTCTCGAGTCTGATCCCCTTAATAATAGTTTAGTATAGAAGAGTCTGATCCTGCTTCGCTTATCGCTTTATGAAACAGGGGTATAACTAAAACATATACACATGAGTGTGTATATATTTTAGTTATTTTATCAAAAAATTTACTCATCCTAAATTTTAATTATCATTCATTATATTTGCTTGTCCTTTTAGTTGAATAAAAGAGGAAATCATTTGATTTCAAGGATCATTTTTTTTTTAAAGAATATGTTTTTTATTTTTGTATTTAAAAAAAAAACATATATTTATTATAATACAATTTAAATATAAATAAATATTTTTCACTAAAAGTCATTATTATAATTTAAATTTTTGCCTAATATTTTAAAAAATTATTTATAAAAATGTTTGCATTGAATTGAAATGTTTGTTTTAAAAATGGAACAAAAATGGAAAAATAGGTTTATGGAATCTAGACACAAGTTTAGATTTATTTGGTTAGTTATAAGATAGTATGTATGTTGAACTTGATTCTATTTAAGTAATTGACAAATTTTTTTTAAGATTATCCTTGTTAATTTAGGACAGAAAATGGTTCATAGTGTTTTAGTATAACTCTTTTTAATGATGTTATATTTTAAAATATTATCAATTCTTCTCTCATAAGTATGATAAACTAGATTATCCCATTTTCAAGCATAATTATGCATCAATATTCTTGAAATCTATCAAATTCTAATATTTTTTCATCCTATGATTAATCATCTATGTGTTAGACCAAAAAAAATCTTTAGCATACACTTTGTATTCTCTAATATTAATTACTAGTATTTTTATTTAAACAATACTTTAATACATTTTTAATTTTAATAGGTAGTAATATTTACTTGATAAGAAGGATAGGATACTTTTTTTCTTATTAATATTCAAGTGCTTTTAATTAAATATTTAGTATTTGTTCAATTCTATTGCAATAATTCCATAATGTGCTACTACATCATGTCTATAGAATATGTAACTTAGTTTTTATATGTAACTTAGTTTTTCCATTCAAATACTTAGTAATTTTAAGTCTACTATGTAATATTAATCTTTTAATATGTGTAGATTTACTCGTAAATACTAGTGCTTCATTTTTATATTTTATGATTAATTTAAATGCCTATGTAATTGTTCGATTAAACGTAGTTTATGGCAAGATTATTAAAAATAATAATATGTAACATTATTATTTTTTTCAAATTGTAAAATCATAATTATAATTTAATCAACATTAATAATAAGTCCACTTTGCAAAAAACCTAAATAGGATTTAATTATTGCATTATACAAGTAGAACAATATAATCATGGTCTACCCAAAATGTCTAATTTCAACGTATTTCTCCTTTTCAATTACTTCATTAATGTACGGATGAAAATTTGAAAAAGGATATAGAATAGGGGAAATAGTATTTTGCCTCCAATAATGGTGGGATATTAAACACAATCATATGAGAACATAATATAAAGATTACAATGTAAAACATGTTTAAAATAATAGTAATAACTTATTATTTGAACGAATATTTTTAATTTTTAATCAAAATCTCTGATAGGGATAGAGGTTTAAAGTTTAAATTTTGAGTTTAGTTAGACGAAGGCTTGCCCCTTTTGTTTTGGTGTTTTCAGCGACGTAAAAAGTTTAAAATGAGTATGACATAGTAGTTATAGGGGCAAAGTGCCAGACATCAACCTACCAAAATTTTGTGACAACTACAAATTCCACCATCTAAATTAAAAAAAAACAAATATTTAGAATTACTAATATAATGTATGCAAAAACTAAAACTTTCTTATCTACTAACTTTCATATCTACTAATGAGTTTTATGCTTTGTGTTTGAACTTTATTTTAAACCTGATAAACATAAGGTATAAATACTTTTCTAATTTTTCAATCCAATAAAAATGTAATTTGTAATATGAAAAATATTTTATAAATAATTTAAATAGTTTACTGTGTTTTTTAAAATATTGAATTGTTTTTCAATTAAATAAACTAAAAAATCTAAAGATCTTAAAAAAAAAAAAAAACTGAAATAAATCATAAGAATGCATCAAACTCAAAAACGTACGTCCGAATAAAAGGCCAAACAAGACGAAACCAAAGACTCAACTAAAAAACAAAAAGAAGAGAGTCAACAAAGCACAAACAACACAAAGAACTATTAACTGAAGGGCAAAAAAAACACCAAAAGAGCACTCCTTTACATAGCTAATTCAGAGTTGTCAGATCCATCTGCTGAGTGACCACTTCCTGAATTTCAATGACTAATAAAAACACCACCCGAAGCGAGCATAGGAGTGCAAAGTACTTCTCATCTAAAATTAACAAAAGAGAAGGCACGTGAGGAAACAGGGGCCACCGAAGGATAGGATGCAGAAACACCATCCGGATCCCCAACGACATTGAAGAAATACTTGGCAGAAACATCGTCCTGGCATATTGAATTGTTGTCATTTAAACTCATTTGACAAACTACATATGTTTTTCTCCATATGTTTTGAAAGGAGATTAAATTTTGTGCGCTATAAATGTATTTATTGTATAAAATATTTTAAAACTAATTTAAATGTACTTGGTTAAAGCAAGTGGCCAATTTTATTTTTCAATGAAGCTCATTGAATGGGTGGTCAAGGAATATAATTCATAACATTATATTGTGTTTTTCACACATTTCAATACGACTATATTAGTAGAGAAATAATGAAAACTTTGAAAAAGTAAAAATGCATTGCCTCTCCTTTGAGTACCATAGAACAAATATTTCATAAGACGTGATGATCGATAGCTTTTCTTCCTCTCATATTCATAATCTTACTCTCTTTATGCATATTTTCTAAAATAACTATTATTGTTTCTACTATTATCTATAATTGATGTCCAACAACAATATTTGTAATTCTTTGCTTTCGTTAAGAGATAAATATTTAATCATCAATATTATTTTACATTATTTGTATTCTTTATAAAATAATAAATGTCTAATTAATTTATTTAAAATATTAGGCCTAAAATGATAAGTAAAGAATATTTTCTGTATTATTTATGGCTTTTGAAGTAAGAACAATCATTAGTAAAAGTTGAATTTATTTTCATTATGATTTATATTTATCATTCAAAAATTTATTTATCATACTATTACTCTTTTAATACATCTTGGGAAGATAATCTAGTAATATTTGATTTGTCATTAAATTTTTTATATGGTATAAAGTTAGTAATTTTGGAGAACCTGTCATTAATTTTCTTACATGGTATAAAGTTAGTCATTTTGGAGAACCTCTCAACTACTACAAAGATACTATAATTGTCCTTCTATATTCTTGGTAATCCTAATACAAAATCCATACTAATATCTTTCCATTGTCCATTTGGAATAGGTAATGGCTTATACAACCTTATGTTTGATCTGTCATTAATTTTCTTACATGGTATAAAGTTAGTCATTTTGGAGAACCTCTCAACTACTACAAAAATAATATAATTATCCTTCTATATTCTTGGTAATCCTAATAAAAAAACCATAGTAATGTCTTTCCATTGTCCATTTGGAATAGGTAATGGCTTATACAACCCTATGTTCATACTAGTATCATTTATTAATTTTTTTACTAGGAACACGCCTCTTGCGGGGAGCAAAACCTTGGAATTAGAGTTTGTGTCTAGGGAGTTCTCTTTCGTCAAAGTCACCTAGGAATCACACTCAACCCCATCCACGCCAGCTGGCCTAACAAACCATCGATTGGACTTAGCATATCCGCAACATGTGAGGGGTAGAGATTTAAACTTGGGAGCTCTCTTTTTCAACTTAGATTTTTAACTACCCACTTGCTCTCCAACTCCCCCACATGAGTGGATATAACATTTATCTTTTAATTATAAAACATTTTTTTCCATTCCAAAATGACAACGAAGATCCCTTCCATACATTTTCATTGGATACTATCCCCCATAGAGCCTTGGGCTATACATAATTGCTAATTTTAAAATTAAATTCCTTTTGGAATAAAGAAATAATTACATACCTTAGTATCTTGACATTCCTTCTACATCTTAGAAAAATCAATATCATTCCTCTATAAATTTTTTAAGCAATCAAATTCAATTACATCAACCTCCATAGTAATATCCTTTGTCTTAGCACATTAGTTGATGATGCTTGGAAAGCTCTACAAGAGGCTTACGAAGGTAGTGACCAATTGAAAATGGTCAAGATAAAAACCTTATTTAAAGAGTTTAAGAATATAAAAATAGAATAATCTAAAAGTATAAGTGAATGTTGTGTTTGTGTAAAATATGTGGTTAATAAAATGATCAATATTTATGAAACAATGGGGATGGGAGCTTTTATGAATAAAATACTATGAACTCTAACACTAAGATATAACCATGTTGGCATCATTATTGAAGAAATAAAAGATTTGATAATATTGTAGTTTGGTTATCTTGTTTTTTATCTCATGTTATATAAATAAAGAATAAGATACACCATTGGTGAAGGTGAATAGTAGGATTTTGCATCAAATATAAGAGTCTCAAAGAGTGATGGTGCTAGTACAAGTAACAAAGTATGAGGATAGGGGTAAGGTAGAAGGAAAAATAAAAAATTCTACGTGAAGAGGAGGAAGAACTGGTGGACTGGAGAAGAGGAAGAGGAAGACTTGATAACAATAATCTCCATTGCTACTACTACAAAATTTATGGATATTTAGAAAAATAATATAGAGTAAAATCTACAAATGAAACAAAAAGTATAAAATATACAAATGAGAATGTAGTTGCAAATAAATAATTTTTTATCCTATGAAAAGGGTAAAGAAACTATTCAAGATACTTGGTATATTTTTTCTAGCCATTCTAATCACATATAAATAAATGAAGAGTTGTTTTCTACTATGGATAAGAAATTTAAGTTTATGGTCAAGCTTGGTGATAACAATTTTTTGGAGTTGACAACAAAAGGTGTAATGGAGATATATACTAAGGAGGATAAAAATCAAATTCATGATCCTAATATAAATCATAGTTTTTGGTTTGTTAGAAAGCTTTGTAAAAGTAATTACATAGTAGTTTTTGATGATAATGAATGTATCATATATGATAAGAGTCATAAGAATAAAGCTGTCAGTATTTTTTCAAAGTCAATAAATTGAATGTTTTCTTTGAATTTTGAAGGTAATAGAAGTAGTTTATCAATTTTTTTTTGAAGATAAAATTTGATTGTGGCATTTGAGATATGACTAGTTAAACTTTCAATATTTGAAGTTGTTGACTTCTCAAGAGCTAGTTTTTGGTTTCTCTAAATATGAAGATCACAAAGAAATTTATGAATGTTATGTTAAAGGAAAGCATACTAGGGAAATTTTTCTAATACAAAAATTATGGAAGGTCTAAAATCCATCCCAGTTAGTTCGTTATGATATTTGTGGCTCAATTCAAACCAAAAGCTTGGGTAAGTCATATTATTCTATTACATTTATCGATGATTTCCCAAGGAAATATTGGATATACCCTTTGAAGGGTAATGATGAGGGTTTTAATACTACAAAGAGGTTTAAATTATTTTTAGAAAATAAAAGTGGATATATAAATAAATTTTTAGAGAATAACTATGGTGGTGGGTCTTATTCAAGGTATTTTAAAAAGTTTTATGATAAGAATGAGATTAAGAGATAGATTACAAAAGCATACACCCTCAACAAAATAGGGTGGATAAAAAATAACCACATTGTGGTTATATGGAAATAAGTATGCTTCAAACAAAAGGGCTAAGAAATTATTTTTAGTCTCATGTAGTTGTTACAATAGCATACATTCTTAATAGGAGTCCCATAAGTGTTCTTGACATGATGACTTGTTATGAAGTATGATATGGGAAGAAACACAATGATAATAATTTTAAAGTTTTTAGTCATTTAGCCTATGTTCATGTTGCTAATCAGAAAAGAAATAAACTTGATCCAAAAAGAGAAACTTATATTTTCATTGAATATTATGAAAATAACAAATCTTATAGGCTCTACAATCCTTAGACTATTAAATTTGTGGTTTCTAGAGATGTGATTTTTGACAAAGGGGTATTATATGGTAATAAAAGAGGTGAATATTATAAGACCATTAATATTGGTAATGGTAGTGTTGGTGGTGAACAACCCGGTAGTTTAGGAACTCCTCCAAGTAGTCATTCAAGTAGTTCTTCAAATAGTACTAAGGATAGCATATCAGTTTATTAAAGTAATTCATTAACCATTCTTGATCTTATGAATACTATGAAGGGGAAGGAAATTTTAAAGCTTACCCACAAGGTTAAATGCTTCATAGAAATTTTGAAAGGATACTTAAAATAGATAAAGCTAAAGAAGTTGATCAAGTTGTTTAAATATTAAAAACACTACAAATATATATATATATATATATATATATATTATATATATATATATATATATATATATATATATATATATATATATATATATATATATATATATATATATATATATATATATATATATATATATATATATATATATATAGATATGGTTGATTTTACTTTGATGTATCAAGATATGTTTAAACCTTAGTGCTTGGAAGATGCTTGTGTTAATGATATATGTATACAAGCAACTCAAGAATATATCAACTCCATTCAAATGAATGGTACTTGAGATATTGTAAAAGTTTGTAATGGTAATAAATGTGTGTGTTCCAAGTGGGTTTATATGACCAAGTATAATAGTGATGGAAATATTGAATGACATAAGGCTAGACTTGCTGCTAAAGGATTCCCACAAAAGTATGAAATTGATTATGAATAAATTTTTTCACCTATAGCAAAGAAATATTTAATCAAAATGCTTATTATTTTAGAAGACTAAAGGATATAAAGTATGAATATCTTGGATGTTATAAGCTCCTTCTTAAATGGGTATTTAGAAAAATAAGTGTATGCACAAAAACTACATTATTTTGAGGTTAGTGGGAAAGAAGACTATGTATATAGGTTGATAAAGGCTTTGTATGGTCTCAAGCAAGCACCAAGGTCTTGGTATGCCTAGACAAATAGATGCTTACATCAAAGTGGTTTTGAAAGGAGCGATAGTGATCCTAATATTTACTACAAGAAATAAGATAATAATATTTTTATTATATATTTTTATATAGATGATTTGATTTATATGGGAATCAAGTCAAAAATGAAAGATGAAATCATAAATTCTATGATGAATGAGTTTGAAATGAAATATTTGGGGTTGATAATTTCTTTCTTAGAATGGAGGTTCACCAATATTAAGATGCAATTTTTATTTCAGAAAAAATGGATGCTAAAGATATGTTGAAGGCATTATGTATGGATAAATATAAACTAGTTCACACTCCAATTACTCATGGAATAGTGTTGTACAAGGACAATGGAGAAAATAAAGTAAATGCAATAGGTTATAGCAACACTATGGGAAGTTTGATATTTCTTACTAATGATAGACCAAGCAATGCTTATGTTGTTTGTCTTGTCTCAAGGTACATAAATAAACCATATCAAAGTCATTTGAAGGATGCCAACAAAATATAGAGGTATGTGAATGGTTATCTTGTTTATTGAATCATTATTATGCATGTAATAATATGCATTTCATTGGTTTTTGTGATTTTGACTAGGGTAGCTATTTGGATGATAAAAAAGTCTACTTCTAGCAATTGTTTTTCTCTATAATCTAACTTGATCACATTTAGGTTAAATATGCAAATATTAGTTACTCTTTCCTCCATATAATTTGGTTATATTACAATCAATTTAGCTAGTGTATAGACCCTATGGATTAGGAAGGTATTAGAGGAGAATTATGAGGAGTAATGTTATCATATAACTATTTTTTGTGATAATATGGCCAATAATTCAATTGGAAAAGAATCCCATTCATCATAGTAGGTATAAACACTTTTATTTGAAGTATTATTTTATTAGTAATATGGTGAAAAATAAAATAATAAAGTTGAAGTACTATAGCATTTAAGGGTAACTTATTTGCCAAAGCTTAATTCTTAAAAATTATGGATAGTATTATGAGACCTCTTAGAATTAAGGAGAAAAGTGGTGTGAATATTATGCTAATTAAAACCCATACATATGTATATCCTTAACCAAGTTTGTAATCATAGCTATGTGAATTCCTAGCTAAGATTGTAACTATAGTTGTGTAGATTCCATGTTGAGATTATAACTGTAGTTGTGGATATTTTAAGCTAATATAGTAATTGTAGCTATACAGATTTTTAGCCAAGATTGTAATTCTAGCAATGCATATTACCAAATTGTTTTGTAATTATAGCTATACATATTACATCTGATTTTGTAACTATAACTATATATATTTCCAATAGAGTTTGTAATTATAGATGTGCATTTTCCTAGGTGTAATTGAAACTTAATGCATGAGCATCTAGTGGTGTAAGAGTGATATTGCATCACCCAAATTGTATTTAATTCATTTTGTCGAAAACTAGTGAAAAAAATAATTTCTGCTAGAAAAACTAGTAAAACTTGCAAGTGATTCTTAAAGGTCTTAGAGGTCAAATTTGAATATTTTTTAGTTAGACATAGGCCTTAGCATGAAAAACCAAGGCCTACCTCACTTAGCTCATTTCATGCCATTTCCAAAAATATGTTGTAATTGTCAATCGGGTCAACAAGCACGAATTTATGACCTTGGCAAGTTGTCCCCAAATTTCAAATTTGAAATTTCTGGTTTTAGGTGGGAAAAGGGGAAAACAGGGTATTTAAGGGATTTTTCAAAATTGTAAAAGGACTCTTATTTTAGAGGAAAATAATGAAATTTTTTGGTTCTCTTACAGGAACAAAGGAATAACATCTGTGTATGTTTTGTTTGTGAACATCTATGTATGATTTATTTGTGCATGTTTTACTTGTGTTGCTTGATTTTCACCACAACTATAGTGAACAATTAGTTTTTAAGCATGTGTTTTGTGAGTGTAACAAAAATAGGAATTCTCTTCTTGCATAATTTTTCGAAGATGTGAAATAAATTGTGTAAATTTTGCATTAAATATTATGTGTTTTTCTAAGTAATAGGGGTTGTAATTTTCACACATATTTTTAATAAATACGGATACATCTTAAAGATAGACCACACAAATATTCCTTTCCCATAGAACATCTCAGAACTACGTCTGAAGGAAAGAGAGGAATGGGTAGGCCATGACATAACTAACCATTCTTGATCCTTATGAGTGACTAAATTCAAATCGGAAAAACATATAGCACCACTTAGTCTAATAAATCATCCATTTTAGGTATAGAAAACCTATACCAAATAGTAAATTATCGATAGTTCTTGAATAATTGTGCATTCACCATTCACCTTCCCCCTTCGGTGTCAAAAATATTAGAACTATACATGGAATAAAAACATCCTTAATTAGTCTCTTATTTAATTGAGTCTATACCTATTTGTTTAATTCTACATTCATTTTTAAATCCATTCAATGTAGTGCTATATTTGGTAGACTAGATCCTAGGATAAGATATATTTGTTGTAATATTTTATAGGTAATCCCTTAGAGAATGTATATAAAATTTTAATAAATATGCAACCTCTATTTGAATCTCATCCTCCTTAAGTTTTACTTGAGAAAATATAACATAACATTACTTAGAATTTTTAAGTTCTTTCAAAATATGCTTACAATATAAGAGCATTACTCATTTCGCCCGTTCCCCCTTTTTTTAAGTTTTCCCCCCCCCCCCCCCCCTCAAGGCCTTCCTAAGAAAATGTTAAGCATCCATTAAAATAGCATCATACCATACCTCATCATAGTAGTTGCCAACATATTAAAATTGATTTTGCAATAGTCAAACACCATGACATGATAAACCTTTTGTAGCCATAAAATCTTGTATGGTTTGGGATATGCCATAGCTTTAAGGACCAATTTATCCACCATCTCTATAGACACTAGGTCGTTGGTGCTACCATTATCTATAACTATATTATAACACTTATCCATAAGTTTAAATTTAGTTTTGAATATGCTCCGCGGCAAAATCTCTATTAATATTAAATTCTCTCTATTTTCTAGTTCTATGGATGTAGTCATATCATCTTTTATTTATTTAGAATGAGAAACATTAGGTCTATTATCATCACTACTATTTTCTTAGTAGCTTCAAGGCAATCATATGCCTCTTGCCCATGTGCTCCATATTTGTAGCTAAAGCCATTGAAGCCTCGATCACATCCTCATGGTCCAAATCCTTCTCCTCTCAAAGGTTGAAATTATCCTCTCTATGAAGTATTCACACCATTATCCTTCTTTTTATTGGAGCTTTGTTTATATACAATTGATTGCTTGTGATAACCTCTACCTCTGCTATGACATTATTGTTTTTTTCTAGCCAAATTATATTTAACATTTAATGTACATTGATATGAATCCCTCATCTATCTAATATTAAGCATACTAACTATGTCTTGAATTGTTAGTCCTAGTTCATTTATATATATCAAAATATTTTTTTGTTAGTATCATTAGAATAACTAGCTTAAATTGTGAATTAGTAGAATTTCTTTGTGTATTCTTTCACACCCAAATCCTTCCAATGGATATTGAGTAACTTCTTAAATATATTACACAATAATAATAATAATAAAATAAAAATTTGTGCTTCAACTTGCTCACCATATTATCCCATGATCTAATCTTCTCTCTTACTCTATGAACTCTTTTTAGCCTTAACCCTCTTGGAGTCTTGCTCAGAATTAAAATAATTCTCCATATATACTATTTGGTCGATCGAGTCTTCTTCCCAAAGCTACTCATGAGGTCTAATAAGATGATCGAATATAGTTCCGTGAAATGACAACAATGGCCGTGTTTCATGGCAAAAAATATGACGTAGACCATGATTTCGACATATAAATCACAAAGGCGTGCATCTCCTATTCATTATACTTCGTTCACAGCAATATCTAGCCCATAGTGACAAAGGGAAAAAACATGCACGTTTGTCACGTTACATAGATATTAAAACACACGTTTGCAAAGTAAAACATGACTACGATAATTTCGAGTTTAGTTCAACCATACTCCCGTATATTGAAATCAAAAACTTGCAGAAAGACACGCAATGGAGCTACTAATAAGTATAGTTATTACATTATCGATACTGATTCTTTTGAATGCATTGAGGAGCTAAACATATCAACATGGACAGTAGTTCATGACTTATACATGCTACGAATCTTAACTTTCCTACAAGTAAAATGGAAAAAAAAAATAAGAACATATTAGGATGAAATTGCTCACGGATACATACCGTTGCCTACAAGATTGCTTCAGCGGTACAAGAGGTGAAACATTCTGATCATGCTCATATATAGAGGTTTCTTGTAAGTTAGAACCTACGTCATACAAATATATCTCTGTTTTCAAATTCAATACACTCGCAGCCCACATGTCTATTTATGGTCGTAAGATTATAACACTTGTTCAGGAATTTCTGTGGCAAACAGTGGATTGCCAATTTTATAATGAGATTCGCAGTTATGAATGGATATTTTCCACTCATTTATGTCTTCTGGGAACATCTGTTTTAAATTCTGTTTTGGCATAAAGCGTAGCTGCTTCGCACTAATTTCCGAATCTTATGCACAGGCGATGATAATAAATATGTGCAGAACGAAGATTTAAGAGGTCGATTTCATGTGAAGGTTTATCATCATTCCAGCTATCGTTTTGGCATTTCTCTTATCATAAACTACGACGGAGAAAAAAATAATGGAAAATACCAAATGATTAATCAAATGTGGTAGCAATTGAATTGTTATGAAAATGTTATCCGTTTTTAGCCTTACAAAACCACTTTGAATTCACACAAATAAATCGAAAATGTTCTAATAATAATAATAAAACATAATCCTCCCAGGCCCCCCCATTCTTATCCGGTTGAGGATTGGAGAAACATTTGGCACTCCAAGGGCTGGCCGAAAGTAAACTTTTTTGCCTGGCAGTTTATGCACAATGGAATTCTCACTTTTGACAATCTCAGATGTAGAGGAATCATCGGCCCTTCTCAATGTGTTTTATGCCACAAGAACGAGGAAACAGCTGATCACCTGATGTTTGAGTGCCCTTCAGCTAGATTTGGAAGCGATGGTTCTCTCACTATAAAATCCAGGTTAATGGTGACATGAATCGGACTAATATTTGGGAAAGATGGAAGAGGGGTAGATTTAAATCTAAAGCTCTTCAAATTGGGTGGGAGCTTGGCTTAAACTTCATTTGGTGGCAAGTGTGGTTGGAGAGAAATGCAAGAATTTTTAGAGAAACCTTTTCCTCGCTAGATTGAGTTTGGCAGGTCATTTGGAGCAAAGTCCAAACGGTCACGCTAAAGAGGAAACTCAGGTTGGTGGGCCAATGGAGAGGGAGTTGAAAAGCAAGAGGGACAAGACAGAGGGTTGGAAACCACCCCGGAAGGGATTAAAATCAATGCGATGGCGAAAGGGCAATCCGAGTAGTGCCAAAATTTGCGTGGTCTACCAGAATCATGAGAGATCAGTGCTCTATTGGGAACTACAGGGCTTGTGAAGAGCCACAAATAATGAAGCAGAAGCCATTGCTATCAAATCTGCTTCTATTTGGGTAGTTACTTAGGGAACGAGGAGAATTATTGAATCGATTCTCACGGGAGACTGCATGAGGAACTTTGCATTGAAAGCTTGGAGGTTGAGGATGGTCTCTCAAATCAAGGAATTATGGAGGGAATTAGATGATGTGATTCCGTTTATGTGAGAGAGATTTAAACAAAGGACCATTTCTTGGCTAAGATGGGTGTTGAGAAAGAGGTAGGGTCAGTGACATGCCTATTGAAGATGAGGTGATTAGGCAGGGCCTTGAAAGATCCTTGAGCCAATGATCAAAGAAAAAGCTAAGGGTGGTTTTTGTTGCAATATCGTGACTTGTTGCGCCATCACGTCCATTGGAGGCAACCTGTTACGATATCACGACATGTTGGCGTAACGAGAAGGGAGAAACGACACGAAGGTGCGCATGCGGAAAGGAAAGTAAAAACAATGGCGAAGAAAAGGAGAAATAAGAAATAAAAACGCAAAGGGGAAATAGCTAGGACAAAGAGGAAGGGAGATCGCGAAAAGGGAACGAAAAGAGAGAAAAAGAGGTGATGATTCCGACATGAAAGGGAAAGGTGGATAGGAGACGACAGGGTTCGCCAGGGGAACTTTGTTTTAATACAATTTTTTTCAAAATTTTCAAAAAAAAATAATAAAACATAATCTAGAATAAGTAAAATAAGTGTAAATTCTTTGGAGAAAGGGAAATTTTGGAAAAGGTGTTTATGGAGCTTTTAGAAGTAATTTCATGTTGCAATTTGCATAAATTTTTAGTAATAAATAAAAGCAATCCATTTACTCAAATGTTATATAATAAGAATAAATAAAAACAAAAGGTAGATTATAAGTGTTCTTGAGCATCAAATAAATATAACAAGAATAAATAAGAACAAAAGGTATATTATAGGTGTTTTTGAGCACCAAATAATCACTATCTTATCCATACATAAATCAAAACACTTTGGTTGGGGAGTTTTTATATGAATACCATATAAACCCAATTACATAATCATGTTAACCTCAACCAAAATAAGTGGGATTTAGGTTAATTATAAAGTATAAGATGAGTTTAACCATAGCAAGGTTAACCATAACATATAGGATGGACTTAAATTAATAATTAAATACAATTAATCCATGCACATAATTAATCATAAGGTTGATTGGAGAATAAAAAGAATTATTGAGAAGATTCAATTAATTCAGATGAAATTTTTGAAAGTTGATTACAATCATGTGGTCAGAGATCAAAATAAGAGTATTGATACTTTAGCTAATTGGGCTTTGGACAAAGGTGATCTTACTTGCTATGGCCATCCTCCTGGATGGTGGGCTTCGCAAATAAAGGAAAATCTTCTTTTTATCATTTCTTTGGATGGCTTTAGTTTTGGAGGTACCTAGTTTCTTCTTGCTTTATTTTTGCTTCTCTTTGGTTCGGTCAAGGTATTTTAGTTCCCTAACTCAAAATATTCTTTCTTTTATTTCCCCTGATGATTCTTGCCTTAAAAGTCTTTTGGTCTAGAAAGGTCATTGTTGTGTTCATTTTTTTTTCTTTTTTCTTTTTTTTTTAGTTTTTTGAGGTGTGTATTTTTTTGTTTGTTTTGTTTTTGTGTTTTTTGTGTTGTTTTTTATCATTCTTGTGTTTTTGTAGTTTTGTGTGTTTTTTTTTGTATTTTTGTTATTGTTCTTGTGTTTTTGTAGTTTAGTATTTTTTTTGTATTTTTGTTATTGTTATTGTGTTTTTTTTGTTCTTGTGTTTTTGTATGTTTGTGTTAATTCGTGTTTTTGTATGTGTTTTCTATGTTTTTTTGTTTTTTTTTGGTTGTTTTTATTTTTATTTTTTAATTTTTTAGGTTTTAGTTGTTTTTGTTTTTTCTTATTTTTGTTGGTTATGTCTTTGTAGCATTATGTTTTTTTGTCATGTTTGTGTTTTGTTATGTTGTTCTTGTATTTTTTTTATGTGGTTTGTATTGTGGTTTTGTTTTTTTGTATCTTATTGTGTGTGTGTTTGGTTGTGTTTTATCTTTTCGACACACTCATGGAGCATGTTTTTATTTTATTTTATTACTTTTATTTATTTATTTTAATCTTATTATGTGTTTGTTTACTCCTTGATTATGTCAAAGGTGGTAGGCTAGGTGTGAGCTCTAGGTAATTTTAACGGAATAGATACCCATGCCTCCTTGGGTCTTACTTGAAAGTGGTATACCTTATGGGATATTTTACACACACAAAAAATATGATATTCTCATCAATTTGATACCTTGATATTGTCCACCTATAGTCATAGTTATCCCTACAGAACTACCAAATTAGTAGTATTGTAACATGAATAAAACTTAATATTATGATTTATCCTTGCCAAACCATGTTAACAAAAGAGAAATACAATACCATATCTATGTGGTGTAAACATTATTACAACAACTTTGCATGTCCATGATATAAACTATGCTAGTTACTTGAAAATAACAAATCATATGCACACATTATCATTTTAAAGAGGTTCAACTTGATTGGGTATTAGACATGGATGGATTTCAAAATTTATATCTCTTCTTCAGTCAGTTGGTATCAACATAGATCATTTATCTCCATTCAATTACTTTTTAAATGCTCCTCCCCGCTTTCTTCCTAATAAGAGGGTAATTAATCAAGCATTCAAACAATATGTTTATCTTCAATATATGTAGGTCCCTTTGATCATTCTATCTTAACCCCTTAGTCCTAAGTTGGCCTTCTACACTAAATATTTTATGAGAGATTGAGAATGACTTTATTACTCATATTAATTATATCAAATAGTATTAGACACAACCTTAGGATTACTCTTGGTCATATTAGAGTATGATTACATTATTTGCAAGTGGCGATAAATCACCATATTCCTCAATAGTATAGGGTATGTCATATTTGCTCTATTAGGGAGGTGGAACATTCCATCTTCACTTCTTTATGAGATTTAAGGGAGGTACTATTACATGTATAAAAAATTGGATAGACCACTTATCACTTTTTTAAATTATCTTGAACAAAGATGCTTTGATTATATACCTAATGGAAGCTATCGCTCTTTGGTATCAGTTGTTACAAAGAAGATAAATTACTACATGGCTAATCACCTTATTATTTCACTTTATATCTATAGTCAAGAGTAATAAGTATCTATTTCAAGCTACATATCTCCAAAATATTAATCACATATTTGTGCACCCTTATTTGTATACAAGAGTGGCTATTAGGGCTTCAATAATTTCTTCTTGCTTAAAACAAGATATGACTATAGTTATTTAATATCAAATATTGAACACCACTATCATGCCAAGGAGTTAGTAGACAATCACAACTTACCATTTTCTTGTTCTCTTTTTCAACCATAGAAGCTAAAATAATCTTGAGGGATCAAACTTTGCGTCATCCTAAAATTATCCAACTAGGCCCTCTTAGTCCCAACCATTCTCTTGGCAGTATCATTAGATCCTATGTTGGTATTTTTGAGATAGTTAGTGATGATGATGGTTTTTATAATTTACATCCCACTCTAGATTAATGTTAGTATGTGGATCCACTAGAGCTCCTTTATGTTTCTATCATACCTCTATTTCTAGCTCTCTCTTCATCATAAATTTTAGCATATTAGGGTTTAACCATTTTAGGTAACCCTCAAGGATGTAATATTATGCCATACAACAACTCTTCTTCAATGTAGTTTACACTAGATTCTTTATTCTAGTTTAGCTTATTTTTGTAGTACATTTTTTGTTACTATAGTGCATTGTAACAACTCTTTACAATGAGTCCCACTAGTCTACTTTGACCATTCATGGACATTAATAAAATTATCTCATCTAATATTGGGTCATCTCGACCACAATATAAAATCAAACAACCAATAATCTATCAAAAACTATTGTTACTAGCCAAATAGCACACCATCTCTAAAAAAGAAACACCCAAACATCTCATCCAATAAAGTAACTATTCATCCCAAAGCAACCACAAAAGCTAAATTTTAAACAAAAAAATTGCAAGCATCTATTTGGATCATGTACTATCTATGTACTATGCAGATTGCAAAATGTAAGTCACACCTCTTTGACCCCAAAAGTACTATGGATTATCTACTTTATATCCATCATTAATGTGTAAGTCCAATACAATATCTAAACTTATATGATGGGATCTGATCATTCTTCTCAACAAGCTATTGTCAATGTTCTTATGTGAAATTCCTAAAAGATATAGTAATAAAATATAGTATAAACATAAATATCATTTATATCACATAAATATGATTTATACGACTCATCAATTAATGTATTACCTATACAAGCCTAAATATTTCAGTCTAATATAAGTGATGAAGTAAGTTCATTACATAATGAATCTACCTTGACTATTTGAACCAAAAGTAATGAAAATAATTTTATAGTCTAACACAAAATTACCTCTAGGGTCTTGTTGGCCAAAATGACCATATACAGCGAAACAAGGAAGAATCTCACCAAATACTAAGCTAAGGCAAAAATTCATGATGGCATGATATTTTGATGGCTATGGAGTAGGCTAAGGCTAAAAGTCATGATGGCATGACATTTTGATGGCTACAGAACAAGCTAAGGTGAAAATTCATGATGGTGCGACATTTTGATGGGTGAAGAATAGTCTAAGGTCAAAAGTCATGATTGTACGACATTTTTATGGTCAAAGAGTAGGCTAAGGCCAAAATTCATGATGGCACAACATTTTGATGGCTATAGAGCAAGCTAAGTTGAAAATTCACAATGACGTGATATTTTGATGGGCGAAGAATAGTCTAAGGCCAAAATTCATGATGGTGCAACATTTTGAGGGCCAAAGAGCATGCTAAGATCTAAATTCATGATGGTACGATATTTTGATGGCCATGGAGTAAGCTAAGGTGAAAAGTCACAATGGCACAACATTATGATGGGTGCAGAGCAAGCTAAGGAAAGAACTCATGATGGTGTAATATTTTGATGGACAAAGAGTAGGCTAAGGTGAAAATTCATGATGGTGCAACATTATGATGGGTAAAGAATAGTCTAAGGCCATAAGTCATGATGGTGTGACATTTTTATGGCCAAAGAGTAGGCTAAGGCCAAAAGTCATGATGGCATGACATTTTGATGGCTATGGAGAAATCTAAGGTGAAAATTCATGATGGCACGATATTCTGATGGCCACAAAGTAAGCTAAGGCAAAAATTCATGATGGTGCGATATTTTGATGGTCAATGAGTAAACTAAGGCCAAAAGTCATGATGGCATGACATTTTGATGGTTGTGGAGCAAGCTAAGGTGAAAATTCATGATGGCACAACATTATAATGGTCATGGAGCAGTCTAAGACCATAAGTCACAATGACGTAACATTTTGATGGGAAAAGAACAAAGCAAGGACAAAAGTCACGATGATGCAAAATTTTGAAGGCCACGGAGACCACAAAGTATGAAAGATACGATAAAGATCTATATAACAATAATATCCTAACCTCTTTCAGTTAGAGGTCCCATCACTCTTCAATTATTCTTGTAAAAAATTTCAGTTTTTTGTTGCATAAAACTCTTATATATAGAATGAGTGACTAAAACAAATGGTCAGCTCTTAGGCGTTTACAAGGCTATATACTCAGACTTCTAAAAGATAAATAAAATATCAAAGTTCTAGTTCTTTACTTAATGGTGTATGAAAATCAAGTATGTATGTGTTGTTTATTGCTACTTAAATCTAGTTTGAATGTAATATGCATCGAATCTTAATTTGAATCCTCACATCATCATTTTGTTAAAGATCTTCAATCTAACTTCACAAATAGAGTATTATTAAGAATTCACCAAGGGATTTTAGTCTCTGAGTTTGGTTATGTTGTGCTTTCTTGCAAAAGGCTATAATAGTTGTTGTTGTTGCTTAATATATACCATCTTGATTCTCTATAATTAACTATATTTCCCTCTCTTTTTGTACCCTCTTTTCTCCCCCACTTTTCCTAAAATAAATAAAGGAACCATCCTCCTCTAGAGATTGAGCTAGGAAGACTCTATTCTAACCTGGTCATTCAATGTTGGTAAAGTCTTGGGCACAAACATAACCAAAGGCATATTTTGATCCAAAATTTTTTGGCACACTCAGTGGGACCCTAATCCCATGCATTATATATAGATAAAAGTATCGATGAAACCTTTGCCTTGTTTAATATTTTTATCATCCCCTGACAACTCCGCATAAGAAAGGAACCCTAAAAAAATCCCTTACCTAGATTCTAGTTATGAACCATCCTTATGATAACCAGATCTAAAGCTAAAAATTTAGAAGAGCCCAAATAGTTATTTGAACTACATCTTGGTAGCCTTTGAGCTAGCCCAATTTTGGTTACTAGAATATTTTCTATTCAAAATGGCAACCCAAGACAAATACAGACATCCTGTGTAGCTTTCCTTAGCACTGCTTCTAACGAAACCTCATTTGTAGTCACCAACACAACTACAATGCCTAGAAACCTGCCACCCTACCCTCTATGGAATCATATGAGCCCTTTGAATATTGTAGTCCAACACCCAATACCAGTAGTGGCCCTAAATATGCTACCCTAGTATCATGGTACCATAAAGACAACATACAAAAATTGTTTAGATGTGGCCGCATTAGCACCAATATATGACATCACAAAAGAAGGCATGATGATTAGACTATTGATTATTTCCCTAAAAGGAAAAATGCTTTACTAGCATAGATATCTTGATTACCAAGCTATATCTACTTGGGCTCAATATACTGGTAAATTAGTGGAAGAATTTAACGAGCATACAGATCCTTTTTTGTTGTTGAATCAGTTCAATGCCATTCAAAAACATCCTCAAGAGGAGATCATAGATTTCAATATTAGGTTCATTCAAACCTAGAAGAGAGTACCTGATGGTCTAAGACCAACACTAGAAGGAGCTATATACTACTACTTAAGAGCTTTCAATTCACAAATAAGTATGGCTTTTAGATAGTCCCGGGTGACAAAATTTCTTAAAATCTATCAAGAAGCACAAAAAGTGAAAAAGGACTTGATCACCATAGGAAGATTTCCTTCAAAGATGATTTCCCCTATTTTCCCAAATTTCCCTCAAGTTTCAAATACTACTTTCCCAGTTCCTCTTGCAGATCCTAATACTGGTCTTACCAAGTGGAATGGACAATCTAGCATTCCACTTCTACCAATACCCCCTACTCTTTCGATGCTCCCTCCTATCCCTACACTTTCTCCACCAGTAAACATGTCTAATAAAGACACCCAACTGGCGATATTGCAATATTTGCAAGCCTCTTATAAGACTTTATCAAATAAAGTTATATCTTTGGAACATAGAGAAGCAGTAAGAAACTCTCAATCGAAACGTTATCCATAAGTGACCAGAGATCAAGTCTCCACTAGTGGAATAAATTGTGAAACAACCAACACAATTTATGCTAATGAAGAAGATGTATCCGGTAATGCTTTGCTAGAATCATCCTTTTGGTGTTCCACATGCAATGATCCTCATGGTTAAATTACTTGCATGATCCACCAACACCAGGTCCAGAAGGTGGCTATAAAAAATGCTGAGAGGACCTTCAAGGGTTAAGTAAATATGATCAGGGAATACGATTAGAATTTTATGATGCCCTCTATATAACAAGTCTCAATTCTAACTATATCAGAAAAGAAACCTTTTTAGGTTGATCCTAAAGATCTAAATCCTTTAAAGGTACCTATGCCTGTAAAGAGCCCTATTGAGAAAAGGCTTCCATAAAATTTAGATCCAAAAGGAGCAGAGATCCAAAAAGAAACACCTCTTTATCAAGATACAAAAACTCAAGAACAAGCTAGAGAAACATTGAGGTATCCTTCATTAACTAAACATCAAATATTTGATGCTACTCAGGGATACAGGAACATGAATAGGTTTGATACTATGGTAAAATAAAAGAGTTTTGATTATATTTCATTCACTATTGTTGAAGAAATAAAGAAGACTCCCTCCAAAGCCACCGTGTATGAAGCCCTACAGATCTTGGGACAAATAGACCTATTACAGGAATTATTGAAGTCTATGAAAAATAAATATAAATATCCAGTTAAGTTGGGCTCTGCCCAGGCAAGTCTTAGAAAAATAAAGATAAATATCCAACATACGATCAAACTCGAAGAAGATGCCAAGCCATTTTGGCAAAAGGAATGACCAGTAAATCCCAAGATTGAAGCCCTGATAAAATAAGAATTGCTAAAACTCCTCAAAGGTACAATCATCTACCTAATAAAGCATTCAAAATGGGTTGCTAACTTAGTTTCGATCAGAAAAAAGAATGGAGACATTTGGCTATGTATTGATTTTCACAACTTGAATAAAGCTTCACTGAAATATCACTACCCCTCCCACAAATTGATCAAATTTTACACACAGTGGTAGGAGCAGAAAGGTTTTCACTCCTAGATGATTATTCTAGGTACAATCAGGTCTTGGTCAAAGATGAATATCAGTTCAAAATTGCTTTCACAACTAAGTGAGGAACATTCATCTACCAGATAATACCATTTGGATTACCCAATGTTGGAGCAACTTTTCAAAGAGCTATGGATACAACATTCATAGAATTGTTGAATAATATAATAGTGATTTACCTATATGACATGACCATTTTATCTTCTAAAAAAGGAGACCATATAGCACACCTTAGAAGCGTGTTTGAAAAATACAAGGAGTTCAGTACATCTATAAATCCCAAAAAATTGAAAATCCATCTTTACTGTGGAAGAGGGGCTTCTACTAGGACACATTGTTTCTAAGTCTGGTCTAGCTATAGACCTTAACAGAGTAAAGACACTATTATATCTTCCTCTCGCTCCAAATAAGAAAGGGTTGCAATGATTTTTCAACCAGATCAACTTTGTATGCAAATTCATAGCCTATTTTCCCCAAATCGTCAAACCCATGACAAAACTTTTGAAAAAGTATGCTATTTTCAAATGGAAAGACATCAAGAAACAAGTCTTTCAATAGATCAAATAACAAATAGCTCAAGCCCCCATCTTAGTGAATTCAGATTATTCTAGAGATTTTATTTTATATGCCATAGGCAAGCAGGAAAGTTATGCTGCAGTAATCACACAAAAAGGAGCTGACAATGAAGAAAACCTATAGCTTTTTTGAGCCAAACTATGCAGGAGCATGAAGAGAAATATAACTTCATTGGAAAATAGATATATGCAATAATGAAATATTTGAAAAAATTTAGACACTTCTTGTCTGATAGAAGGATAATTATTTACACCATTCATCTAGATGTACAAAGTTTCATCATATAAGGAGAGCTCGGTGACACAAGAGCTAGTTGGGTGACCAAAATATAAGAATACGATGTAGAAATACGCCTGACCAAGCTAGTGAGAGGTAGAGCATTATGCCAAGAGCTTTCCAAACATACTTCACAAAAATATATGGTGTGCCAGACACAATAAAAATCACTAGATGATGATCAACCCACGTAATATCTCGATTGGGTAGATGAATTGATCAAATACTTCCAAATTGGAAAATACCTAGAAAGTTTAAATTCCTCGTAAAGAAGAAGGTAGTGAATCCAAGCTTTGAATTACACTCTCCTCCCCAAAGTATTGTATAGAAATAATTTAGATGGATTTCTTCTTCGTTACATAAAAGATGAACAAAAACAATAGATCCTAGAAGAGTTTCATGGAGGACTATCAGGACGACACTACTCAGGAAGAACCACTACTCTAAAGATCATCCAAACTAGGTGCTACTGGACAACTATTTTTGCAGACTCTTTTGAAGTAACCAGAGGCTATGAGGAATGCCAAAGGTTTGTTGGGATAAATAGGAATACCCCATTACCCCTTAAGTCCATCCAGGTTGAAGAACCTTTCCAACAATGGGGACTAGATTTCATCAAAATAATAATACCCAACTCATCCGCTAGACATAAGTATATCTTGAAAGCTACCGATTACTTCACTAAGTGGTTAGAGGTAATCCCTACCAAAAAATCTAACCAAGAGGTTGTGATAGAGTTTGTGGAAAGTATAATCACCAGATTTGGCATCCTAGAAGCGTTGGTCACAAAGAATGGTTCATATTTTGTAGGTGCTAAAATGATTGATTTTGCATGTAGATATGGGATCTATTTAAAGACATCCTCAAAATACAATCCCCAAGGAAACATACTAGCTAATTCTATGAATAAAAACTTGCTCAAGATTTTGAAACGGAATTTGAAAGACAACAAAATAAGTTGGCATTCCTTGATAAATCAGCCACTATGGGCTAATAGAATAACAATCAATAAGTTCTTCAATGCATCTCCTTATTCCTTGGTTTATGGAAAAGAAGTAGTCCTACCAGAGCATACAGAAATACCTACCCTAAAACTACTCAATCAAACTGGTACAAAAGAAGAAAAACCTATGGAAAATAGGTTGATTCAGCTCCTGCATTCAGAAGAACAAAAGTAATGGGCTTATAATCATCACCTAGAGCATGTTGTTGCTACCAAAATATGGTTTGATAAGAAAACTACCCTAAGGAAATTTAAAATGGGTGACTTAGTCCTCAGGTGGAACAAGAAAAAGTCCAAACCTTGCAATAATGATAAATTTGATACATTTTGGGATGGTCCTTTTGAGATAATAGAAGAAAAGCAACATAATTCCTTCCATTTGAATGATGAACAGAGCCATGTTTAACCCATCCACGTTAATGGCTTCCACTTGAAGCTATACTTCAAGAAATAGGTCCTTTTTTTTGTTGTATGCATTTTTATGTAAATATGTATTTTTACTCCCATTTTGAGCAAAATGTCACAATGGCATGACTTTTTGGCAACTGCTCCTTTTGAGAAAAATGTCATGATGGCACGATTTTTCGGCACCCAAGTGTCCCTTTTGAGCAAAATGTCACGATGGCGTGACTTTTCGGCATCCAAGTACCCCTTTTGAGGGAAATGTCACGATGGCATGACTTTTGGGCACTCAAGTGCCCCTTTTGAACAAATGTCACAATGGCACAAATTTTTGGCACCCAAGTGTCCCTTTTGAGTAAAATGTTGTGATGGCACAAATTTTTTGAAGAACACAAGCTTACACTAAGAGGGGGGTGAACTATATAAGAGCACTTTTTACTTTCTTTCCAAACCAATATCAATTAATATCCTTAATTGCAATAACCAAATATAGCAGTGTGCATTAATAACTCAGATAGTAGTAGTAAACAAAAGCACAAGTCACCACACATAATAAAGACACCACAATTTACGTGGTTCACCCAATGTGGGCTACTCCATATAGAAAATATTTTACTAAAACTTTATAAATCAATCTCTTTGGGAATCACTTTCAATTACAATGTTTATGGATCCTTGTCCAAATAAGATGTTTATCCCCTTCTGCTCTGGCTATGTGATCTTCTAGAAGACTCAGTCTCTCTGTTGCATTGACTGGTGGACCTCTTTCCACTTGAAGACTCCTCACTCAGATCTATCTTCAACTATGTTGACCGTTGGATCTCTATCCACTGAGACTCTATCCTCTATACTTTGTCACCTCAAAATCTCTGTCAATAGGCTCACATAGAACCTTCTTAACAAGATTACACAGAAATTGTCAAATTCTGAATAACAAGTTCACATAGAACTTGTAAAAATCTGCTTTAGCAAGCTCACCAAGAACTTGTCCAAATATGCTTTAGCAAGCTCACCAAGAACTTGCCCAAATTTGCTCTAGCAAGTTCACCAAGAACTTGCCCAAAAACTGCTCTAGTAAGCTCACCAAGAACTTGCCCAAAAACTTTCCACAAATATTTCCCAACACTATCCTCAAATATGTGCTAACACTGTCCTCAACAATGAATGGCAATATCAACTCAAATAAACTTATAGAAGCATAAAGAGAATTTTTAGAGAAAATATGTTATAATCTAACTCTCAACCCAATGCAATCTCAAATAAACTCATAGAAGCATAAAGAGAAATGTTAGAGACTCAATATGTTCTAATATAACTCTCAACTCAAATAAACCTCAACTCAATTCAAGTCAACCTCAACTCAACTCAAGTCTTATAGAACCATAAAGAGAATTGTTAGAGACTCAATATGTTCCAATGTCAATCTCAACTCAATACAGAATGATGGAATAGTTTATTTCATAGAACTTGAACAATCACTTCACACATTACTTGACTAGGCTCAATCAACTTAACTCAACCAATCATCACAAGGGATAACTCTTTCTCACAAAACCCTAGTTCAAGTATCAACCAACTCAAATATTTCCAACAATACTCAATTACAAATCTCACATAACAATGATACTCATGTTCTTTTCTAACTCAAGTTCTTTCACAACCAATGGGCTTCAATAAATTATGCTTATAAAACAAGGTTTAAACACAACTCTCAATTCAAAAAACCTTGATGTATTCAACCAACCACTTTCGAAAAGGAAACCACAAACAATAATTTTCCCTCCAATGATATTTCACAAATCAACCACCATAAAAAATCAATAGGAAAATATGCCCATACCTATTATGATGTGAAGAAACCCCTTTTGAAATTTGCCACACTCAACACACTTTGAAACAAAATAACCTTCACTTTGAAACCCTTTACAAAAACATAAATATCTCTTTATGTACACCTTATTTCTCCTTCCAAGAAAAATAATCAAATAGCCCTCGAAATAAGATTTCCAACAATATATAACATGATATACTTTTATAAAAGGAAAAACCAGAAATATCTCCTTTTCTAAAAGTGCATTTAAACTTGCCTTCCGATTAAATAAAAAATATTTAATCAAACATTTTCTTCAACCACACCTTATTCCTCCAACACTAGGCAATAATAAAAATTGATTTAATAAAATGTTAACTTGCCTCTAGAGGGAATCGAACCTTCATCGCTGCCCACACAACACTTCAACCATGGCACCAAAGACCACGCGAGCTACTCGCTCACATAATATGGAGAGTGAAGACTCTACTCTTATTCCGCTGCCCTCTTGCTCACGATAAAAATGTGGGCAAAATATTTTACCTTTTATTCCTTGCAATTCATAGCCAGTGGGATTCGAACTCATGCACATCCACCAACAAAAGCCTTAACACTCCCAAGCTCACCATTAGGCCACGTTGCCACTTCAACGAAATTTGGCGCATTCAAAATTTTGTTCTCTTTGATTCGTGCTTGGTGGTCTTAAAACAAAAAGACCTTTGCATATTAATATGCAATCTCCCTTGTGAAAAATAAATGTCGACGCTTTGAAAATTTTAATAATCACCTTTAATAGCGCATGAAATTTATGATGTCGGCAATATTTTAATTTTAATTTTAAAATTTAAATTTAAATTTTAAATAATTAAAATTTAAACTAAATATTTAAAATCAAATATCTCCATCACTAAGGCACTTTTTTCAACAAAATGAAAGCCCAAATTGGGTTTCAAGAAAAACCTAGTTTGAATATGTCGTCCATGGTTTTAAATAAAATCTTTTATTTTCCCTACCTTGGTTCTCACAAAAACCCTAAATTTGTCCATGCTCTCAAAATATCATTTGCCCATCAAAACTCAATGTGATCCAAATGACATCTATGAATCTTGTGAAATCAATGACAACATAAAACAACTCAAATTTTCAACAATATTCCGCTTTGTCATTGATGGCAACACCTCTGAAGTAAAAACCACAATCACTACAAAAACCATCTCTTAGAATCAAAGTTGCTCCCCCTGACTCAAAAATCTCTATGGAGGTTGCCCCCCCTAACTCAATATCTCTCCCCTTTGACATCAATGGCAAAAGGGACACCTATGAGGCTAAAATATATAACTCTTAAGCATAGCCCCCTCACCACCTTCTCTCTTGAGGTGATTATTTTTGGGGTGGGAGTACTTTTACTCTCATCTCACTTTGTTTCTTACCAGGGTTATGCATAGTGGCTATTTTTGTAAAATTGGCTAAAAATAGGATTTTTAAAACTTGGAATTGGCTAATATTTGGGACCCTTGACCATGGTCCATTAGCCAAAAATTTATAGATGAAATTTTTTTTGGGTCGATTCACCCCAATTTTATAATAATGTGAAAATTTTAAGTTTAAATTCTCAACATTGCCCCTAATAATAGTGAACCTTCTACATGTGTTTCGAAACTATTCAACTGGATTTTCAAACTGATTTGCCAAATTTTTTAAATATGTTTTGGGGCCAACCCCTTACGCATAACCCTATTTCTTACCTCTATCAACTTCCTTCCATGTTTTTATGATATCCTTCTCTTGATGAATTACATGATATTCTCGTCTAGAACTTGTTTGACCTTCTTGCCCTGAACCTGTTTGGAATTGAGTCCTACACCATCTTGCAATATGCCCAAAGTTATTGCATTTGAAATACTTAATATTGTAGCCTTTGGTTGGTGCCCATGTCCTGAAATCATTCTTAAAATAATTTCCATATCCATTCCTTTCTTGAACCCTATATTGTGAAGTTCTATTTTCATGACCATTATAACCATGACATGAATTATGTAGTTCTAAAACCAAAACCATGTTGCTCATTTCCTTTGCACTGAAAAGCTTTATGATCAATCCTGTTACATGAGAAGCAATGTCCTTGAAAATCATACCTTCTTCCTT
Organism: Wollemia nobilis; assembly: GCA_028583015.1. Taxonomy (NCBI): domain Eukaryota; kingdom Viridiplantae; phylum Streptophyta; class Pinopsida; order Araucariales; family Araucariaceae; genus Wollemia; species Wollemia nobilis. Next base: position 551,421 of record JAQPPZ010012958.1, read on the forward strand.
TGAAGTTTCTTCTAGAAAAATCAAACTTCTTTGATCCATAGAACCTACAATGTATAGCTCTGTGTCCAAATCCATTACAAGAAAAACAATGTCCTTGAAAAGCCCTTTATTCATACCTTGGTTCCTTATACCTTTCTTGACCATTATCCCTATTATTATTTTCAACACGTGTATTACATCCTTGAACCTTATTTGTAGTATCTAAAACTTCTTCGTTAGTTTCTTCCTTGTTTTTCTCTTCAAGAGTTTCTTTTCCTTTTGAACTTGATTCACCTATCTCAAACAAGAACCTAACTGAATATTTGGATCCATAGGAACTTTGGAACTTTCCTCACAAATATTAGGTGCTTCCTTGCTTTCATATTTTACAACTTCCTTTCCTTTTGAGTGACTTTTCTTGCAAGTAAGATACAGCCTTAAAATAAGTTTCCACTCCTTTTTGAATATTTTCATCTAATGTATAATCTCTTGTCGTGGTTACCCTTAGTTCTTCATTCATATTTTCTTCTATCTTTTTTACATTTTGAAGCTCTTCTCTGAGATTATGGATTTTTTGAAGTAGTTCTTAATCTGATTTTGACATCTTTTCAAATCTTGTTTTCAATATTCTTGTATTCTTCTTTTAGCCTTTTGATTTTTTATTTTTGTTTACATGGCTCATCCTCTTCCCTTTCTTTTACCAAAAATGACACTTCTTTGTTTTCATTGCTACTGGAATTGTCACTAGAACTATTTCTTTCTTTTTCAAATACACTTTCCTTGTTGTAATTGATGTAGTATGTGCAATCATCATCTATATGCCCAAAATATCCACATATGAAGAATTTTAGTATCTTTAGACCTTTCTTGTACCTATATGCTTTCTCAATGGATATGACAAGATCTTCATGTATTTCTTCAATAGATTTTTCCTCTTCTTTAACTTCAATACCTAGGAATAGATGTTCTTGTTTTTCTTCACTTATTCTAAAGAATGTACATTCTTCTTCATCTGACTTATCTTTATCACTGTAATCTGAACTATCACTTACCTCTACAATGTAGTAATATTTATTTGACGTACGAAAAAATTTCTTCTTCTCATACCTTTTTTGCTTGTGTTTTTCATCTTTGTCATGCTTATGCTTTCCATATTCTTTTATTCTTTGACCCTGTTTTTCATCATCACTATTTTCTTCATGTGGACACTTGTATGCATAGTGATCAAGATCACCACACTTGTAGCACCTGACTTTCCTTGTATCTTTAAAATTCCTTGAATCCTTATTCCTTTTGATGAAGTTATCTTCCTCATCATTTTCTAAAACTTTATCTGTTTCTGAAACTTTCCCGTTCTCTTTTTCTGAAGCCTTGAATACAATCTCTTTTATTGGAGCCTAATGCTTACTTACCATCATCTCATAAGCTGTGAGAGTACCTTGCAATTCTTCCATTGTTAGCTTGTTTATATCCATTGTCTCTTCGATTTCTAAAACCTTAGACTCAAATTTCATGGGAAGCGATCTCAAAACCTTTTGAGTAACGTATGATTCTTTCATATAAAAACCTAGGCCTCTCATGGTGTTAGTAATCTCATCAACTCGAAGGAAAAACTTTGCAATATCTTCAAAATATTCCAATTTCAATTCCTCAAAGATTTTTCTATGAGTTTGTAATTTTGCAAAATTTACCTTGGAATCTCCTTCATAAGTATTCCTCAACTTGGTCCACATCTCATTAGCTAAAGTGTATACCATGAACTTTGCAAAATCTGTCTCACTAAGCCCACTCAAAATACAATTCATTGTTCTTAAATTTATCTCAACCAATTTCTTGGTAGTCTTATCTTTCTTGGGATCACTTTCAACCTTATACTATTTTTCAACCATCTGACATACCTCATATTCTTGTGATATCAAGTAGTTATTTATCCTCATGCTCCAAAAAGCATAATTATTACCATCAAATAATGAAGTCTTGTTTTAAGATAATCCTTTCTATGAAGCCATTTGTGTTCTTGTAGAATTTACCCTCAAGCTATTAGCCTTTTCGAAGGAACCTTCTCTAATACCAATTTAATAACACAAACTTATACTCAGGGGAGGCTGAACAGTATAATACCACTTTTTACTTTCTTTCCAAACAAATATCAATTAATGTCCTTAACTACAATAACTAAATATGGTGGTGTGCATTAATAACTTATATAATAGTAGTAAAAAATAGCACAAATCACCACATACAATAGAGACACCACAATTTATGTGGTTCATCCAATGTGGGCTACTCCATGGAGAAAATATTTTACTAAAACTTTCTCAATAAATATCTTTGGGAATCACTCCCAATTACAATTTTTATGGATCTCTATCCAAAGGAGTTTTTTATCCCCTTCTACTAGCTATGTGATCTTCTAGAAGAATCTATCTCTCTACTACACTGACTGGTGGACCTCTTTCCACTTGAAGACTCCTCAATCAGATCTTTCTTCAACTATGCTAGCTATTGGATCTCTATACATCGATACTTTGTCCTCTATACTATATCACCTCCAAATCTCTCTCAATAGGCTCACTAATAACTTTCTCAATAGGCTCACATAGAACCTACTTAACAAGCTCACACAAAACTTGTCAAATTTTGAATAACAAGCTCACACAGAACTTGTCCAAATATGCTTTAGCAAGCTCACAAAGAACCTGCCCAAATATGCTTTAGCAAGCTCACCAAGAACTTGCCCAAATATGCTCTAGCAATCTCACCAAGAACTTGCCCAAAAACTACTCTAGAAATCTCACCATGAACTTGCCCAAAAACTATCCACAAATTTGTCCCTACACTATCCTCAAATCTGTCCCAACACTATCCTCAACAATGAATATCAATATCAACTCAAATCAACTTATAGAAGAATAAAGAGAATTGTTAGAGACTCAATGTGTTCTAATCTCACTCTCAACCCAATTCAATCTCAACTCAACTCAAATCAATTCATATAAGCATAAAGAGAATTGTTAGAGACTCAATATGTTCTAATCTCACTCTCAACTCAAATCAACCTCAACTCAATTCAAGTCAAACTCAACTCAAATCAAATATTATATAACCATAAAGATAATTGTTAGAGACTAAATATGTTCTAATGTCAATCTCAACTCAACACAGAATTATGAAATAGTTTGTTTCATAGAAATTGAACTATCACTTCACACATCACTTGACTAGGCTCAATCAACTTAACTGAACCAATCATCACAAGGGAAAAATATTTCTCACAAAACCCTAGTCCAAGTGTAAACCAACTCAGATATTTTTAACAATTCTCAATTACAAATATCACATAACAATGTGTAGACACCAAAACAGCACCAATCTGATTATGTGATTGCAAACACTGATCGCTTTGACACACACAGCCCCCAAGGCAGCCCCTAGAGGTTAAATAGTGGTCCTAACCACTCTCAAATTTTTTTTGGAAGGTCAGAGGTCAATTTAGCACCTTTCAGGAACCCTGCTCTCTGCTCGTCTCACCCAAGGATTATTACAAACTGGTATTCGTCCCACCCTGGGACGAATAACAGCATTCGCTCCTGGGTAGGGCAAATTGCAGGTTTGATGAGGAAAAAGTCAAATCTTGACAAATGGTAGCTCAGATCCACCACTTAATGCCTCATTCATTGCATGTGAGCGTAGGTGAGCATTTTTGAGTGTTAGAGGCTCTTACAGGGGCAGTCATGAAGTCCAAAATCAAGGAGGAATCTCCTCCCTCATAGGAAGGCATGATTGCCAAGTGGTGCCTCTGCATGCTCATCCAAAGAGACCGTCAGGTCTATAAAATGGTGAGTCTTCTCACCCCAAAAAAAGGATAGAGAAGGACCATTTTTAGCAATGAAGTGCTTCCACTTTACTACCTCACATCCTTGATCTCTTTTGCAAGGGAGGTCATTGGGTGACTATTGGAAGCATGAATCCGGACCCCAAAAACCGACATCTAGTCACATTGTTCTATCAAATTTGCTGACAACACTCAATAAGGATTTTTGGACCAATTCCAAGTGTATTGGTGCTGAAATAGCGCCCCAAACAATGGGTGTCCTGCCCGCGGGTGCCCCCCACACTATTGTAGGTCTAATCGTCCCACCCCGAAACGTTTAGGAATCTATGGTAGATTTCCTTTCTGTCATTTTTGCATTTGATTCTATGCTACTTAAATAGGCTGTAGTTTAAATTTCATTTTGTTTTGAGCTATTTTGACCCATGTTTCTATTATTTCTTGCTTCTACTAACGTGCAGGTAGCATCATCAAAATCTTGGTGATTGAGGCCAAATTGAGGAAATCTGACCTTCTGGGTCTTCCCAAAATGCCCCCTTTTATCTAACCCCAAAATTTGCAGATCATTTGGATCCTCCGAGATAGGAAATTTTGAGTAGTGCTTTTGGACATTTTGTTGCAGGTCTATTCGTCCCACCCCGAAGCGATTAGCAATTCACGACAAATTTTTTGAATGTTTCAATTGCAGTGTCCTTCTGGATCTCAACATTGGAGGAGCAGCAAGGAGTGAAGATTCATCAACGCAAGCGGCGGCGACATTTTGGTCCCCCCATTTTACATGTGGGCATGTAGAAGAAGGATTCCTAATACATGATTGTAAACGAAGCAATGTTAACACTCCTAGCCCCTGAAAAGGGAGGAGATGTCTTGTAACCAAGATTTAAAGAGTATTAATAAAAGGGCTGTGCATTCTATACTTGCTTTTGTCTCATTTCAATTCATTCATTTTCCTTCCTTTCATGCAATTTCAATTTCTAGGACTTTAGCGTTAGCTTTTTCCTCACATGCATCGCAATTATCATTTCCTTTTCACTTTCGTATCCTCATGCTTTCAGTGGTGATCACGATGGGACACTTGTCCTCTATTTTTGAAATCAAAAATTTGATCAAAACTTGCTTCTTTTTTCTTGCAAGTACAACTTTTCAAACGTCGGTCTGCTGCTCGTTCCAGCCTGTGGTGAATGCATATTGTAATTCGTCTGACCCAGGGACGAATGAGAATTTGTCTCATTACCTCGATTGCTACTGTTGCTAGACGTAAATCCTGACGAAAGCTGATCGAGTGCAACTGGAGTGATTCCTAGTGCATGAGGATTAGTCTTCTATGTTAGGTGTCATAAACAGGGCAATCCCCCTTTCGTACCGCCTATGTTCCACGTACCATCTACTCTCACATACCTATAGTTTCCCTCATGTAAGGGTGGGTATATAGAGAGGTTGGTATATCGGCCTGGCAATGGTATATCAAAGCGGCGACCATTTTTAGGAGTCATAAGAGCCATAATTTTGCATATTAAACATTCTTTACAAAATCTTTCAAAACCAAAACAAAAACAAAAAAAATCAAAAACACACTAAACCAAGTTTAGGGCACATTCTAATCTTTAAACGAGATAATCACTACTTTGTGTGTGTGTGATCCTGTCTATTTAGTGCAATATAAAAATCACAAAAAGATAAAAAAAAAAAATCTACGCATCTTGTAGAGAAGCACCACCATGGTATTCACTCGTAGCCAAGCCCAATCACGGGAAAAAGCTACAAATATTGTACAGGGGGGGACAAGTCACCTCCGCTATAGCTCCAAGGACTTGGTCATTCCACCTTGGCGGCCTAACACTCATGATAGTCCATGTCGTGCCTTGATGGAATGAGACTATAGGGGCACCCCTTTGAGGGGCACGCGCATGCAACACAGCCCCTTTTGGGAAGAGTCCATACATGTGGCACTCAATATAGATGGTAAGCTCCCTTATACACATGGTATGGGTGGCCACCACGTGATGAAGTGCTAGGGCAACATAGGGTCCACCTGGAGGGGCCACATGATTACACCATCCCTCCTTTACCCCCTCTTGTTGTCAAAAATAACAAGACAAATCTAGAGCACAAGGATCTTCAGGCGGGGTGAGCCAACTCTGCCCATCCCTTTTTCACTTATGAAAGGGAGCACGAGGAAGACCCCTACCTTCATCAAGAGCAATATAAATCATGGGAGAAATGCACCTCCACACTTGCTATATATCAGGTTCACCCACTGAGGCCAGAGCCTCGGGTGAATACTGCTAACCTCGACAGAGGGAAGCACCTTAAAGAAATAACGAATCCCCAAGACTAAGATAGGTGCATAGGAGAGGTGTCTAGGCCTCCTAGAATCAAGACAGTAGATCAAATCAACATGGCATTTGCCAGACATGCTGCCCGCCAAGTGTAGATCACATAGCTTGAGCAGGACCAACAACAGCTAGAGCATTTATATCACCTTAGCAAAGCATGCATTCAGCACCAAACATATGAGCTGTTTTGCACCACTATGCCTAAGAGGGTTCCAACTACCAAACATAGAGGGTAGAAAGGTATGAGAGGTAGAATCCCTTAGTGCAAGATAGGTCTCCAAGACCTTACCAAGCGCTTCCTCCAAGACCCCCTAGACCTGAGCGGGAGGCCACTCCCAGGAACAACAATGGGTACCCTCCGTGGGTGCCTACCCCTATTCATAGGTCTCGACCGAGAAATCCTCAAGAATCTTATGAGGAATATGAGCAAGAAGAAGAGCGATCTGAAATGCCCTATCAAGGCAAAGGGGCTGCTATTCAGCCACTCATTTATAGGCCTCAAGTTCCCCGCAACCCGTAACGGGAAAAAGTTACGGAGGAAGAAATCAAGTCCTTCGATGCATATAAAGCACTGTTAGAGCACTTGGATTCTATGGAAACCAAAACTTCTAGGCCCCAAAAGCCCACTTTATGACAAATCCGCAGTCACCCTGTGCATCCGTCAGTACCGGCACCCTCTTACCCCAAACATTTTAAACTACCCTAGTTGGCAACCTTTAGAGGGGAGGAGGATGCTCAAGAGCATGTGACTAGGTTCCTAAGCCAATGCTTTGGCATTCAGGAAAATGATGCTTTGTTTTTAATAACATTGATAACCACACTCGCAGGCCCTACCTCGAACTGGTTCACCCAGTTGCAAAAACACAACATCTGCAACTTAGATCAGTTAGTGGATGCGTTCCTCGAATGCTTCACCTTCAACACCAAGAAGAAGGCATCACTAAGCGATATGGCCAACCTCAGGCAGTATGAGGAAGAAACCATGGTAGCATATGGGAATCGATGGAGGATGCTACTTTAAAAGCTGCCCTACCTCCCTCTGATTTTTGATCTTACACAAATATTATCAAAGAGTTGTTTAAGATCGATCTTCATGCTATTGTAGCTGCAACAATATGCCACCTTAGAAGAAGCCTTGGCACAAGCAAGCAAGATTGCCAAGCCTAAGAAAAAAGAGTGATCTAAGAACAACAAGACAGGGACCATGCAATCAAAACCTGCTGTGGTTAATCAGGTTGCAATCAACATCCCTAAGCCTGCACAAGCAACGTAGCCTCAAAAGGCTAACTATTAGAGGCAGGACCAGAATCAGTAGCGTCGCCCTCGATGATAGTTCACACCATACACAGAGTCCAAAGACTCCCTGTTTGACTGCTTATCCACGACAAACTTAATCAACCTACCAAATATTCAACCAATAGACCCCAATGTGCCGAAACCAAATGGTTATAGGGAATAATTGTATTGTAAGTTTCACTAATAGAGGGGACATGATCTCAATACATGTTGGAATTTTAGAGGCTTGGTGCAAGAATTAATTGAGAATAATACCCTAACAGTGGATAATATTGTGGCACCCGACAACCAACATATGGAGGTCTTCAAATACCCCTTGCCTGCCCATGATGCACCAGCAAAAAACCTCCAAGTCAATGAAGTAATTCAGAACTGCCCAATGGAGGGGTATGTCGAAATGATAAGTATAGTGACTCGAAACAGGAGGTATCCGAGCACAGCTGCTCCTGCAGTGACTGCAGGAGAGGTGCCAATGTCCCAACAACAACAACACCCTATGCAGTCTCCTCCACCTAGACCAGTGGTCACAATTTGGACCAAGCTCACCCAGATATTGAGGACCACATCGGCTAGGCTCTCCATATATGAGCTAATACAATAATCATCGCCCCATCGAGAAGCTCTAATGGATATATTGAAAGCCATCAAGTTGTAGCCCCACGAGGCAAATTCCTTCAACAACTTTGTGGGACATGTCAAAAGATGCACTGAGCCAGTCATCACCTTCAGAGAGGACAAGTTAAAATTAGTGACTGGTGACATGGCGGATCCACCCCTGCACATTATCGCATGGGTCAACGGTATCTCGTACAAAAGGGTATTTGTGGACACTGGCACACGGAAGAAGGATTCCTAATACATGATTGTAAACAAAGCAATGTTAATGCTCCTAGCCCCTGAAAAGGGAGGAGACGTCTTGTAACCGAGATTTAAAGAGTATTAATAAAAGGGTTGTGCATTCTATACTTGCTTTTGTCTCGTTTCAATTCGTTCATTTTCCTTCCTTTCATGCAATTTCAATTTCTAGGACTTTAGCGTTAGCTTTTGCCTCACATGCATCACAATTAGCATTTCCTTTTCACTTCTGTATCCTCGTGCTTTCACAATGATACTCATGTTATTTTCTAACTCAATTTATTTCACAACTAATGGGCTTCAAAAACTTATGCTTATAACACAAGGTTTAAACATAACTCTCAATTCATAAAACCTTGATGCATTCAACCAACCACTTTGGAAAATGAAACCACAAGTAATCCTTTTCCCTCCAATTATATTTCAAAAATCAACCACCATAAACAATAAATAGAAGAATATGGCCATACATTTTATGATGTGAATAAACCCCTTTGGAAATATGCCACACTCAACACACTTTGAAACAAAACAACCTTCACTTTGAAACCCTTTACAAAAATAGAAATATCTCTTTATGTACATCTTATTTCTCCTTCTAAGAAAAATAATTGAATAGCCCTCTAAATAAGCTTTCCAAGGATATATATCATGATATGATTTTATAAAATAAAAAACTAGAAATATCTCCTTTTCTAAAAGTACATTTAAAATTGTCTTCCCATATGATGGAGAGCAAAGACTCTCCTCTTATTTTGCTGCCCTCTTGCTCATGATAAAACATGGAAATTTTTGTTTTCCTTTTATTCCTTGCAAATTGCAACCGATGGAATTTTAACTCATGCACATCCACCAACAAAATCCTTAACACTCCCAATCTCACCATTAGGCCACGATGTCACTTCAACAAAATTTGACGCATTCAAAATTTTGTTCTCTTCAATTCGTGCTTGGTGGTCTTAAAATAAATAGACCTTTGCATATTAATATGCAATCACCCTTGTGAAAAATGAAAGTCGACACTTTGAAACTTTTAATAATCACCTTTAATAGCGCATGAAATTTATGATGTCGACAATATTTTAATTTTAATTTTTAAAATTTTAATTTTAATTTTAAATAATTAATTTTAATTTTAATTTTAATTTTTAAAATTTTAATTTTAATTTTAAATAATTAAAATTTAAACTAAAATTTTGGAATTGATTCCTACACCATATTGCAATATGCCCAAAGTTATTGCAATTAAAACACTTGATATTGTAGCCTTTGGTTGGTGCCCATGTCCTGAAATCATTCTTAAAATAATTTCCATATCCATTCCTTTCTTGAACCCTGTATTATGAAGCTCTGTTTTCATGACCATTATAACCATGACTTATGAATTATGTAGTTCTAAAACCAAAACCATGTTGCTCATTTTCTTTGCATTGAAAATATTTATGACCAATCCTGTTACATGAGAAGCAATGTACCTAAAAATCATACCTTCTTCCTTTGAAATTTCTTCTAGAAAAATAAAACTTCTTTGATTCATAAACCCTGCAATGTATAGCCCTATGTGTCCAAATATATTACAAGAAAAATAATGTTCTTGAAAATCCCTTTTTTCATACCTTGGTTCCTTATACCTTTCTTGACCATTATCCCTATGATCATTTTCAACTTGTGTATTGCATCCTTGAACCTTCTTTGTAGTATCTAAAACTCCTTTGTTAGTTTCTTCCTTGCTTTTCTCTTCAAGAGTTTACTTTTATTTTGAAATTGATTCATCTATATCAAAACAAGAACCAAACTAAATATTTTGAGCCATAGTAACTTTGGAACTTTCCTCACAAATCTTATGTGCTTCCTTGCTTTCATCGTTTATAACTTCCTTTCCTTTTGAGTGTGACTTTTCTTGGAAGTAAGATACAACCTTAAAATAAGTTTCCACTCCTTTTTGAATCTTTTCATCTAATGTATCATATATTGTCGTGGTTACCCTTAATTACTAATTCATATTTTCTTTTATCCTTTTTACATTTTGAAGCTCTTATCTGAGATTATGGATTGTTTGAAGTAGGTCTTATCTGATTTTGACATATGTTCAAATCTTGTTTTCAAGATTCCTATATTATTCTTTTATCCTTTTGATTTTTTATTTTTGTTTACTTGGCTTATCCTCTTCCTTTTCTATTACCAAAAATGAGACTTCTTTGTTTTCACTGTTGCTAGAATTGTCACTAGAACTCCTACTTTTTTTTCAAATACACTTTCCTTGTTGTAATTCATGTAGTATGTGTAATCATCATCTATATGCCAAAAATCTCCACATATGAAGAATTTTAGTATATTTATACCTTTCTTGTATCTATATGCTTGCTCAATGGCTATGAAAAGCTCTTTATGTCTTTCTTCAATAGATTTATCCTCTTCTTTAACTTCAATACCTAGGAATAGATGTTGTTGCTTTTCTTCACTTATTCCAAAGAATTTACATTCTTCTTCATATGAATTATCTTTATCACTGTAATCTAAACTATCACTTGCCTCTATAGTGTAGTAAGATTTCTTTGCCTTCCAAAAAAATTTCTTCTTCTCATACATGTTTTTCTTGTGTCTATCATCTTTGTCATGCTTATGCTTTCCATATTATGTTCTTCTTTGACCCTATTTTTCATCATCACTTTTTTCTTAATGTGGAAACTTGTATGCATAATGACCAGGATCACCACACTTGCAACACCTGACTTTCCTTGTATCTCTAAAATTCCTTGAATCCTTATTCCTTTTGATGAAGTTTATCTTCCTCAACATTTTATAAAAATCTATCTATTTTTGAAACTTTCCCTTTCTCTTTTTATGAAGCCTTTAACATAATATATTTTATTGGATCCTGATGCTTACTTACCCTCATCTCATAATTTGTGAGAGTACCTTACAATTCTTCCATTGTTAGCTTGTTGATATCCATTGTCTCTTCAATTTTTGAAACCTTAGAATAATTTTTCATGGGAAGTGATCTCAAAAACTTTTGGGTAAATTTTGATTCTTTCATATCAAAATGTAGGCCTCTCATGGTGTTAGTAATATCATAAACTAGAAGTAAAAACTTTGCAATATCTTCAGAATATTCCATTTTCAATTCCTCAAATATTTTTTTATGAGTTTATAGTTTTGCCAACTTTACCTTGGAATATCATTCATAAGTATTCCTCAACTTGGTCCACCTATCATTAGCTGAAGTACACACCATGAACTTTGTAAAATCTATCTCACGAAGCCCATTCAAATTACAATCATTGCTCTTGCATTTATCTCAACCAATTTTTTGCTAGTCTTATCTTCCTCGGGATCACTTTCAACATTATACTCTTCTTCAACCATCTGCCATACCTCATATCCTTGTGATATCAAGTAGTTCTTCATCCTCATGCTCTAGAAAGCATAATTTTTACCATCAAATAATGGAGCCTTATTTGAAGATAATCCTTTCTATGAAGCCATATGTGTTCTTGTATAATTTACCCTCAAGATGTTATCCTTTTTGAAGGAACCCACTTTGATACCAATTGAAGAACACAAGCTTATACTGAGAGGAGAGGTGAACAATATAAGACCACTTTTTACTTTATTTCCAAACCAATATCAATTAATGTACTTAATTGCAATAACAAAATATAACAGTGTGCATTAATAACTCATATAGCAGTATTAAACAAGAGCACAAGTCACCACACACAATAGAGACACCACAATTTATGTGGTTCACCCAATGTGGGCTACTCCATAGAGAAAATATTTTCCTAAAATTTTCTCAATCAATCTCTTTGGGAATCACTACCAAATACAATTTTTAAATATCTCTGTCCGAAGGAGATGTTGATCCCCTTCTTCTCTGGCTATGTGATCTTCTAGAAGACTTTGTCTCTCTATTGCATTGACTGGTGGACATCTTTCCATTTGAAGACTCCTCACTCAGATTTATCTTCAACTATGTTGGATGTTGGATCTATATCCACTGAGACTCTGTCCTTTGTAGTATGTCTTCTATAAAGATCTATCAATAGGTTCACTAAGAACCTACTCAATAGGCTCACACATAACCTACTTAACAAGCTCACACAGAACTTGTCAAATGTTGAATAACAATCTCATACAGAACTTGTCCAAATTTGATTTAGCAAGATCACGAAGAACTTGCCCAAATATTATTTAGCAAGCTCACCAAGAACTTACCCAAATCTACTCTAGCAAACTCACCAAGAACTTGCCCAAAAACTACTATAGCAAGCTCACCAAGAACTTGCCCAAAAACTATCCACAAATTTGTCCCAACACTATACTCAAATCTTTCCCAACACTATCCTCAACAATGAATGGCAATATCAACTCAAATCAACTTATAGAAGCATAAAGATAATTTTTAGAGACTCAATATGGTCTAATATTAGTCTCAACCAAATTCAATCTCAACTCAACTCAAATCAAATCATAGAATCATAAAGAGAATTGTTAGAGACTCAATATGTTCTAATATCACTCTCAACTCAAATCAACCCCAACTCAATTCAAGTCAACCTCCACTCAACTCAAGTCTTATAGAACCATAAATAGAATTGTTAGAGACTCAATATGTTCTAATGTCAATCTCAACTCAACACAGAGTGATGGAAAATTTTATTTCATAGAACTTGAACAATCACTTCACACAACACTTGAATAGGCTCAATCAACTTAACTCAACCAATCATCACAAGGGACAAATCTTTCTCACAAAACCCTAGTCCAAGTATCAACCAACTCAAATGTTTCCAACAATGCTCAATTAAAAATCTGACATAACAATGATACTCATGTTCTTTTCTAACTCAAGTTCTTTCACAACCAATGGGCTTCAACAACTTATGCTTATAACACAAGGTTTAAACACAACTCTCAATTCAAAATACCTTGATGCATTCAACCAACCACTTTGGAAAAGGAAACCACAAACAATCCTTTTACCTCCAATGAAATTTCAGAAATCAACCACCATAAGAAATCAATAGAATAATATGCCCATACCTTTTATGATGTTAAGAAACCCCTTTGGAAATATGCCACACTCAAGACACTTTGAAATAAAACAACCTTCACTTTGAAACCCTTTAAAAAAATAGAAATATCTCTTTATGTACACCTTATTTCTCCTTCTAATCAAAATAATCAAATAGCCCTCGAAATAAGCTTTCCAACAATATATAACATAATATGATTTTATAAAATGAAAAACCAGAAATATCTCCTTTTCTAAAAGTGCATTTAAACTTGCCTTTCGATTAAATAAAAAATATTAATCAAACATTTTCTTCAACCACACCTTATTCCTCCAACCTTAGGAAATAATAAAAATTGATTTAATAAAATGTTTACTTGCCTTTAGAGGGAATCGAACCCTTGTCACTGCCCACACAACACTTCAACCACTACGCCAAATATCACGTGATCTACTTGCTCACATAATATGGAGAGCGAAGACTCTCCTCTTATTCTGCTGCCCTCTTGCTCATGGTAAAATGTGAGCAAAAATATTTCCCTTTTATTCCTCGCAATTCAAAGCTGGTGGGATTCAAGCTCATGAACATCCACCAAAGAAAGCCTTAACACTTCCAAGCTCACCGTTAGGTCACATTGTCACTTCAACAAAATTTGGCACCTTCAAAATTTTGTTATCTTCGATTCGTGCTTGGTGGTCTTAAAACAAAAAGACCTTTGCATATTAATATGCAATATCCCTTATAAAAAATAAATGTCAGAACTTTAAAACTTTTAATAATCACCTTTAATAGCGTATGAAATTTATGATGTCGACAATATTTTAATTTTAATTTTAAAAATTAAATTTAAATTTTAATTAATTAAAAATTAAATTTTAATTTTAATTATTTAAAATTTAAACTAAATATTTAAAATGAAATATCTCAAAAGCCCGACTTGGGTTTCAAGAAAAACCCAGTTCAAATATGCCATCCATGGTTTTAAATAAAACCATTTATTTTCCCTACCTTGGTTCTCATAAAAACCGTAAATTTATCCATGCTCTCAAAATATCATCTGCTCATCAAAATTCAATGTGATCCAAATGACATCAATGACAACATAAAACAACTCAAATTGCCAATATTTTTGACATCCAAGTGCCTCTTTTGAGCAAAATATCGTTATGGCATGACTTTTTAGTACCCAAGTGCCCCTTTTGAGAAAAATATCACGATGGCACAAATTTTTGGCACCCAAGTGCCCCTTTTGAGCAAAATATCATGATGGTGCAACTTTTTGGCACCCAAGTGCCCCTTTTGAGAAAAATATCGTGATGGCATGACTTTTTGGCACCCAAGTACCCCTTTTGAGCAAAATGTCATGATGATGCGACTATTCGTCACCCAAGTGCCCCTTTTGAGCAAAATGTCATGATGGCATGAATTTTTGGTGACTAGGCGCCATGTCAATTTTTAGTACTCATTGGAAATGACAGTGAGCACCACGACAAAATGAATGATCTTTAAATGTTGGCACATGTCAAAAAAAAAAGTATTGCCAAAAATAAAAATGGTGACCTCAAAACTCTCACATTACCTTTTTTGAGGTACTGTCGCACCTACCAATGGGCATAAAATAAAATGGAAAAAGATCATTGGTACAAATAAATAAAAAATGGTAAGTAATGGTTAATGGCATTTTAAATGTTGACACACATAGTAAGGCTTTATGCAACATTCTAAAACCTACACCAAAAGGAGTATTGTCAACTAAAAGCGCTCCATGTCAGATCGATAGTTATTACATGATAGATTAGCACGAGCATGCATTCCCATTTTCATTAATCCGCCTTCCACATTCCTTTTTACTTTCTAAATATTCCTGTGCTTTTATTTTTCTATGAAAGAGAGCTCCATAGAACTACTACTCAGTATTCTGGTTTTTTCCTAATTGACAAGGCACAATGATCATAGATCCAGATGATCCTCCTGTAGCTAGTTATCCAGCATCTTCTAAAAAATGAGAAGCTCAAGTAAAAAGGCAAAAATTTTCATAGATCCAGATGCCCATATCACAAATGTGAGATTAACCTGGAAAGAACCAGAATAGATCCAAAGAGACATAGCTACAAGGATGGCCATGAATCCATCCCCAACTGATCCAGGTGCATTCACATATCAGTCTATGCTCTACTGGTACATTTTTCCTCAAGTGCATTCCTGCCTAGAATTAATTTGGGCCATGGCAAAGATGTACAATATCAAGCACAGGATAGTCAATAATTTCAAAGGGGAAACCCTATTTACTCTTGACCCAAAAATATTTAGGGTTATCTTCACCTATGAAATAAAACTTGCACCTCCATCTATCCAGTTTGATCTTGAGAACTCTGCTAAATATTACACCAATGCCCTAAACATTACGTCATTTCTACAAAAGAACCTGGTGGACACCCTTTCATAGAAATCTATGTCTAAGTCCCCCATTCTCCTATCTAGGTTAAAAAAAAAAGAGCTTTTTTCAATACTGGCAATGGTGGTGAGTTTGGAGGATGACACCTAGGTGTATGGATGGAAAATTGTAGTGGCTAAATATATCTCCATTCCCCATTTCTATGGTAGAAATCATCTGGATCCAAGCAGAGTTCCTGTATTTTTTGATTGGTTGGCATACTTGGTCCAACAAATGCACATAGTTCTCTCCAAATTACAAAAGGAGGCTCTAGATGCATTCAAGTATTCTTCCTATTTGGTATGGATGTTGTCTTCTTTCAAAGCAATCATTTGGGTTCTATTTCCATCACCACCAAATATCAGAAAGGGGAACATTTACCAATGTGTGAGTGGACACCACTTCTTGCAAATACAAGTTAATACTACCATTTTCACATGGAGTTTTTAGGCCCTATCTTGAAACTCATAAATGGAAAAATATCTAGAGTCTCAAAATAAATGCATGAAATTTTTAGGCAACCCCACCCAGAGGAAGGTGATTGGTTCATTTTGATACAAGGAGTAGTCATTAGAATTTATGGCTTCACAGAGAAGCCTTTCCTATTACCTTACTATGTTACCAAGAGACTTTTCACTTTGGAATACGTAAGGCAAATAGAATCTATAAAAATATGGAACAAGTGCTTAGATAATGCACACCTATGTCATGCCTTTCCAATATGAGGGAGTGATTTTATCAAAGAAAGGATATCATGAGAAAATCACTAGAGTATTACAAAATATGAAGTTGATATAACTACTGAATAGGTGGAAATATGATCTTGAAGATAAATTTGCTCAAAGGTAGGCTACTCTAAATAAGGCTCCCTTTAAGCAATGTCATGCATCTGATAGGCAAATTGATAAACAAGGCAGAAATAACGATGAATATCAGTCGATGGAATGGCATGTCGAAAGGATACAACCACTTCCTTCGTGGCATGATTTTTATGAACATTTAGAAAATTGGTGCCCAAATTCAAATAAAAAGCATGAACTCACTGAAGATAAGATCATGCGAATGAATAAAATAGGAGAAGACTAGGAGGCACTAAAATATTGGCATGGTGGCAAATGATATGTCACATTAAAATGTTCACCAGGTATGGTTTTAAAAATGATACAGAGTTTTGTACAAATTATGATGCAAATCATGAAGAATGGTCTGAGACATTTGTAGATAAAGTTCCTTTGGGGATCGATGGTATCCCTATCAAAACACTTGAAAGTGGTAAACAAAAAGTAAAGGGTAAAGGAATAGCATTTGAACAGGTGGAAGCCCCAAATAAAAAACAACGAGAATCCATTCCTCCCTTAGGATCAAAAATAGAGTCTGATGATGTAGCCCGCTTATACACATAAAAAATAAAATGGAGACAAAGAAATGGGGGACCCAAAAAATAAGAAAAATAGAAACATCTTTAGAATATTCAGAAATGGAGAATCAAAAAATGATGAAGAATATGGAGAGATTTCAAAATCTGAAGTGCATGAAGAAAATAAAAAACAAATAGAAATAAAATGTAATCCAGAAAGGACTCTTGAAAATACAAAGACCAATGAACAGAAGGGAGAACCAACTAAGAAACTCCTTCAAGAAGAAACACTTGGTGAAGGAGAAATCATTGATGAAGAATAATCTTTGACAAAGACAATAGATAAAGTCGAGGGTGTGGATCTAAAAAAAATTGTAGAGATCTACACCGAGGAATTGCAAGAGAACGAAGATGCTACTCCATTAAAAGAATCAGGTATGTCTATAATTAACCTTGACACTCCCTCCTCTTATACTTGCTACCAGATAACTTCCCCTCCCCCTTCTAATAAACAAGGCAATCCCTCATCTTCTGATCAAATTCCAAAATCACCTCCTCATAGAACTCCCCCTGCCACTCAGAAAACCCCACCATATTCACCATAAAGAGAAAATACTCCATGAGTATCTCCTTCCTATCACCTAAAATCCCATTTCAAATAGTTGATTTTGGAAGTCGCATTAACCACCACTCCTTTCTCTATGTCTTCCAATCTGCTAAGCTTCTAGGAAATGCAAGTTGCTTCCCCTACAACTAATCCCACTGTTGCCAAATTCAAAATATTAAAAAAGGCTACTATAAATGTGACCACTTGGATGAAAGAACGAAGCACACAAATATCCATAGATTTAGCAAGAGTTTGATAAGGGATATTGCTTGATCCCATCAGTATGTAGTGGTCTACAATGAAAATGACCCCCCTAGTACAAAATCCATAAAAGGAGATGACTTTGGAAGACTACTAGGATGAGATCACTAAAGAAGATATAACTCAGTTACCCATGGATAATGAGTGGAACAAAGCTCAAGCTCATATGGGAACCATTTATCTAAACGCAGAGTATTACAAAGAAAAGTTCCTTCAGGCAGAGCAAGCAAAAAAATGTTTAGAAGAAGCCCTTCAGTAACAGAAAGCAACTAAAAAGGCTCTAAAAAATGAAGCTTTGAAATGGAAGAAAATGTTTGATGACGTAGCTCCTTATAAAGAAAATACAATGAAATTAGAGGAGCAAATTTGAGTATTGCAGCAATAGGTTGAAGACCTAAAAAAATAACTATCTAATAGTGTTAATAATGCTAGCGAACGGACCAAAAAAAAAATAAAAGTGGTCCGAAAGGAGATGCTTGAAAAGGTCAGCCAGTTGGTCTTAAAATCCAAACCTATGCTAGCATACTTGCTCAAAATACAAAGAATGCTAAGCTGGGTAGACAATGAGTTCTAAGCATCGATTCAGATTCTAACTACGAGAGTGTCGGTTGCTAATAAAATCCAAGACTTGGTAGATAGCACTTAGGTGATACTAGGATATAGAGCTCATGACGCAAATTGATCTCAAGCAAAATTGGTCGTCCAAAACTTCTCCAAGAGATACAAGTTAATAACAAAAGCTTCCAAGGTACTATATGAGCTAAAATGAGAAGCTAAGGCAATTACAAAGCACGTAGGTTTGGCTGAGAATTGTGGAATGTCTAGTTTCTAGGACAAGAACTCATAGATACTAGTTGAAGAAGAGCTAAGAGCTTCTTGGACAAAATACCTAGAAGATGAATTAGAAATCAACAGTTTGGAGGAACCATTCCAAGAAGATTTTATATTAATTATGGCTTAGAATATCACTTAGATGAACGCTTGCCTATATGAGTTAAGTATTAAAGAAAAATATCTAATGTATGACAATATTGAAGATCTAGAATATCTATATCTTACCTTCAAGGAAAAAGCTGACACAAATGAAGAGACTTGGAAGAAAGCCTGCTCTACTTACAATGAGATCATTTAGGAGAGGAACAAGTAAGAAAAGGAAAATCAAATAAGAACCAAGAAGACATCTTCTAGTAGTGTGTTGCCCCAGGGCAAAAAGAAACGAGTTCTAGCAGAAGCATTGTAGAGGAATGATCACTATAAATCAAGTTATGTTTGTATTTGTTTGTATAATTGGTATCTTTCCCATTCCTCCCTTTTCCTTTTTATATTTTTATTTTTTAACTTCATTCCCTCCAATGTTTAAAGAATCTATTCTAACATGGTCATTCAATGTTAGCAAAGTCTTGGGTGCAAGCGTAACTGAAGACATATTTTTGCTTCCAAGCGAGTTTTATTTTTGTGTTGTATATATATATACTCGATACCTTCCCCCTTATTTCCATTTTTTTATATATATTATTATTTTTAACTTTTTTCTCCCAATGGATAAAGGTTATAGGTTCTAACATTCAACTAACATAATTACTCGAGAAGGCACCATGAATTTTGGCCAAAATGACCACATAAATGGAAACAAGGAAGAATCTCGCCAAATACAAAGCTAAGGCAAAAATTCATGATGGCACAACATTTTGATGGTTGCGGAGCAAGCTAAGGTGAAAATTCATGATGGCATGACATTCTGATGGGCGAAGAATAGTCTAAGGCCAAAAGTCATGATGGTGTAACATTTTGAGGGTCAAAGAGTAGGCTAAGGCCAAAAGTTGCTATGGCATCATATTTTGATTGTCGTGGAGTAAGCTAAGGTGAAAATTCACAATGGCACAACATTCTGATGGTCGTGGAGTAAGCTAAGGTGAGAAGTCACGATGGCACAACATTTTGATGGTCAAATAGTAAGCTAAGGTGAAAAGTCACGATGGCGGGACATTATGATGGGTGAAGAACATTCTAAGGCCAAAAGTCTTGATGGTGCAACATTTTTATGGCCAAAGAGTAGGCTAAGGCCAAAAATTGTGACCACATGACATTTTTATGGTCGTGAATCAATCTAAGGTGAAAAGTCATGATGGCATGACAATTTTATGGCCACGTAGTAAGCTTAGGCAAAAATTCATGATGGTGCAACATTTTGATGGCCAAAGAGCAGGCTAAGGCAAAATTTCATGATGGCATGATATTTTGATGGCCATAGAGCAAGCTAAGGCAAAAAGTCATGATGGCATGACATTCTTATGGTCGTGGAGCAGTCTAAGGCCATAAGTCGCGATGGCATGACATTTTTATGGGCAAAGAATAGAGCAAAGACAAAAGTCATGATGGCACGACATTTTGAAGGCCATGAAGACCACTAAGTCTGAAAGATACAATAAATATCTACATAACAATAATATCCTAACCTTTTTTAGTTAGAGGACCCATCACTCTTCAATTCTCCTTGTAACAAATTTCAGTTTTCTATTGTGTAAAACTCTTATATATAGAATGAGTGACTAAAAAAAATGGTCGGCTCTTAGGTGTTTATAATTCTATGTACTTAGACTTCTAAAAAATAAATAAAGGATCAAAGTTTTTGTTCTTTACTCACTCATGTATGAAAAATCAAGTATGTATGTGTTGTTCATTATTACTTAAATCTAGTTTGAATGTAATATGCATTGAATCTTAATTTGAATCCTTGCATCATCAATCTGTTAAATATCTACAATCTAACTTCACGGATAGAGTATTATTAAGAATTCACCAAGGGATTTTAGTATTTGTGTTTGGTTCTATTGTGCTTTTTACAAAAGGCTATAATAGTTGTTTCTATTGCTTAATCTATACCATCTTGATTCTCTAGCATTAGCTAAATTTCTCTCTCTTTCTATACCCTATACCCCCCCCCCCCTTTTCCTAAAAGAAACAAAGGAACCAGCCTCCTCTGGATATTGAACTAGGAAGACTCTATTCTAACTTGCTCATTCAATGTTGGTAGAGTCTTGGGTGCAAACGTAACCAAAGGCAGATTTTGCTCCAATAGGTCTATATAAGAAAATTATTTCAACATTTAAATGTAAGTTGCATTTACCATAGTACTTAGACTAGAGACAATCAAATATATATGGATTCCATTTGAAGCTACAAATGGATTCAAAATTTTGAAAAATGCAAATGACATCATACAAATAAATAATTAACATATAGGAAACCTAAGTATGATTGGTGTTAAATTTAAACTTAATTAACTTTTGTTGAGATTTTGAAAGCAACCAGAAACACTATGCAAGTAGGGAATAAAATAAAACAATATCTAATGAATAAAAAAATATAATCTTCGAGTTGCAAGCTTAATGCAGTGGTAAATATTTTGGCCTTTTCTTTAAAAGGACCAAAGTTCAAACCCCACTCAGCATGAGGAGACAATGGCCCCTTATAAAAATATATTTAAACCCCTTGCAAAGGAGAAATAACATAATCTTCCACAACTAAAAATAAAGATGCATCAATTTTAAGAGAAGATTAAGAGAAAATGCATGTATTACCTTCTTCTAGAGAGGTAACCAACATGCCAATAAGGTGTTTAGAGAATATTATTGAATATCGAACTTTAAGAGAAAATGCATGTATTGCCTTCTGCTAGAAAGGTAACCAACATACCAATAAGATGTCTAGAGAATAGTATTGAGACTCAGACTTCGTGAACCTACTTTTTTGACCAGGTTTAAGCGTAGGATAAAACTTTTGGTAAAACTTAGCAATTATTAGGAAAATAAGAAAAAATATAAGATAACATAATATTTAAAAAAAAAAAAACTTGACAAGGTCAAAATGGCTTGTATGAGATTCTACCTACATACTAAGCAAGTTCTCATCGACTAGAACATCCTAAAACTACAGCCTAGGGTACTAATCAACACCATAAAGCACTAATTTATAAAATGTTTTTTTTTTAAATATTATTGTAGAAAAATATTATAACCATATAATATAAATAGGAACCTATAAAATGATTTCTTTTCTAGAGACAAATGTTATTATTGTAGAAAAATTCTATAACAATATAACATAAACATGAACCTATAAAATGATTTCTTTTCTCGAGAAAAATGTTATAACAATATAACATAGAAGATGGAAAAGATAATGATTTTCCTTGCAAGAAAGAATGTCATTCTCTTGAGCAAACAATAATCACAATTCTTCACAACTTGACACAATCTAAATATTATGAATTATTATAACAACTCCATCACAAATTCATGTAGCCACTCGCATGAGAAATGTTTTTGAATATCATATGGATAAATTTAAAATATTTTATTAAAAATGAAAATCAATTCCAAACATGTGTCAAGAAATTGGAGAAGATTTTTTGTTAGCCATGGTACTTCTACTATACTATCACTAAAAGCACTTATGGATCAAATGACGTGAAGACTCGCATGCGATATTGGAACCTATTGAAGACTTCCCCTATGAGCGTCGAGATATAAACCCATCGCTCCTCTTCATTACAACCTCCAACCATCTCTATGAGAAGCATGGGCTCCTCTAAGAAGAGAATCACTACTACTTTTTCCTTCTTTATAAACACCTATCCCAACACCAGCTCAAAGTCATCCATTTTCACTATTGACAAGTTGAGCTTTCCCTTACACTCACCGATTTGTGCTTACACATCTCGTGCAACACCGACTATCACTTGTATAGGGAAGATGATTGGTGAGATGACTGATTTGACCCATTGTCCACCTTCGGTGGAATATTGGAGGCCCAACTATTTTGCAATTTTTTTTAATGGATCGCAAAGTGGAATTTTGCTCGATCACTACATACAAAATTCTATAATGTGCAAAAAAATACAACATTCATTTTTGTAAAAAATAATTAATTAGATTCTAAGGTTTAAGCAACCAATAGGATAAAGGATTTATAAAACCTAACACTCCTTCCTATCTGAACAAGCGACGATGTAGTTTTTGGATTTCTTGGATGGTTTCTAGCCATTTAGGGCATTCAACATGGGATTTCAATGATATAAAGTTGTTATCCCACATTAATATTATTTCGTAAACTTTGGCAATGGTGCATATAACTTGAATTAATAATTATTGCCCCAAGGCTCTTCCAATATGGAGATCTCAAATCTTCAAAAAGTGATAGTGCTGAATAGTCACTACATTCACAAATAATGTTAACTATTTAATGAGAGTCACTAGAGATTCATGAAATAAACATGTACTTCTTTCATTTTTGATCAAATCTACACACTCACAAGTGTTAGCAATTAGAGGCAACATATGTGTATGGTCCCAACAAACAACAAGATTCAAGTATACCATGCCATTTTCTAGTACGATTCTTCATGACATAATTCATTGTCCTTCTAATGCATTCAACATATTTTGAATTAGAACATCCCAAAAATCAACCCCTCCAATGAATGATTTTCGCTTGTAACTCTCTAGCAAACAATCCATCCTAGTAGGCACTATAATCCATTTTGGTCTTTGGATATCATTTGATAGATTTTAATATAACATGTGTGAAAATCATGAGTGGAATCAAGTAAATGGATGATTGCAACATAACTCCCCATCAGATGAGTTGTTTATGAGTAGAAATAATCACCCACATTGAAATCAAGGTATGCATCATAATTCTCCCACCAATATTAGTAGTTTTGACCAACGCCTTTATGCTAACCTAAATTCTATGGCTCCTTTTACATATAATTATTTAGTTCCTCTCTCTCCACCACCCAATAACCCTCCTCCTAGGTAGCCTATACCAATTTCCAATGATGTTGATCCCAACTTACGTTAATATCTTACTCAACAAGAAGTAATGATGGATGACATTCATATTATGCTAAGAGCCATTTAAGCCACTCTAGCTATTGCTACACCTCCTTATACCCCTAGGTCACAAAATAATCTTCATCCCAAACCTTTTAATATTTATCAAAGATAAGTGATTACTTCTAACCAAGGCTTTGCTAATAATTTAGATCCAAAAGTAGGTGATGCTTCTAATTATTTGGAATGACATCATGATATTCAAGTTCCTAAAATTGGCATACCCATATTTGAAGGAATGGATCCTCATGGATGGTTGGCAAAAATGGAGGGCCTTATTCGATTGCACCATATTTCAAAAATAGGTCATGTTGCTTTTATAGATTCTAAGCTTGGCACTCAAGCGTATCAATGGTTGTTATGGCAACTTCGTCAAAAATGGGTGTCTTATTTTATGGCCTTAATTTAAGGAAAATTTTCTTAAAATATTTTATAAGGGATCTTCCACATCATAGGTGGTCCTTCTTATAAAAATTAAGCAAGGAGGATCATTAGATGACTATATCTCTGAATTTACTAGTCTACTCACCTATACACATGAATTAAGTCTAGCAGTGGTGGTTTCTACTTTTCGCTATGGTATTAAGGATAATATTTGAAAGGAATTTAACATGCATGATCCCTATACCCTAGATGATGCACAACATATAGCTCAAGTAGTAGAACAAAAACTCTAAGATGTTGGTCCTCCCTATAGACGTAATTTTAATGCTCGTCATCCTTTTTACAATTTTGAGTGTTCCAAAGGATTTCTTTGCTTTAAATGTTGTTCACATAATCCAAGAGATAAATATTGTGTAGAACATAAAAAATTTCTCTTAGAATATGATGATGCAGTAGTAGTTGAGGAAGAAGAATATTTACCTTAACTAGAGCCATCCACAAAACTAGCAAATGAAGAAACTCAAGAATATGACATTGCGGCCCTTTTGGTTCATGCGCTTATGGTTCTTCAATATTGTAACACTATCAAAGTACAAGGATTCATTAAACATCAATGTTTTAATGTGTTGATTGGTTTAGGAATTACACATAACTTTATAGATTATAAAACAACCAAATCCTTGAGCTTTTATATCCATTCTTCTAATTAAGATAAATTTTAAGTCCTTATTGCAAATGGAGGTAATGCTCAATGTGTGGGTCAAACATTTAAAATTACAATCCAAATAGGGAAGTATACATGGATGGGTACTCTCTTTGTTATGAATCTAGGAAGCTTGGATGTAATTTTAGAAGCACAATGGTTATCTCAGCTTGGCGATGTTACTATTAATCTCCAAAAATTATACATAAAATAGATAGAGAATCAGAGAGTTATTTGTCTTCAATGAATTCAACCTCCTCCATCCAAAGTTACGATTTCATATGGCATGGAGAAGATATTCAATAAATGTGGTTATGGGTTCACTGCCCAAATGAATTCCATTGAGACTCAATCTTTGGATTCTTCATTTTCAGCTATTCATTCAGAGACTCAAAATATTATGGATAGATATGAAAAAGTTTCTTGTGAACCAAAGGTTCTACCTCCTAAACATGCACATGATCATGCCATACATATTATCCCTGGAAGTATTCCTCCTAATGTGCATCCTTATCACTATCCACAACCACAAAAAATAGAAATTGAGAAGTTGGTCCAAGAAATATTAGAGCATGGAATCATTTGTTTAAACATCAATCCTTATTCATCTCTAGTAGTGATGGTATGTTGTAAAGATAAATCATGGTCCATGTGTCCCAATTTTCATCCTCTTGATAAGATCACTAGGAAAAATAAGTTTCCCATCCATGTCATCGATGACTTGTTGGATGAATTACATGGTGCTAGTTATTTCACTAAACTTGACCTATGCTTGAGCTTTCACCAAATTCGAGTTAGAGAATAATATATCCCTAAAACTGGTTTTCGTACTCATGAGGGTCATCATGAGTTTCTAGTCATACCCTTAGGTCTCACTAGTGCTCCATCAAATTTTCAAAACCTTATGAACCATGTTTTTAGGCCTTATCTTCATAAGTTTGTCCTAGTTTTCTTTTATGATAATTTAATATACATCAAATCTTGGAAGGATCATCTAGTTCTTGTTGATAAAGTCCTTTATCTCTTACAAAAGGAAACAATATTTGTTAAAAGATCCAAATATGCATTTTGAGTCCAAGGGATGGAATATTTGAGGTATATAGTATCTCATGAAGGAGTCAAATTAGATCCTCATATAATTAAAGCTATTCAATATTGGCATATACCAAAATCGCTTAAGAAATTTTGTGGTTTTCTATGACTCATTGGATATTATAGAAAATTTATCCCAACTATGGTAAGATTGTGACACCTCTCATAGCTCTTACCAAAAAGGATGCTTTTATTTAGAATGAAGTTGCTTCTCAGGTCTTCCAAACCCTCAAAGAGACTATGTGTTCCACTCTTTTTTTGACCACTCATGATTTTAGAAAACCCTTTGTCATTGATTGTGATGCTTTTGGCATAGGTATTGGAGTTGTTTTAATGCAAGAAGGTCATCCATTGGCTTTTGAAAGTAAGCAACTTTCAACAAATAATTTGGGATGATCCACTTATGAAACGGAAATGCTAGTTATTTTATACGCCATAGAAAAATGGAGATATTATTTATTAAGTATTCATTTCATCATTAATATTAACCATAGTAGCCTTGAGTATTTCTTAGAACAATATATGTCATATCCTAAACAAAATAAATGGCTGATCAAACTCTTGGGTTATGATTTTGTCATTGAGTATAATAAAGGTAAAGCTCTTGGGTTATAATTTTGTCTCGTAAGTATGAGAATAATGTGACCATCAATGCCATCTCGGATCCTTGACCATAATAGATTCCTCAACTTCATGAAGAATTACTTTTTGATTTAGAGATTTCTCAAATCATTCAAGATATAAAAATGGGATCATCATTTCATTCTTATTTCTCATATTCATATGGAGTGCTTCACAAAAAATATTACATATATCTTCCTAAATATTCAACTATTAATCAATGGTTCTCCAATAACTACATGCATTCCCTCTTGAAAGACATTCAATATTCTTTAAAATGTACTAGCAAGTGAAACAATCATTTTTTTAGAAAGGCTTAAAACTGGATGTCAAGACATTTGTGGCTGAGTGTGAGGTATGTCAATGTAACAAAGGGAAATAGTTAAATATCCTATATTGTTACAACCCTTACCTATCCCTAACTACTAGTGGAGCACATATCCATGGACTTCATTGGGGGTCTTCCCAAACCTGGAGGTAAAACAATGATCTTGGTGGTAGTATATTGCCTTTTCAAATATACTTATTTTTGTGCCCTATGACATCCCTATTCTGTAAATAAGGTGGTGAAGATATTCCTTGATTCTATTTTCAAATTATATGGTATACCCAAAACTATTGTGAGTGACCATGATCCTATGTTCACTAGCAACTTTTGGAAATAATTGTTTTACCTTAGTGGTACCAAGTTGAGTATGTCTTCTGCATATCAACCCCCGTCATATAGTCAAACAAAGATTGTTAACAAATATTTTTGTACTTACCTTTGTTTTTTTGCTCAAGATAAAATAAATCATTGGATTCAATGGCTTTCCTTAGCATAATGGTGGTATAATACTTCTTACAATTTTCCCTTAAGATATCTCCATTCAAAGTCTTGTATGGTCAGAAGCCTCCAATAAGCATAGACTATGTTCTCGACACTTCCAAGGTAGCCTATGTAGATGACTTGTTACAACAACATTACATGATTCTTAAACTTCTTAAAGATAATTTGACCTAGGAACAAAATCGTATGAAGCAACAATAGGACTTACATCATTCAAAATGATAATTCAACATCAAAGATATGGTCTTTTTGCACTTACAACCTTATAAGTAGTTGTCCTTGAATATCAAGTCTAATTAGAATTTGATTTCTTGATTTTATGGGCCATACAAAGTGGTTCGTCGTATTAGTGAAGTAGAAAATCAATTAGAGCTTCCACCTTCATCTCGCATCCATCTCGTTTTCCATGTATCTTGTCTTAAAAAAGTTACTAGATGAAGAAGGTCAAATAACTCTCCAAATTAAAGCAATACTGTGATCCAAAGTGCATCATATTCAATCACACTAAATTCAAGAGTTCATAAGTAAGTGGTTGTACCTTCCAAAAGAAGATGCTACATGAGATTCGAAGAGTATTTTCTAGTCTTTTACAGCTTTGAGGACACATATTTTCAAGGGAGGAGCCATGTAATAACCCTAATATAGCCTAGTTGTCTATATTTCCAATTTTATTTATTGTTCAATGAATTTATTTATAAATAGGAGTATTATTATTTAGTTTTCACATCATCAAAGAATATTGAAATTTGTGTATAGACGCAATAGACTTTGCCCTCATAAAGTGGCTACGAGACTTCAACCTCTCTAAGTAGTTAGGTTTACTAAAGTGTATTATACTGTTTTATTCCAATCGTGTTGATTTCGTGTCACCATTTATATTTTTTCAATTATATTATATTAATACTGGTAGAATTATCACAAAACTTTACACATGAATATTTTTTTAACATAGGGGTATTGGTTACAACTATGCTATTTTTAGTAGTTGAAAAGCACAAGATTCAAACCATAGGATTGCTCCCAACAAGACGATTCATCTAATTGTTGTTAATCTAGAGTGATATGGAGAGCACTAATCGCTTAAGATTCATACCATTATCATTGGTCTGATCCACATTCAAATTAATTCATGGATAATTCATTATTTGATATTTCATCAAGATTTTTTGGTGATCTAATTTTTAGAACTTTACTCCCTTTCATTTTGTTAATACTTTTCAAACTTTTGACCATCAAAATCATTTCTCTTGTGAAATGATTTTGATCATTAAAATTTTGCAAAATTGTGATCATCTCTAATTGAAACTTCTATATCTTCTATAAACTTGCCTTTGTTTTATCTTTCATCTAAGGCAAAAATTGCCAAGTATAGCAAGGATAACTTACAAGGGCCTTCTTACTTATTGGACTCAATATTATTACCTCTATCCTTTGGCATGACCCCTCTATTCATTAGATATAGATATTATTATCATATACTAATAAACACTTTTTCTTAATAGCTAGTATTTGAATTAAATTTCTTAGAGAGGAGAGAGAGAACCCATTCATGATTCCAACTTAGAGGAACTCTAAAATAAAAGAATCAATAATATCACATATATTAGGAGTTATATTAGTTCCCAATGAACAAACTAGAATCACCTCAACCAAAATTTGTGGAATTGGACCTAAATAAGCCACTCAGATTTGTTATTAATTAGGTATTAGTGAGAACATAAAGGTGAAGGAGTCAACTAAGTATCAGATCGACCAAATTGAATGAATCATGGGTCAATACTATGTTGTTTATTAGGAATTAAAGAGGGAAAACATGTAGATATTGAACAATTAATTCTTATTTATAATTATTATGGAATTTATCATTAAAATGGATTACCCTTACATAGTCAATGAACTCATACTAATGCTAGGACTTGTCGCAAATCTAATGTATCCTCCAAAAAATGAGGTCAAATCCTTAGAATAACATATTTCCCCCATGTTTTAAAAAGGCCCTTTTAAAACAGAGGGGAGAGGGCTCCTTAAAATCTATATTCCAATAAAGTAATGAACAAATCCTTGGCTATAGAGAACAAAGTAATCCATCATTCATTCACAAAAACTTATACTTCTAAATGAAATTATTGACCTTAAAATGACAAAGCCCACCTTTTGGATTAATACGAGCAACACCTTTATGAATATGCTTCTCACATTTTGAATTGAAAAGGCTTTGAGGGTAAGCTTTTAAATTAAATTAAATAGCTTTCTCTATTTATATGAGGGAGTGACAACCTCTCCCCTTATTGAAAGAAAGTAGGCTATTTTAAAGGTAAGGTAAGGTAAGATCCCTTTTTAAATATAGAGAGGGACCTCTACCCTCTATTTTAAAGGGGATTTTGAAAGAGGGTAGGACCATTTCCTTTTTAAAGTATGGGATCCCAGGGATTCTTAAAATAAAAGTAGATGTTTTTCATCGAGCAACAAAGGGTATAGGTCCAATCGATTTTAGTAGATCAATCCAGCGAGATACACTTGTATTAATATTTAAAACTTATTGTCTACTTATGAGAAATTTTTGGAACAAGAAAATAACAATAATACAACACCACATTCTTCGAACATTTCCAAGGAAGAGAAGACCTATTAGCAAAAAGCTTTTTTTGAGATGGAATTTGAACAATTATATAAAATTATAAGCCCTATAAAAGTTGTTATTTTATGGAATATTCACCTATCACCTTTAAACATGGGAGGATAGAAACTTATGATTATATACCTTTTTTACTCAATATAGAAATATTATATGTCATCCCGATTCGTCTCCATTTCTGTGAAACTCTTCCTCAAGCTAGGAAGCTTATATGTCATCAAACACTTCGTGTAAATAATGGAATAGTCAACATTAATATTTTTTAAGTTTTTCATGGTGATATAATCTCCATTGAAGAGAATTATGTAAGAACCATGGGGACAAAAGTGAGGAAATATTTTTTATATTCAAATATTCATCAATAAAATCATGGACAAATTTTTACCTCCTATTATATATTGTCATTCCAGAATTGGGATAAGAATCAATGCAATATTATTCCACATACTAGGGGAAAAATAATGGTGCCACTTCTTACTAATATCCTAATTTTTTATTAGGTTGTGTGAAAAAACAACTTCTTCTAAGCAAAAGAAAAAACTTAAAGAGTAAAAATCCTAGAGTAGGAGGAGTATGCTTAGGCAACTTATTCACCAAGAATAACTTTATTAAGAGATATTTTTATTATTCTATAAACCTATTACTAAATAGAAGGAATAAAAAGGAGGAGGGGTAGAAGGGAGAGAGGAATATTCCTACTCATAGAAAAAGGATCTTCCTACTTTCTTGTGTAGTTTTTTCGTCATCTCGGGTAGCTTTGTTGTTAAAGGTAGAATGAGAGAGTTATGTAGTGATTCAACTTATTATTTTTCCTTGAGAAGAGAGGAATTAGTAGGAAGATAGGAATAAATAGGAAGAGAAGAATAAACAGTAAGAGAATAAACCACTAGAATAGAAGAATCAATAGGAATATGAGATTCCATAAGAGGAGAATAAACCACTCGAAGGGAAGAATAAACAAGAAGATGAGAATTAGAGGAATTGAACTACTTACTCACTACTTGGAGGTCAATAATAGAACATTAAAAATTGTAGTATCTTATGGATCTGACATAGGTCACATCAATCAAAACATAATATTGAAATATCTGAGCCTTCCATGAACAAAATAGGAGATTTTAGGCCTTGCTTATCGATAAAGTAGGGAGATAAAATTTATCAGGGAGATTCAACTCACCCTTTTATATAGGGATAATAATTCAATATTTTATAATAAAATAAAATTATTTTAATGAGTAGGAGGCTCCTTTGTCATATTTAATCAGAGAGGACTCTTTAAAAAAGCTAACTAAGTAGGGAGGGAATTCCCTGTTAAGATATGAGTTAGTAAGGAAATGAATAAATGGATAAGTAAAAAGCTTTGTCAGTAAGCAAGTACATAAATGACCTCTTAATATAGGACTCAACCTATATGATAGGTATTTTGGATCTTTAGAATTTCCTATCCCTCAATAGATATAAAGAAACTAAGTTTGAACTTATTAATTAAAAATCCTATGATTTAAAGAAACTAAGGTACGATTTTCAAGAGTTTAAAGAAATAGAGGAGACCTAGTTATTTTCTCCTTTATTAAAAAGTGTTAGCTTTTTATGTAGTATGCAATGGAATGTAGTAATCATAATATGTAAAATAATATGAAGGAAAGTAAATCTATGAGATGACCAAAATATGTTATAAATAGAAATGACAAAAATGAATACAATGTAGCTATAGAGGAAATGGACACTCCATGAATAAAGCTACTAGACTACATTACATCCATAACAAATATATGGTGATATACAATACTATGCTACTACCTATGAATATGCTATGATTTTTTTATAAGCTTTTTTACAATGACACTCTTTTTATATAGGAAGATAGGTTCCTTGGTCAACACTCTAACTAGTTGTACAAGGGAAATCTTGCACATATACACCTTGCACATTGATACTTGTGCATTTATTACATTGAATGAAGTAAGTATATAAATTTCCCCTAAATTAATATAATGTCCTAAGTATGTACCTAAAAATGTACATTTACATGACCGAAATGATGTAATATACACTATCTCTAACACCCCCCTGTATTACATTATTTGTGTATTGAAGACTTTTGTCTTCCATGTGGATATGATTCCATTCGATGATCTTTGGATTATTAAGGTTCATCATAGTCTTCTTCTTATGAACAGTCTGTATTTGGTTCTTTTTTTGCTGCTTCTCATGGTCTATCATCTTTTTCAATATTTTTCCTTGATGTCAAGCATCTTTGATGGACCATTGCTCTCATGATGTTGCATGTCTTGAGTGGATCATAATAGACCCATATTCTTTATTTTGAACCTATGTAAAACCTATTTCTTTGTCCTTCATATGTATCAAACTTGAGCTCATTGTTAGTAGATCCATCTGAAATAAGTTTTTGAAGGTAACAATCTATTCTATGTAGTAATATTTCTTCATAGCTCTTATAGTACCTGTATTTGTAATAGCAAGAGAAATATGAGTGATTTATCCCATTACAGTATTTGCATGGATGGAAACTCCAATAATTAACCTTTTCATGACCATATTGATTGCAATAGGTGCACAATAGTGATGATCTGATAGTTTTGTAGTCTATTTTGGGAACATCATGTTTATCTATTTTTTTGATAAGACCTTCTAACCATATGTGCACAATTGAAGCTATTCCATATTTTCCTTTTTGTATGATATCTTGCTGATCAATATTTTCCTTTTTCGAGTTTTCTTTGTCATCAGTATCACTAGAAGAGTCTTCCTTTTCATAACTATTAATTTTAGAACTTATTTTGCATCTTATTGGTTCTTCCTTTTCTTTGGATTTTTCATCATTGTAATCCATTGAATTTTCAATCAGGATTTTAATCCATATTGGTATTTTCTTCATTCCACTTCTAAGAGTATTGCTTAGCATGCTAGTGGTCATTTGTATTACCCTTTTAGAGTGAAAAATGTTTGTATTCTTAGGGATGGAGTCTTACTAGCAGTCTACCTTATGACTCCCTTATTTAGAACATATGAACCCTAATTAAAGTATATAAGTTTGATTTGATAAAACCTTTATTAATACTTAGGTTTGTAGACTCCCTTATGTCTTTCTAGTAATGAGAGTATAATACCTAATTGAATTTTAGGTTTTGTAGAAAGCTTATATCTTCCCAATGGATTTAAAACTTGATAATATTTGGTAGATGATATTATTATCAAGTTTTATAGAATACCTTATGACTCCTTAGTGATTTTGGAATATCATATAGTGCTTTCATAAAATGTAGTTCAATTTTGGGTTGATTTTGTAAAGTTTTATAAATATCAAAAATCAAATTTTCTAACACCTTATTACTCCTATTTTTTCAAATAGGTTATATGTGTCTTCTATTGTGGACCACTCCCATCACAATACCAAAATATTATATTTGTTGTAGCATACAATTTTATCATGAATATTTCATTTTTTTCTCTTAAATATATTATTCAACTTACTCAAAGTGTTGTTTCCACAATTAACTCCTTGACATAATTTTTATTAAGACATAAAATCTCACTTGGCCAATTGCCTTCTAAACTTTGGAATTCATCGAAATGAAGATCAATGCCATAATTCACTAATTTATTTGCTACTTGATTTTCTACTCTATAAATATGCTCACACTGCCATGAAATTGCCTCTAGTAATAGACAATGAACATTAGTAATAATACTATTTTTAATCTAGTCTCCACATCCAATTTTGTTAATAGCATTGATGATAACTTGTGAGTCCCCTTCAATTGAATTATATTTCCATCCTTTTTATAATGCAATTTTAATCCCTGTAAGAAGTGCCCTACCCTCTACATAGTTGTTAGTTGAAGTTCCATTTGATTCTGAATATGTGAGGAGAATTTTTCCTTCATATTTTCTTAAAAAAACCACGTGCACCAGCTTTTCCTAGATTTCCTTTAGAAGCACCATCAAAATTAATTTTGATAAATCCAATTTTAAGATATTTCCATTTTACCATAGATCGAAGTAGGTCCTTTATTTTAATTTTATTATCGTAGGTGACTCTTTCCATGTATGTACAAATCCTATAGCCAAGTTATTAGCATCTCCTTTTCTTTTTATGCAATTGAGACTTCCCATGATGAGCACCATATATTTAGACATTCTGCAAAAGAGGCACTAATATGGTTCCAATCGTGGGCATGATTTTGATATTTATTTTTAAAAATTCTATTATTCCTTTCAAGCCATAAATTCCAATAAATAATGGTAGGGCCAATCCTCCAAAGACTACATAATGCTTTAGCTTTATTATAATTTATCCAACAATTTATCAACTCTTTCAATGTTGATGGAGCTACCCAGTATAATTTCATATTTTTAAAAAATAATGCCAAATGGTGTGAGCAAATGGATAATGAAGAAGTAAGTGGTCTGATGTTTCTAAATCTTTCTTACAGAAGGCACATCATAAGGGCCCATAATATACTCTTATTTGTAGACTCTCTCCAGTAATAATATTATATTTATTGGAATTTGAGTTAAAATTATGTTGTCATTGATGTTACATTAATATCACAAGGTAACATTGAGTTTTGATGACCAAAGCATTCATATTTCGAAGAGCATGGATATATACAGGGTTTTTGTAAGAACCAAGGCATGCAAAATAAAAGGTTTTATTTAAAACCATGGATGACATATTTGAACTGGGTTTTTCTTGAAACCCAAATTGGGCTTTCGTTTAGTCAAAAAAGGTGCCCCAGTGATGGAGATATTTGATTTTAAATATTTAGTTTAAATTTTAATTATTTAAAATTAAAATTTTAATTTTAAAATTAAAATTTAATTTATTGACCAATGTCATAAAATTCACGCACTATAAAAGATGATTATTCAAAGTTATAAGTGTCAACGTTTATCATTCTACAAGGGATATTGCATATATGTGTGCATAGGGCTTTTTGTTTTAAAGCTACCAAGGAAGATTCGAAGAGAACAATTAATTCGAATGCGCCGAATTTCCTCGATGTGACAGCATGGTCCAGCGGTGAGCTTGCGAGTGTTAAGGTTTTGGTAGCGGAAGTGCATGTGTTCGATTCCCAATGACTACAAATTTGCGAGTAAGGAAGAAAATTTTTGGCCCACATTTTGATGTGAGCAAGAGGGTAGTGAGATAAGGGGACAGTCTTTGCTCTCCATCATATGCGAGTGAGTAGCTCATGTGGCCTTTGGTGCCGCGGTTGAGGTGTTGTGTGGGCAGTGATGAGGGTTTGATTCCCTCTAAGATGCCAGTGAATGTTACCTAACGATGGAGGAATAAGGTGTGGTTGAGGAAAATGTTTGATTAAATATTTTTATTTAATAAGAAGGCAAGTTTAAATGCACTTTTAAAAAAAGGATATATTTTTGGTTTTTTCATTTTATAAAATTATAGCATGTTATATATCGTTGGAAAGCTTATTTCGGGGGCTATTTGATAATTTTTATTAGAAGGAGAAATAAGGTGTACATAAAGAGACATTTCTATTTTTGTAAATGGGTTCAAGTGAAGGTCATTTTGTTCTTTTCAAAGTGTGTTGAGTGTGGCAAATTTCCAAAGGGGTTTCTTCATCTTCATAAAAATTATGGACACATTCCCCTATTGATTGTTTATGGTGTTTGATTTCTGAAATAATATTGCAGGAAAAAGTATTGTTTGTGGTTTCCTTTTCAAAAGTGGTTGGTTGAATGCTTCAAGGTTTTATGAATTGAGAGTTGTGTTTAAACATTGTTTTATAAGCATAGTTGTTGAAGCCCATTGGTTGTGAAATAACTTGAGTTAGAAAATAACATGAGTACTATTGTTATGTAAGATTCGTAGTTGAGCATTTTTGGAAATATTTGAGTTGTTTGATACATATTGGACTAGGGTTTTGTGAGAGAGAGTTATCCCTTGTGATGATTGGTTGAGTTGAGTTGATTGACCCTAGTCAAGTGATGTGTGAAGTGATTGTTCAAGTCCTATGAAACAAACTATTTTATTATTCTGATTTGAGTTGAGATTGAGATTAGAACATATTGAGTCTCTAACAATTCTCTTTATGCTTCTATAAGTTGACTTGAGTTGAATTGAGGTTGACTTGAATTGAGATGAGGTTGACTTGAGTTGAGTTGAGATTAATTTGAGTTGAGAGTGAGATTTGAACATATTGAGTCTCTAACAATTTTTTTTATTCTTATATGAGTTGATTTGAGTTGAGTTGAGGTTGACCTGAATTGAGTTGAGGTTGAATTGAGTTGATTTGAGATTGAATTGAGTTGAGAGTGAGATTAGAGCATATTGAGTCTCTAACAATTCTCTTTATGCTTCTATGAGTTGATTTGAGTTGAGTTGAGTTGAGATCATTGTGGATCATTGTTGTTATACATTGAAGAGGACATTGCCATTCATTGTTGAGTTCATATTTAAGCTTTGCCTTGATATATTTGTGGATGAGATTTGAGTGCTACTTGAGCATGATTGATTGAGTCTTTGAGAAGGCATTTGTGGTCAATTTTGGGATAGTTTTGTGGATATATTTGTGGACATATTTGGGATAGATTTTGGGCAAGTTCTTGGTGAGCTTGCTAAAGCAAATTTTGGGCAAGTTCTTGGTGAGCTTGGTAGAGGATATTTGGACAAGTTCTTGGTGATCTTGTTTGAGCATATTTAGGCAAGTTCTTGGTGAGCTTGCTAGAGTATATTTGGACAAGTTTTGTGTGAGATTGTTATTCATTTGTGAACTAGTTCTATATGAGCTTGTTATTCATATTTGGGTAAGTTATTGGTGAGCTTGCTAGAGTAGCTTTGGACAAGTTTTGTGTGAGCTTGTTATTCAACTTTGGACAAGTTCTA